>KK120425.1:721324-746347 GCA_000611955.2 Stegodyphus mimosarum
ATTTTCTTTTTGGGTTTGTTTCCCTTTGGGTATCAAAGTAAAGCTCGATGAATTATAAGAAAAATGTGTTTTGCTGTTATGCGTTTCTCGGGTGGCCGTGATGCTACGAAATTTTTTCCCTCGTCATACTGGATTGAGTGCTCCTACATTTTCCCTCTTTTAGTCGAGGATAGGTATGAACGTTTTTCATATATATTATACACGAGGAAGAACTTTTCTGTTTCAATCGGGACCAACTTCGGTATTTAATTTTAAAACCCATCCTTTTCATACTATCCACACGAATGCTTCTAACAAATTCTCCGAAGTTATTTACCATTCTCGAAATCAAACATAATAAAGATAAGTATCATAAAAGTCAAAACATAATTATTTTTATCCAAGTCATTATTTTAAAACATGAAGGCAGATCATTTGAATTATTGTACACCAATGATCAAAATAAATCTTTGTAATTATAATACACTTGTTTTCTTAGTGCGTCTTTTAATAAGTTTTTCTCGGAGATCATTTAAAGAGAAAAAAGAATCGAAATAACAATAACGTCATTTTTCAAGTTCTGTGCAGTTTCCCAAACACTGAACAATTTATTTCAAATAAAAACATTAATTGCTTCAGGATTGCGATGCGTTAAAACTTAATTAAAATCACCATATTTAAATTAAATTTCCAACTTTTCGCATAAAAATGAGCTTTATAGGATCGAATTTTTAGTAAGCAACACTTTCCGTTTCACCGCCGTATAATTGAGTTTTCTTCAATGAATCTTTGGAGCATGGTTGAAGACAAAAAAAAAGACCCTCCCCCTCCTCAAAAATTGAATGAAGTATTCACGAGTTTAAAATACCGCAAATCCCTAGGATTAGTCTTCAGAGGAAGGGATTAATTTGAATATTTTTGTTGGAACAATGCAGCATAATTGCATATAGACTTTTTTACGTGAAACGACTGTATTAAAATATTCCGGCGCGAATTCTGATTAACTTTTAATTTCAGAAAAATTGATCAAGGTGTTATTGTTCATTTTATAACCTCTCGTCTGTATGCTTTATATCCCCTTTCCGAAATTTATTTTGTTTTCTGTTAATGAAGAAAGAAGACCATTGCAACAATATGGTAAGCATATTACGCTTTTTCTAGAACAATAAAAAATTGTATTTAGGAGTAAATGACGATGAAACAAAAATAGATCTTGTGCGTCTGAATGGAAGAATCTCGTCGGTATTACTGTAATTAGATGTACAGGGTGTCCGTAATGAAACTTGAAATTTGCGAGCAGTCTGTAGCAAAACCTATGCAGCAGAATTGCATGAAAATTGGCAAATGGCTGAATGAAATGATGGGAATTTTATCCTGCAAATTCCGTTACACTCTTCGCATGTAACGATTTCGTGCTACTTTACTGCAACCTTCACTGTGGGTCCGTTTTTTGTCGAAGAGTGCAGGGCCTGTGACGTGCACCATCACCGGTCAAGGATACGCTTCATTATTAGAGCAATTCGTTATTCCGGCTCTTCAGGCAAGACGGTGTGATACAACCACAGTGTTTATGCAGGATGGTGCTCTTCCGTACATGGCCCGTTGTGTGAAACAAGTGTTCCGCCACCATTTTGGTGACGACAGAATCATCAACAGGCAATTTCCTATAGCTTGGCCTCCTAGATCCCCCGACTTGAATCCTTGCGATTTTCGGCTGTGGGGATACCTCAAGGCCGTGGTCTACCGTGATCCCATCACATCTCTATCCGACCTTAAAGAAAGCAAAGAACGCCACGTGTGTAGTATTCCCCAGTTCGTTCTGCTTTCAACAGTCGAACATGCGATTTTACTCTTCCAGATGGTAGCAGTGGACATCATATCGAGCATGTTTTGTAAATTATTTATATGTTCTCAATAACGCTATGAGGGGTGCCTTGACGCCACCTAAGGGGGGTTTTTGAAACTCAATGTTCTCCCCCCCCCCGATAAAATTCCCATCATTTCATTCTGCGATTGCCCAAATTTCTTGCATTTCCGCTGTATAGTGTTTGCTACAAACTGCTCACAAATTTCATATTTAATTATGGACACCCTGTATATTGAAAAAGCAAATAAATAAATAAAACATTTCAGTTGCATGTGAAATATTTTTGCACACTCTTCCGTCAAATAAACCCCGTTCTGTGCCACAGGTGGCATGTACACTCTGCATCAGAAAATACAGTCTTAACAGATGCCGAGTCCGACAACCATACGATCCAGGTTACACCGCCGAGTTCCATCCTCTCACTGTAAACAGTTATGTTACAGCTTTTTTCAACAGACTTGAAAGGTCGATAAATATTATTTTTTATCTATCTCAATAAAATCTTAATTTAATTCGAACGTTGTTTGTTGAATTTTCCTTTTGTTAAAAATAGATTGCTTCCTGTTAATAAAATTTTCTCTACCTTTTATATCCCTTTAAAATCAGTTCAGTCAATTGATTAAGCCGCGAAACTATTATGAGGTCAATTTATTTTTGGCAGTGGCGATTCTGCTCATTAATGAGAGGATACATCCTGATGGGAAAGTAGAATATCTCATAAATCATTAATGCATGTTCTGATCTTGTAAGGTATTTCTCCCACCTTCTTCTCATGCCTTCGTGGTGTAGTGGTCAGCACGCTTGACGCGTATTCGAGAGGTCAGTGGCTGGAGTCCCGGTGAAGGCGTTGCGCATTTTTCAAGTCTCCTGCTTCCAAAAAATACTTAATGTCTCTACAAGTGGCGCCCGAACTAAAAGGTGTTGGATGATGATTTTTCACCACCACGATTTAGAGACTGGGGCCCCTAATCCCCAGTCGCCCTTTAAAAGAGGAGTCTATAAGGTATTTCTTCCACCTTCTTCGCATGGCTTCGTGGTGTAGTGGTCAGCACGCTCGACGCATACTCGAGAGGTCCGTGGTTCGAGTCCCGGTGGCGTAATGGCAAACCGCACATTGAGTTGATGAATTTTAATGAATTTCGCTTACTGCGCATGCTCAATAGTGTACCTTTGGCGTGGGAGTAAATACTGGCGAATAAAAATAAGCAACCGTACACAAGCCTCTTCGTCATATAGGCTTTAGCGTCTCTTTACGATTGCAATTGCAATACTAATGGACACTTTTTTGCGCCCATTGCACTTGCTTCTGTTTCATTTCGTTTTGGTTTATTTTGTTCATAAACATTACATTTAATATCAGTTATTTGTAATAATTTCTTTGGCTTTAATTCAGTTATTTAAACTAGATGTATTCCTTAAGTTGTTAAAGTATTTATGAATGGAACGCATGGTAAACAACCGATTGCTTTTATTCCTCTGAAGTACAATCAATAAACAACATCATGTAATGTTTCTTGTTTTGTAATCCTCCTTAAACGAAAATTTGGGGAGTTTACAATCGATATTTACACCTAAGTAAGGAAGCAACGTACAACCTAACAAGTTCTAAAACCCCGAACTGTTTACATCCCGGTAACAGAACATCAACCATATACCTTATTTATCTTCTTTTAAAATTACGCCAAAGTCGTAATTGCGCCAAATTCTTTTCTGGGCATGCGCGGTGTGTGTAATTCGTTTAACATTGTTCAACTGAATGTGCGGTCTGCCCACAGTAAACCGCGACCCTTGTCGCCCCGTTGCTGTACAGAGTTGCTGAGCAATGGCGCTTGTTGACTGCTGTCGGCCTCTTTTCGCCTGCAGGACGATATATCGGTCATCCTCTGCAGACGTCGTCCTCGGGCGGCCACCAGCAACCTTTCTAACAGCTGTACCTGTGGTTTGGGATGCTTTCCAAGCGCGCGAAACGACACTTTTGTTGATTCCGAACTCTGCAGCTACACTGATGACAGTACGCCCCTCCTCCAGCTTTCCGATCATTCTTCCACTTGTGAAGTCGTCTAGGTGATTTCTTCTAGCCATATTTCACGAACTGACTGACTGGCACTTACAGCGAATATGTTGAATTGCGTCTCCGTCCTTCCTCTTATTCTACTGTTGGGCTGTGCGCGCCGACATCACGCGTTTTGTGTACGCTTACGTCACCTCTGACGTTTCGTTCCTGATATTTGCATACGCATGACGTTTCTACTGACTTACGTGTTCATTGTACTGATCTCCAGACCTCCTTTTCTGCAATTTCATGGCTATCTGCTAAATTTTGACATTGTTGCTTAAGTTTTGCACACCAGTGTGTCTCCAACCTCAATGCCTCACTTAGCTTAGCTACCCATTCATTTCGACTGCTGCTGCCATAGATAAAGGTTGCTTTTATCGTGCTCATTCATCGCCAAAGATTAACTGCCTGCTGTCATAAGACCTTCGACTGCCTATCAATTGCTTAATTATTCCTTGAAATGCATATTTCATCAAATGCTTATTTACTGAGTTTACTCAAGTATCGATTCTCGCCTTCGTGTGTGGTGTATATTATAACATACACCTCTAGTTTATGGCCTCTGGTATAATGATTAATTACTGGTTAGAACTGTTAGTAGTTGAAACCAGAAGCAAAGATATGATCCAAGATCCAAGCAGTGGTTTTTGTACTCGAACCTTGAATACCGAGGCCGGCGAGGTAGTGCTGGGTGTTTGCTAATGCACCTGACAAAGTGAAATCCATAAATGTGGGGTTTAAATAATGTTCGCGAAGGAAATCAACCAGCTGCTCCAAGGCCCTCAAGTCGCAGGTAATATAACTTTACCTCACTCAAGTAAATCTAATCTAACGAGAGATGCTTTAACTAATGCGATTTAGATATTAGATAAATAGTAATTAAAAAGCATATGAGGGTTCGCCTGCATAAGGAATTCTAACTGAAAGTCTTTAATGAACAAAAAAAAAAAGTTCTTTTTCGTTTGTTTGTTCTTGAGTAAAAATCTGTAGCATTCATGCGACCACTTGTACTGCTTGAGGTTTAACAATGATTATAACTTCAAGTCAGCCGCTACCTGCCTTATATTAAACGGCGCCTTATATTAAACTTATTAATTAATTGGAAATTAGAAGTTATCGCTCGTTAATTAGTGCTTCAGATGTCGTATTAACTTTCCCGTCAAAAATTACAAAATTATCGTCCACTTAATTAATCAATTCAAAAATTTCGACAGATCACGAATGCTTACTGTTATCAGTTGATAAGCATAATAGTGCATCGCTATAAAAGTCAAATATACGTTTAATCGCTTGTGAAACGGAGACGTATATGTTAGTCTCCGGAAAAGCTATACAGATAGAAAACAAAAACTAAACTTCTTATAGCCTGGCTATGTTGAAATAACTTTCCGTTCTTATATTCGACACGCATGGCTATATGCAATACAAATATAGAATTTTTGCATACGCGACGACACACGTTGTTTAACGAACAGCAATGAAACTTTGGATGTGATGTTTATACACAGAAATCCTTCGCTTAGCAGTTTCTTTGTTGCCAGTCCTCGTAGAACTAAATCAGATATATTTTTTGAGCCGGACGTGATACGAATTTTGTTGCACGTTTAAAAGTGCTTCCCAGGCAAGGAACATGTTTGAATTTAAAAGACGTATTCTATTATTTTTATTTAATAAGATAAATTCGTTCGATAGGCTAAGAACCAGAATAATGTATTAAGTGTCTTGAAGTTCAACGCAGATATTGTAAGGAATACTTTCCAACAAGCAAAATAATTTTATTTTGGATAAATCGAAAGCAAGGATGACGTAATGCTACGAATACGTCAGGGCCTAAATCTGTCGTCTTTCAACTGAATGAAGACGAATATAAGAAAAGGTTAAACAAATCAACTATTAGACAGTGTAAATAAATAACATATTGCAAGTAAAAAATAACTTTCAGCATGAATACATACATGAATACCTTCTTAATACATGAATGTGTATTCAGAAGCTACTTTATGTTAAAAAAGTCTCGTACAGTGTTTTGCGTTTTTAGCTAACTTTCACTTTCAATACAAATATTTTGAGCATACAAAAACGTATTTAACCTTCTGCAAAGCTTCGAACGTCTCGATGAATCTGGCAACGCATTCATGTTCGTTTTCATCTTTAGTCTGCTTTTTGAAGACCCAAATCCCTGAAACCAATGGCAATGTACATGAATGAATTAGTAGAACCTAACACTAACCGACTTATCGCAACTTCCAACAAAGTAACGTTTGAAAATGGCGCAAAAATCGCAGACGTTCGTAATCTCATTACTATGTTGTCCGATTTTGAGTCCAAAGCGAGAGTAATACATCTAATAAATATGTGCGTCGCTTCGAATACTTTTACTTCTTTGTACAAAGTAAAGGAAGTATTACATTCGCAAAGAATTTCTGGTATCATATTTCAACGAACACTTCAATTTTGACAGTTCCCGAATTCATTTGGACGATTTTTTTTTGTGTTACATCTGTACATACGGAAAGAATAAAGGACTTTTTACTTCATTGTACGAAATAAAAAGGAAGTATTGTCATCGCGAAAAATTTCGGGTATCATATTTCAACGAAAATAACCATTTTGCTATCGAACGCAATTGAACGATGTTTTTGCGTAACATCTGAATGTAAGAACAGAATAAAGGATTGTTTTCTCCCAAAAAAATTATAAAACTGATTTAAAATGGATGCTGAAGAGATTTTTTTCGCGGCGTCTGTGCGTACGTACGTACGTGCGTATGTATGTATTTGGCATTTCAAAAACGAGTAGCCTCAGAACGTTGAAATTTTGTATACAGGACTGCTATAACATGTAGAAGTGCACCTCCCTTTTTACTTGCAATCAGCCACACGAAAAGTGTATATATATATATATATACCGACTCTGTTACTCGGCTCGGTGAACCCAGATTTTTTTATCTTATATGTTGGTAAATTGCACGTTTTTTTCTTTCAAAATGATTGAATTATATTGTTTTTATCTTCCGGTTAAGGTTTTTATGCCTTTAGTAAATCTGCATACAATATTTGTAGAATTATCAACAATTTAAAAGTTGCTTAAATACGGCTAATTATTTTACCATAAAACAGCCATATTTGTTTATATTTGAAACTTAGCAGAATAATGGATTTGTTGCCAATCTGGACAAACTAATCTTCGCAGAAACAAAGATAAAGCCTTCTTTTATTGCGAATTAAATCATGCGTAATGTGTTCTGGATTTTATTCGAGGAAATAAGTGTTTAAGATCTACTTCGTAATTTTTAATACAGATATTTTGAGTTTTTATGTATTTTAACCGTCTCTGAATTAATTGAATGAGAAATACTGAATCATCTCTGAAAAACTGTTTCTTTTTTGTTTATTTGCTTGTTTAATTTTTTTATACATCGTTTTAGATTTATCATAGTATTTGAATAGAACATGTGGCAACGATTAGATAATTCTTCAGATGGTATACATAATTTTTGTGCGTTCTAAGTTATAAAATGAATGAGATATAACGCTGTTATGTTAACCTAGCGCGAGAGTGTCGCTATGGTAACAAATATAGTAAATTTTAAAGAGTGTATTTATTCTATTGTGGATAATAGAATTTATCCACAATAGAATTATTTATAGTAGATTTAATTCAATTCAATAAGTTTAAATGAAATGTAAAATTCGTATAATTTAATATTCCGTACAAGAAAATTATGTGGTGTGCACATCAGATTTTTTTCCAAAACTGATTGTAAAATGGATTCAAAAGTAATTTTTGTGACATCTGCATCCCGCATATGTATATAGAACGTATCTCACATACTTACCTCCCATAATTCAAAACCGATTAGCCGTAGAACATGGAAATTTTGTATATCGCCTGCTAAAACAATTTAAAAGCAACTTTATTGATATATATTTCGTTGAAGGTTTTAAATTGAATTTATGTTCCTTGGATATAGTATATGGAAAGTTTTCTTCTTATAATTTATTGTAAATTATGGGTTTTATATATATAATGTGAATTATTGATTATATATATATATATATAATTAAAAAACAGAAATCAATCAAACATGTCATTGAAAATTTTCCTCGATATTTTTCTGCTAAAACCTATATACATATATCTAACATTTTTTTTAAATTTGCCACAGATTATTTTTTTTAATTTACGCGTGTATATGCTACATCATTCTGTATTTTACATTTAAGAATATATTAATTTTCATACATTTTTGTAATGTTTGTTATATTATGAATAAAACATCTATTTTATACCTTTTACATTTTTATTCTTTTTAGGAAAAAAATATGTATTACCGTCAAATTAGTTTTAATGTATAACTCTGCTAAATTCTCGGTAACTGAATACGTCAGAAAATTTACAGCTCTTTTTCTAACTGCTGTCCGTGCTTATGGCAGAAAGCCACAATTAGAATTAAATAATTGGCCGTTATAGCAATGCATAGAATCCTTTCTGTCTGTTGACAAGCCATTTACACTTCTCTCTATCTGGAGGTGGATGAAAGCAGTGGTAAACTCTAAAAACAAGCACGCAGTTCTGTGACATATAATTAATCTAACAAAAAAAGTACCTTATTTAAAAAACCACGCTTTATTAAAAAAGCGCTTTTGCCACGCTTTATTAAAAAACCCACGCTTTATTAAAAAAGCGATAAAGAAATTCATAGTAAATAAAGTTTCCAAAAATCTGTTGCTATTATTGTTATTACAATATTTTGCGTGAATGCAAAGCAAAAATACTATATTTTATTTAGAAATAATGTCTTGCCACCCAACCGGGATAGTGTTAGCGACACTGATTGCGATGTTGTACCAAAGGATCCGGGTTCGAATCCCGGAGAAGGCATGGATGTTTGTAAATGTAAAGTGTATGTGCGGCATGGGGACTCTAAATATGCGGCGAGTCGAAAGTCCTCTCGAGAAGTTGGTGGTAGGGTAAGAGGGTTGGGAGACCCTCTGACCCATTCCCTCTGGGGTATTTTCCATCAGAATTGGGGGTGGAAGTGAGCAAAGGCGTACTGTCACTGTATGGTGCTCGAGGCTCCTGCCCACGACAGGAGCTGTCTTGAACTCCTTGCCACCACGGTGAATTTTGTGGGCTTTTTATTATGTTACTGTGAGACAAGTGAGATAAGTCACAACAACAACAACAACAACAACGAAGAGTTATAAGGTATTTCTCCCGCCTTCTTCGCATGCCTTAGGGGTGTAGTGGTCAGCACGCTCGACCCGTAACCGAGAGGTTCGTGGTTCGATTCCCGGCGAAGGCGTTGCTCATTTTTTACGTCTCCTGCTTTGAAATAACCTAATGTCTCTACACTGGCGCCCGAACTAAAAAGGTGGTGAATGATGATTCTCCACCACCGGGATTTGGCGAATGGGTCTCCAAAACCCCAGTCGCCCTTTAAAAAGGGGGGAGTGTATAAGGTATTTCTCCTGCCTTCTTCGCATGCCTTCGTGGTGTAGTGGTCAGCACGGTCGAAGCGTAACCGAGAGGTCCGTGATTTTAATTCGATTAATTAATTCGATTTCAGGCGAAGGCGTTGCTCATTTTTCATCTTTCCTGCTTCTAAATATCTGATGTCTCTACAGAGTGTCCCAAAGTTTACTCGCACGTTCATTACATGTACGTAATATTGTAACTGGAATCTACAAAAGGCGCATTTGTTTATTACGAATTTGCACGTTTTGAACTACTTGCGTCTTCTTTTTGAATTGTGGTCTACCAAACGTATGTGATATTCCAATTATGGTTTATCTATTAAATTAGCTGACTTTAAATTGTTCAAAAAGAAACATTTATTGAATTGAAGCTGACATTATAAACTCTAAAAACGTCTAAAATTAAACAGGAACTATACTTTTAGCCACATAAAATTGATTTCGTTAGACTTTTCATGCAAATATTGATCCAATTACTTATTTTGACAGTGTCTGATACTGATTATGCATTTGAATCCTTCTGAACGTTTAATACAAAAGCGCACATTTTCAAATGATTTTTGGTAGCATTTTAACAAGAATCCCGTTCTCTGTGCATGCTTCTATAACACATTTTAAATTCTCGTGACAAATTTAATAAATATATGCTTCAAATAAGTAGCTGAAAGGCGATTTTTTGATACCTTTGAAATCTCTGTAAAGAATAAAATTGATCTTCATTCGCAAAAATTTTCAGAAAAATGTTTTCCATATCTTAAATCCTTATCATCGATCAATGCGACGACCTGCCGAGTAAAAGATGTGATTTCCACTGTTATCGAAATAAGTGATCTCCGAAAGCATTTAAATCGATTGATTTTAATAAAATAAAAGTAGCTTTGAGACTAAGATTTCGAAAATTTTGCAGAATCTTCAGTATAACTTTAAAGTTTTAATGTTGAAGTTTGAAAAGCGAGTAGACGATATTCTTTTTCCTACTAAATTATAAGGTATATGGTTACTGAAAATAGCTCACCCAGTTTCAGGGGAACCTATTTCCAGATCCACTAACAATGTATTAGTTTGAAACATAACAAATGGAAAACATACCGTCTGAATTTTAAGTATCACCAAAGTATCGTTGCGAGCGTACGGGTTCGTAATGGATTGAATGCACCAGTCATTAAAAAGTTAACAAAATTTATTCTTTCCACAAGAAATAAATCAAAATACTGAAATATTTCTTCAGAGATATTCGCACAATATCACAATATATCAAACGTTTAGCAAAAACTCAATTCAAAACAGATAAACTAATTCTATCTCACAGCGAAATCGCTACAGCTTTAAGTAAACAAACAAACAGCAGTTCGCTTTGAACAGCTACAACTACAACTGAGATGAGGTGTTTCAATTCGGCTTTTATAAGCTTTTTAATTATCACTAGAACAATCTAGATTTTTCTGGATGGCAACAGTCATTACGAGATATTTATTTATTAAACATTAAATGCACGCGTTCTTTTATTTTTCCGACGTAGCTTTCTCTTCAAAAATCGTCTCCGTTGCGCGGGAAATATAAAGCAATTTTAATTACAATTCTAAATAAATAGCCAAGTAAATGTGAAATCCGTAACAGTATTTTACACCACATAAAAGAAGGCAGCTTTTCACGTTAGTGATTATTGACTAATTGGCATGATTACATAAGAAAACATGAGATGGATTAATTTGGAAGGACGCAGCCCAGAAAGTTATCGGAAACACTTTTAAAACAGAAAAGGAAGATAGGCTGAATAAAATGTGTAATAAAAGGACTATTGATAAATTAAAATTAATAATTTTCTTTTATCTTGTATATCTTACATATATACATGCAGTTTTTATATGACTGCGTGCAAGATAAATTTAAATCGTTGAATAGTGATTATATTTAAGTCTTCATTCCGATGATAAAAGCAAATGAAGAATTTGTAGAGACATTAGGTTTTTTAGAAGCCGGAGAGATGAAAAATGTGCAACGCCTTCGCCGGGAATCGAACCACGGACCTCTGAAATACCGGCTCAGTGTGCTGACCATTACACCACGAAGGCATGCGAAGAAAGAGGGAGAAATACCTTATAAACTCTTTACAAAATACATTGAATACGTGAGTCTATAAGGCAGCTTTTAGTTTGTAATTTTCTCGTATTTGATTATTTTGTGTTATGAAGTGATGATAGAATAAAAATCAAGTTTGAGTGAAAATAGTTCTTCGCATCGAAGTTATTTCTTAACGTGATCAAAGTTATCTCGGGCCGTATTGTTGTCAAGAAACCTATGTAAATTGCATATAAAACAAAATCATACAAAAATCAAACTGTAATTTTTTGTAACTCTTCTTCAATCAACCTGTCAAGTTGCATGGAAATTTCTTGACTTTAAGCTCATAAATCGACTAGAAGATTTTTCATTATGCTCTCCTCTCCAGATAAAACAAAAAATGAAAGCATTATTACTACTTTTACTTGAGATCAATAAGCCTAAGCAAGAAGAGAACGAACCTTTGTCAACAGGCTGAAGGATGCCTAAATAAAATAATACGAAGATATATGTTTATGACTTTGCTGAGTACAGAAAGGGCTTGGGTCCCATTAGCGTTTTCAAGTACGTACTAAACAACCGGAAGTGTAATCAAATGCGATATTCTTTCCTTCATTTCCGTACAAACAGTTATAGCGTTTTAACATAATATTGTCATAGTTGGTAAGATCATATATTTGGTAAACATTGTGCGTCACCGAAACGAACTCTAAAATATTAATCAATTAAGCCAATTTCTTTTCTGGCCAATACTTTAAGTGTATTTATTGAAACAGTTTCCGACTCCTGATAATATGACAGTCAAAATAGTCAATAAATATTCTCTGAAAGAAAAATGTGATGTGTGCACCACATGACTTCCTTGTATGGAATATTAAATTTACTCAATTTTCCTGCGTGCGATTTTTACAAAACTTGGAAGTTTGGCATAATTTGAGTCGTAGCGTTGAAATCTGGAAAACATTGGCATATCATTTCAGAAAAAGGTCCGATTGTGCGTCAAAATACTTGAATTTGAACAATGCTATATATAAATCTAATACATATCCTACGTCCCGCTTTCGAGACATGAAAAACGCAAGTTGAATTTCGTCAATCGGTTCAGTAGAACGGGTGATACAGAACTGTCCCATTTTTTTTCGGAGTGTACATGCAATATTTACGTACAACAGTTATTGTTTATGTGCATAATATATAAACGTTGTTATACATATATTGAAACTAATATTATAAAATTTCCAGGAACACTGACTTTTAAATGAAAAATGTCAAAAAACGGTTTCAAGCATTTACAGTCTCTTTCTTAATAATTAATTATAACGGTTAATAGTGAAGTATATACACATTTTTAAATATATACCACCCGACATGCAACTCAAGGAAGAAGTGGCCAGATAGCGATGAAAATCGGCAAACAGAGAGACAGCTACGAACAATAAGTGATCTTTATTTCGAAATTATATGCGGAATACAGAACGAGAACAACGTCGGCTCAGTTAGTGGTAGAAACACCTTGGACGGCAGTACAGAGTCAATGAGATTACAGAGGAATGGCTCTCCATTCCCTGTCAACTGTTTGCCGCAGTTCGTCTTCTGAAAGCGGTAATGGCAGGGTCTGCATATATCCTCAATTGGGATGGGATTCATCCCAATTGAGTTCGATTGGGGAGAGATTAGGAGAGAACGGTGACCAGGGAAGCATCTGTACACCTTGCAAAGAACGTCGACTGGTGCGAGCAGTGTGTGGTCTGGCGTTATCCTGCTGATAAAGAGCATTGGGCACTTCCTGAAGGTAGGGGAGTGTTACCGGCCGCAGCACGTTATCCACGTGTCGTTGGGCTATCATAGTGCCCTCAATACGAACAGGAGGTGACCTGAAACAGTACGCAAATACGTCCCAAACCATGATTTCGGGTTGTCGCGCGACGGGGCATTCCACAGTTGCTGCCGGATTGGACCTGTCTCCACATCGACGATACAATCGTATGCGAAGACTATAATTGGAGAAACAGAAGGGTGACTCATCTGAGAACGCGACCCTGTGCCATTCCGTCGTCCACATCGCTCGAGCCAGGCACCATTGCAGATGTTGGCGTCTATGACGTGGGGTCAGTGGCAGTCTTCGTAACGGATGCCACGAGAGCAGGGCACTAGCCGCCAATCGACGGCAAATGGTTATGATCGATACGGGAATATCCAAGAATGCCTTGAACTTGATGCAGAATGGAGGTAGAAGTGGCTTACGGGTGCGCCACGGCTTGTCGGCGATGCGTCGATCCACGCGTGCTGACGTCACTCTGGCTGAACCGGCACCCTTCGAACCTGGCACATTTTCCTTGTTTCAACCATTATCGCCACAGCTGATGCACTGTGAACGCGTTTAGGTGTGTGTGAGCTGAGATTTTCCGCATGGACCAACCTGCCCATCCCAGTCCGATCACCATGGCCCTCGTAAAATCGTCTGTCTTCTGGAACTGCCTCCGTTGACGACGACCCGGTATTCTTTGGTATTACACGCATCCTCTAAGACAAGAACAAATTTTCTACGATGGTTTCTCTAGCAGGAATAATGGCGCAAAAACTTACCATTCTTCAGCTTCCTTCCCTTATGTATTCTACAATGTGCGCTGGAGAACTGCGCATTTCACATCATTCGCATAACTCGATGACTTGAATCTATCCTAAAATTTGCATAATTTTCGGACCACTCCTTCTTGGTGTTGCATTTTCAATGTCGGACAGTGACATATTTAGTTTAACTCTTTCCTACTGAAGTGAATTATACTGAAGCACATTAAAACTTACAATTCAGTTTGAAACAAGAAATTAACGGCATTTTTAAAATTATTTCTGCTTTCAGTGCATTATTTGTACATAAGTCAAAAACTCAGTCTCATATTTTGCAAAAAATATGCAAGAAGTTTAAAAACTATGAGTAATTAATGATCCCTGTTTAAATGTAATTATTTCAATGCTCGTTGTTTATGTAATCGCTAAATACAATTTTGTTGTTTTTGTCACCAGTAAACGAACACAACTCAAAGTCAATTTTGTTTGTTATAAATGCAATTTAAATTTTGAATACGAATGTTTCGGTTTTATTTTTTGACAAGTTTCATACGTAAATATTTATCGCATGAATCATTTAAAATCCTTAAATAAATTCAATATTTTGACTAAAATATACAATTTTAACAATTTGGAACGTACACTTCTTAAGCAATGTTTATTAACTCGAGATAAGATGTTTAAAATTTAGCTGAGAGTTACGAGCAGTATAGTTCATGTATTTATTTAAAGCTTCATTTTAGATGCGTTGAAAGTGACTTTATAAAGAAATTTGCGACTTATACAATTATTCATAATTTCAATAATTAAAATATTTAATCTCTGAATACAGATTAGATCAGAGAAAATACTGTAAAAAAGGGCAAATATATAGTTAAAAAGAAGGGAAAGTATAAGTATCAGATAAAAAGCCTTTATTTTGACACTCGAGGTTAAATTTTGCTTATTCTTAAAACGGTCTAATATTATTCCGAAAATTCACGTTTTATACCGGTGAATATGGTTGAAAATAGTAACGTTATCTAAATATATAAATAAATAAATAAAATCTGTTGCAACTTTTTCATTTTTGCTCTCTTACTTTTTGTATCCTATTTAAATGTTTAAATCAGTTGTGCATCTGCCGTTTGGCTAAAGTTATCTATATCGAAAATGATGATTTTAAGTTTTTCGTACTTTCTTTTGACTAACTTTAACTAATGAATGCAAAAATCAATATTGTGTGCACAAAATTTAATAGCTATACAGACATACATGCATTTTTAATTAATTAATTAAAAATTTCAGCGCGTATTGCTTTGAAGAAACTAAAGTAAATAATGAAATGTTGCTTTAAAGACTTTATATTTTAAGGATTTTGTAAGAAAACCTGCAAAGAACGAACTGAAAATTTTTAGATTAAATAACGAAGTAACAAACATTTTATGTTTTATAAAAAAAAGTTAACATTTAATTACTAACCACTCTGCTTACGAAGAAAATGAGCAGAATTATGTTAACTCATTCACGACCAAACCGCCCTACACGGCCCTTCACTTAGACGACCGCAAACGCCCGAAATCGGCCGAGATTGCAATCTTGTTTTCTTCCCTCTCCCTAAGGTATGCAGTAGCAGGTGCAATTTTCCCACATGCATTGGATCAGTTTACTGCAGACAGCTTGTCCTAAGAGGTTTAATTGTGGTTCCTTACCTTTAGGTTCCACGTGACATTTCGTTTCTGATTCTCTGATTTCAGTTTAAAACCTTCAGAATAAGTTTATAAAGAATGGGGTCAAAGGCTAATGGAATCTTTGTTAGAGCTTAGAAAGGATGTCATTCGAAATTTTCACACCTATTTCTGTGTTAATGGACGTGGAGGAGAGGAAATTTCTGTGAAACTGGAAAAGTATTTAGGGCGGTTTGGCATTTTAAGGATACAAGTTAGCGAAGGGTTTGGATTTCAAAGAGTTAGATGTCTCCTCGGAACACCAGTGTCATTTCTAGGTTTCTATTAAATAAAAAAGTTGGAAAAATCTGAATAAAGAAGTTGGAAATTCTGAAAGAGCATTCAAACATTATGTATGTTTCTAAATTGCCTCTCGGATTTTCTATCGACGTAGCCTCTGAATACGTCTAAGAATTTCGGCGCTACCGCGAAACCGCTTCATAACTGTACCGCACCTGTGAAAGTTAACCGCTGTTCGAAAAGACGGGGATCTTCGTAAATGTGCAGCGGCATAGAGCAGTGTGCGCAAAAGATCAGTGTCGGTCCTCTTATGCCAACGCGGCATTTTTCTTAAAGTACGCATCTGCGTTCCTCTATAGAAAAAGCCAGCCCTGCTTTCTGGAAATGCAGATTTCAAACACTGAATAAACTAAAATAGTGAATCCCGAAATATAAGGTTGCGTTGTGAAATGAGTTTCGTTTATAAGTTATTTCTCCGGGCTTCTTAACAAGCCTTCGTGGTGTAGTGGTTAGTACGCTCGACGCGTAACCAGAGGTCCGTGGTTCGATTCCCGGGGAAGGCGTTGCTAATTTTTCATTCTCCTGCTTCGAAGTAACCTAATTTCTCTACACTGGCGCCCGAACTAAAAAGGTGGTGGATGATGATGATTCTCCACCTTCGGGATTTGGCAATTGGGTCCCCAAAACCCCAATCGGCCTTTAAAAGGGGGAGTATACAAGGTATTTCTCTTACCATCTTCGCATGCCTTCGTGGTGTAGTGGTCAGCACGTTCGACGCGTAACCGAGAGGTCCTTGGTTCGATTCCCGGCGAAGACGTTGCTCATTTTTTCAATTCTCCTCCTTCGAAATAACCTAATGTCTCTATATGTTAAGGAATGAGAAGACGTTTCAATTTTTTTTGTTTTGTTTTACAATTATGTATACTTATTTAAATTATTAATTAAAGGTTTAAAAAATAAAAACTCTGCATAGCCTTTTCACCGCTAATACGTACAGCAGTTTGTCATTTATGTAAAACTAGAGTTTTAATTTCTTCAAATAGCCGAATCCTCTATCGAGAAGCACGATGTGAAAAATTTTTCTTATTGAAGGAAAACTTCGACACCCTTTGCCATTCTAGCGTTTTTCATAAAGGTGCGGAGTACTTTGTAACAATTCAGCGTTTTTGTAAATGTGTCCAAGATTTATTTCACCTCTTACTCAGTTAATTAATGGATAAATTGAACATGAGTAAGGGCGCGAGTACCTTCAGAAACACGGTCGATTGGCAAAAAGATGCAACTGATCGGCTTCAAAAAACTGAAATTCAGTTTATACAAGCTCCTTTTATGCCGTTGAGCCGTTTTAAAAGCTTCTGTCTTTTCGAACAGCGCTCGACTTGCATAAAAATGCAGTTCCGTTGCCATGGCACCGCTATGCAGACGTCCCGAAGTGCCAGCTGAGATCATGCTGTTCGTGAGGAAATAGCTTATGTTATCCACATAAGGCGAGGCAAATTTTGTGTATACGAAGTGAATAAAAATTTAGTTTTTAGATTTAATTTAAAAATCATACGGTAAGAATTTCATTTTAAGTTATCACGTATTTTATACCTACAAATCTGCATCGTAATTAATAACGGGGTTATCAGTTTATTTCGACTGAGAATTAAGTTAATGGCTTTAGAAGTTTCGGGGAACATTTATATAGAGTAACGATTTACGACGAAATGGCAAAACAGGAATATTTCTGAACTTAATATGCTTATTTATGCGCATATAACTGCTTAGAATTTTATTATTAGTCCAAAGGGATGCAGTTCCGAAGGGCTATTACTTTCGTTTGGGCGTTTTGCGTCGTTTCACAAAAATGTCCGATTCACTTTTCAATTTAGTGCTTATGTTTCTTTGTTGGTAATTGAAGTTGCATTGGGTTGGCTATTAGAATTTTTGGAATTGTACTGTGTTGGTTATTGGGTCTGTACTGGATGGATTAATGGAATTGTATTGGGTTGACTATTGGAATTATATTGGGTTGGTTTTTATGTTCGTATTGGGTTTAGTTTAATGTTTGTTTCGTTCGGCAAGTTATTATATTATTAAGCAAGATCCCTTTGGACGTAATCTAAAATCTAAATCCTTTCAGATTTTTTATTATTATTATTTAATCGAATCTCCTGAAAGGTTAAAAGCATAATATAGAGATACTACTAATAAAATCTGAGCTGTGTGTTTAGCGTAAGAACGATTCGCCAGATAGGAAAATTAAGTAAATGAGTAAACAGAAGGTGTAGTGACTGCCGATTTGGCCGTTAGGCAGCGCTGACGTAAATGCTTAATTTTGCATATTTTTGTGGCAACCCTGTTGCACTCTGATCCGTAGAACTGTTACAAGAACCGACTGCGTCGGTAATAATTATTTTGAACTCTCTTTCTCAGAGTAATTCTAAAATAGGCAATGTTGTAAATAAACTTGTAAATAGTTTTAGTTCGATTTATTCTGATTTATTCACGTATTGAAGTGCTTTTATTAAACCGTGTTTTGAATCCGGTAAGAATTGTGACTAACCTGCTTGGAAGTGCAAATGACGCTTCAGAAGGTAAACACACCAAAGTGCAACAAATCAGCAAACCAACAAACCTTGTGTTTGGTGTAGATTTTGTCAAGAACTCAATCGATTTCGAGGGCAAGCAACTACAGCGTTAAGGAACGTGCACGAACACAATTAATCCATAATAATATGTTCATTATAATGTAGATTTCTTGTGGCAACAGTGATGTTTTGTTTACTTATGCTTTGAACGTGACAATGCACGGAATTTTCTTTCATTGATATGTTTAGAATGTTAAATAAATAAGTTCGTTGTTAATTAAAAAGGTTTTCTTTGCGAAATATACTTTCATTCGTCCGAAGTTATTAAAATAAGTTATGAAATTGATTAATTTCAAACGTATAGGTTCCTCTTCATCAGAAGCAAAGAGATCTGAAAGACTAAAAAGCAGCTCAGGTCAGTCGAATAGTATGAGCATATAGCAGGACTCTGCTTTAACTACTTGTCTTGGGAGTGTGCTCTTAGGCGTTGGTAAAATTTAGAAATTAGGCGATATCCGCCACGCCAATTACGTCGAAGCTAATGCAAGTACTTTAGTACGTGATATGAATGTTAATGAAGTAACGTCTGGAAAAGCCGTTGGAGCTGGTGAATGAGCAGATTTAACGTTTAAGTAGATGAGTGGCAGGTATCAGCCTTGTGGGCGGGGCTACCGAAGTTAATATTTTGTGAAATTTATTTTGAGCAATTATGCGTAATATGGCATTTAATATAGTAATTCCTGACACTGGGTTATCTAACAGTAGATGGAATTTGATAATTAATTTCAGGCTGAAATTTTATGAGAGATTTTCGCTATTGGTCCATAGTAGTCACGTGAGGGGTCACCCACCCGTGTACTGACCACGACCTGAGCTGCTTGGATTCACAGCAAACTTTTGAGTTAGATATTCGTATTTCAGCGAAGATATGGTAAACACAACAGTCTTTCACTAAATTTTATGCTTTGCAAATTGGTAGAGTGTTTTATAATACATTATATACACTACTTACACGAAGCGGTGATTAGCACTTAAGATGAAGCACTATTTACACAGATTCAGTAAAAAGCCGCCCGCGCAAAGATCTTATTTATACTCTGCAGGAGTAAAGCGAATGGGAAGGTAGCGCCGTCTGTTTGCAGAAATAGTAATGAAGATTAAAAATTAAGTTCATAAAATTTTTAAAGGGTTAAGAAGGACTGGACTGGAATTAATGTCATTAACTAAACAAGATAAATCTTTGAGTCTGAAAAGCATCAAGAAAATTCAATTTTAATCTGAAGAAGCTTTTGAATAATTTTTGCAGATCTGAAGAATCTGAAGAAGAAGCTTTCAAATCTGAAGAAGCTTTTTGAATAATTTTTGCAGATCCCTAATTAAAATTATGATTAAATTTCCAGCTATCATTAGTTACCGAAGACTTGTTAATTTCGCCTTTTGGAACATAAGATACGTGTTTCTTGATATGAAACTTTAATGCTCTTTTAGTTCGGTCAATATATCTCAAACCATACTGGCACGATATGCTATAAACTTCTCAAAAATTAGTCTTTTCAAAGTCAGGAATAGAATCTTTAAAATTCGAACCATGGATTTTATTGATAGGGGAGAAAATGACTTCAAAATTGAACTTTTGGAGGATCCGCGCAATTTTATAATTGACAGAAGGATGAAAGCATTAATGTAATTTCTAATAAAGTTGATGTCAAGTTGAAAACTTTTCAAAGGTTTTATCAGGGACCACAGGAAAAAATCCTCAGCCAATGACAACTGATCTTTTAAATAATCTAGTTCAACAGCAAACTAAGGTTCTGATGAACAAACTTTGAGAGCGCGAAATATAGTAGTAGAATAAAGTAATTTTTTGCTTAACCGGGTGACAGGAATTAGCATGGGGCGGTAAATGTTTTTGATGGTAATAAAGAAGATTTATCCCAGATTTTATCTGTTATAAATTTGATTGATCCAATCGTCCAGTTCACTTTTGAAAGTGAATCTGCCAATACCCTTCCCTTCCTTGATATTCTTATAATTCGCAATGAATCTGATTTCAGCACTACTGTTTCCTAGAAACCCTTTTTTGTTGTTTACCACCCCATGCTAAATCATGTCACCCGACTGAGCGAAAATTGACTTCTTTTCACTATTATATATTTTGTGTTCTCAAAGTTTGTTCCTCAGAACATTTGCTTGCTAATAAATTCGATTTAGATCATTTGCCATTGGTCGAGGATTTTCTCCCGTGGTCATTAATAAAACCTTTAGAAAGCTTAAGCTTAATATTATGTTATGTATGTTTTAATGTTATGTTAGCTTAAGCTTAATATCAAAGTTATCAGAAATAAAACTAATAACCTTGCCGTGCTGCCATTTTATCCTTCTGTCAATTATAAAATTGCGAGGATTCTCCAGAATTTCAATCTTCAAATCATTTTCTCGCTTATCAATAAAATCCAAGGTTCGATTCTTAAAGCTTCCATTCCTTCCTGGCTTTAATTTTTGAGAAGTTTATAGCATATCGTGTCGGTATGGTTTGATATATCAGCCAAACTAAAAGAGCATTAAAGTTTCGTATCAAGAAACGCGAATCTTGTGTTCGAAAAGGCGAAATTAACAAGTCTTCGGTAACTAATGATAGCTGGAAATTTATAATTTTGACTTTGGGTCTGCAAAAATCATTCAGAAAGCTTCTTCAGTTGGTGAAATGAATTTTCTTGAAGCTTTTCTCATTTAGCTTGTTAGTTGCCTTGAACTAAAAAGAATCAGCGTTTTAACAATCTTTATCATTCTAAACATGAAATGTTCTTTAAGAGAAAAATGCCTGCAGCACAGTGCAGCTAACGACGCTATTCTACCAAAATTAAACATAGCACCTGTTGCCATTCACACAAACTCAATAATAAAATAAAACAAAACTTGTTGCCAGCAACAAGATTATTGTATAAATAACATAAAATTATGTACTGATAAAATAAACAAGACAAAAGAAAAAAAAAGAAATGCAAACATTAAATGTACATCCAAACATTACTCCCACCCTTGATATTGCATTAACAACAGATCATTCCCAATGCAATGGCAATGGTAAAAGTTTTACTGTAGGTCTTTTAATACAATCATTGATAGTTTTTACTGTAACAACTCTTAATATTGCTGAGACCCTTAAGATCGCCTTGAAATCGCTGCTACAAGTCCAGTCCAGTCCTTCCTAAGGCTTTTTTTTAATTTTATTTTATGTGTGTTCTTATTTTAATGTATTCAAAGTTTTAAAATTGTTTGAACGAAAATATATATATATATATATATACAGGGTGTTTTTTAAGTCCCGGACCCATTTTGATGTTTTATAACTCATAAAATAATAAAGATAGATTAAATTTAGTAACATAAATGGTTAGACAGACTCAAAAAGTTTCATGACTCTTGTCAATGAACTTCCACGTGTGCCCCCTTCGACGCACGGAGAATATCAAGTCGATATTCAATTTCACGCCAAGTACCGGCAAGCACGTCGGCATCCACAGATGCTATAGCGGTTGTAATTCTGGGTTTTAGGTCATCAGTGTTCGACACTGTAAACGTAAACGTTGTTCTTTACAAATCCCCAAAGGAAAAAGCCCAGCGGCGTTATATCAGGTGATCCGGGTGGCCAAGGAATTGGACCTCCTCACCCAATCCATCTTCCTGTAAAATGGCCATTCAAAGAATTACGAACGATGGTACCCCAATGAGGCGATGCACCATCTTCTTGCAAAAAGACTGGCTGAAGCTCTTCTAGTTGTGGAAATACGAAGTTTTCCAATATGTCTAAGTATACGACTGATGAGACCGTCTTTTCTGTAAAAAAGAAAGGCTCAATGACTCGGTCGTGCATTAGTCCACACCCCACATTAACCTTTGAGGAATCCCTTTGTGCCTCACGGTACTCATGGGGGTTTTCAGATTCCCATATGCGCGCATTATGGCGATTAACAATGCCAGAAAGATGAAAGGATGCTTCGTCGGAGAACATCATGCGCTTTAAAAATTCGGCATCAACATCTATCCTCCTTAGCATATCTGTTGCAAAGGCCGTCCTCCTAGGCCTATCGTCTGGTTCCAAAACTTGAACAATTTGAACTTTGTATGCATGCAGTCTTAATTTTTTCTTAATAACCTTGTACACCGTAGAAATTGGCATATCCAATTCTCTTGCCGCTGATCTCACAGATCTTCTAAGAATGTGTAAAAATGTCTCTGACACGCTCAACATCAAAATCACTTGTGCAGGGAACTCCGGAACGTTTCTTATCTGCGATACTTCCAGTTTCTAGAAAATTCTTTTTCGACTGCAAGATGCGGCTTTTGGATGAAGGATCTTTTTGGTAAATTGTTTTGCAATTTCTCTGTGTTTTTGCGTTATGGATTTCGTTTCTATGAACCACCATAAAATCTGTGCTTTCTCTTGTGGTGTATGCATTTTCCTTAATATCCAGTCGCATAAAACATCACATACAAAAGTAATACAACAAAGACATCAAAAGTAAACATAACATTGCAATAGTTGCTAAAAACAAAAGATATAAAAATACAATTAATAAGCAGACGATATTTAGAAAAGTACAGATATTTAGACTGGAAAATGAAATTATCTGAAATGAACCACACGCGCAGACGATATTTACAAAAGTAATGATATTCAAACCTGAAAAGGAAAATATATAAGTTATTCCATCAATAAATGCCATAAGTTTGTTTATATCTTCATTAGTTTATGAGTTAAACATCAAAATGGGTCCGGGACTTCATAAATACCCTGTATTTCTATATATATATTTGCATAGTGTAGCCATTTGGTAACAACATTCCTTCAAAAATTGGAATAAAAACTTAATTTAGATTTTAGTATTTTTCCTATTTTATTTGATATCAATTCTAATGTATTTTTGACTTAGATTAAAAAAATAACGTAACAAAAATTCACGCATTTAAGGGTTAACTTTTATTAAATTTCGTTGCTATTTTTGCCGACACATGGCGCAACCTTCCCGTTCTCTTTACTGCCGTAGGGTACAAGTACGACCATTACGCCTTCTGCTTTCCAGTCTTGTAGATTTGTTTGCCTATGTTTGCCCTCTAAATCGATTGAGTTCTTGAGTAAATCTACGCCCAACACAAGGTTGTTGCTTTGCTAATAAGTAAATGTTAACCTCAAGCTATTATCTAGCTTTAAAATATTCAGATTTCTAGAAATTTAATGTTTAAATTGGATACTATTGGATTATCAGTTAACGAGACTACAAGCACAAACACGCATGTCCCGCTGATCGATTTCTTACAAAATATGATGGACGGACGTGATTTATGACAGAAAAACTTCTTGCATTTTTACTTTAATTCATTTTTTTATCCTTCCTGACGAAAATCGGATATCAAAATGTGATTACAAAAATTGAAAATTAGAAATGGAAGCTATAAAATGTTTTTCAGTGCTTTTTGTGGTTTGTGGCATTCTAAATGTTTTCTAAACTGTAAATTCCATCTTTAAAAAAATACAAAAGCCCAAAGAAATAAAAACATAAAAAAGGGTATAAAATATTATTTTATTCAAACTAAAAAATTTATGTTCAACTACAATGTGAAATATCTAAAATACTACTACTTAATACTTCCATTTCAAATATTTTTAATTTGCTTAGTTTTCCCATTTTCAGCAAATTTTATTCGCTATCCTCTTTAACTGTAAATATGATTAGTAACATTGAACCGCATGTTCAGTTAGTTAAATTACATTCGACGAAGTCCACATTGTAGTTTGTTGTTGCATATGGAGTTAAAAGTTACTTTCTCTTTTATTATTTTAAATTAAATAATGTGTTCTAAGTAAAAAAAATCAATGCAAGTCCTTCCGTTTCCGCCCATATTTGATAAATTCCATCTCTAAAAAAATCAATAATATTTTCTTTTTCGAATTTTCTCCCATTTACTACTTACTGAAATAAAAATGATAGATGTCTTATAAGAGAACATAATTTTCTCGCGGTAAATCATAATAAATTTTTGCATAGGCTAGACTATCATCATCTATTTTTTAAAATTAGGAAAAAGAGCACGCTTAGAGTGGTGTAGATTTCGAACAAGGATCTACCGATTTCGAGGGCTGTCAGACATAGGCCTCTTTCATTCAAAAGCAAAAAACAAGTTCGCAAAAATGAGGACATTTATTTTTTTTTACTTCTATAGAAGTACCTATGACTGATCATCCTTGAAACTGAGGGAGATTTATCTAAAATCTTCGAGAATCTTAGGGGTCTTTTTTTTCCGATAATTTTATTAAAATTTTCTATTGCAGAAATTTCCTCCTAATTTTCTATTGCAGAAATTTCGCTCCCAATTTTATCTCTTATTACTTCTTATTGAGCGCTATTTTACTCCCTTGTAAAGTAAAATCGAAGTATTGTAATCGCGAAAAATTTCGGGTACCATATTTCAACGAAAATATCTATTTTGACCG
>KL820991.1:0-46941 GCA_000611955.2 Stegodyphus mimosarum
TGGAACAGTGATAGTTAGCTTAGAGATTCATTGATTTTTTTTTGGAAGATAGTTTTCAGCTGGTGTGAAGTTCTGTAGTTTCAGCTGGAGTGAAGCTTTTTGTAGATTAAAAGAAATTCTCTCTCAAGCACCTGTTCTACACATATTTAAGCAAGGATATCCGCTAGAACTTCATACCGATGCTAGTAGTCAAGGCTTTGGTGCTGTACTACTCCAATTGTCTGACGATGGTAGTTATCACCCAATCCAGTGTATGAGTAAGAAGACTTCACCGCAGCAAGAAAAACTCTGTAGTTACGAATTAGAAGCCCTTGCAGTTATAGAAGTTCTGAAGAAGTTTAGAAACTACTTGTTGGGCTCCAAATTCAAAATTGTAACAGATTGTAGCGCTTTCCAGAAAACTTTGGATAAGAAAGACTTAACTCCTAAGATTGCAAGATGGGCAATGTTCATTGAAGAATTCGATTACGAAATTTTACATCGTTCAGGAAACCAAATGAAACATGCTGATGCTTTAAGTAGGAATGCTTTAACTTTGACATCATATACAACCGATGTAACTGAGAAAATTCGTTTAGCACAAGAACAAAATGAAGATGAGCATGTGAAATTGATTAAGAATTTAGTCGAGAAAGGAGAAGACAATGGATTCTTTCTGAGAAATAGTATTTTGTATAAATTGGAAAATGGAAAAGATCTGCTAGTAGTGCCAGAAACATTACAAAACGAAATCATACAGAAGGTACATAAAAGAGGTCACTTTGCTGTAGAGAAAACTGCAAATGCTGTCAGCAAGAATTCTATATTCCTAGACTGAAAGACAAAGTAGAAAAGGTAATTGCTAATTGCATAGAATGTATACTATACAACAAAAAGCAGGGAAAAGCAGAAGGATTTCTTCATCCTATACCGAAGGAAAACGTTCCCTTAAGTACGTACCATGTCGACTTTATTGGACCACTTCCATCAACGAACAAAAAATACCAGCACATTTTAACCGTGATTGATGCTTTTACGAAATTTACTTGGTTCTACCCAGTGAAATCACCAACTGCGCAAGAAGTTATTTCAAAATTGAGGCAACAACAGACTGTGTTTGGAAATCCCGCTAGAATTATATCTGACCGAGGTAGTGCCTTTACGTCGAAAGAATTTGCAGCTTATTGTGCCGAGGAAAGAATAGATCATGTCAAAATTACTACCGGTATTCCAAGAGGCAACGGACAGATTGAGCGAATCCATAGGATTTTGATTCCTGTCTTGTCAAAATTATCACATGAAGATTCAACAAAATGGTTTAAATATGTTCCAGATGTCCAAAGAATAATCAATAGTACAACTACGAGAAGCACGAAGTATTCACCTTTTGAATTGCTCATAGGTACGAAAATGAAGAACAAGGAAGATCTGAGGATCAGCGAGATATTGAATGAAGAATATTTAAAGCAGTTGATGCAAGAACGTGATGAAATGAGGGAAGATGCAAAAAACAATATTTTGAAGCTACAACAAGAGAATCGTAAACAGTTTAACAGAAGACGGAAGAAACCGAGACTATACAAGATTGGCGACTTGGTAGCAATTCAACGAACTCAGTATGGGACTGGTTTGAAACTACGACCTAAATTTCACGGACCGTACAAAGTCATAGCCGTTAAATCGAATGACAGATACGAAGTCGAAAAAATAGGATGCCATGAAGGACCAAATATGACATCTACTGCGGCTGACCATATGAAGCCATGGTCAAATAATTGATGATTGTGTCAGCTCAAATTTAAGGACCTGATACTTTTTTTTTTTTTTTTTATTATCTTTACAGGTACCCCATGATGATAGTGATGTCCATACAGCAGACATCGGGGGCGATGTCTCCCAGGATGGCCGACTGTGGGAAATCAGAATCGCCAGCGAGGTGACGTCATCTGCCGCCAGCCCAGCGCAGCGCAAAACAGCTCAGACGAGTACCAGAGGTGGTGTGGAGCAGACGAGTTCCAAACGTGGAAGAGAACAGACGTGTTCTCGAGGAGGGATGATGTCCCAGTGGTCTTATAGAATCCACCAGCATATGTGAATCCTGATCTTGTTCCCGAGGTTTGACAAGATAATCCAAACTGTGAACTGTTGATTATTGCATGAACAATTCGTGGACTATTCTTAGTCTTGGGGTTATCGTTATCCTTAGTTATGTCAGTTTATCATGTTATCATCCCATCTTTTATCATCTTTCAATCATACTAGTAATTTCGTAATAAATTCACTTTATACTTATCTCGTGCTCTTGATCCGGTAATCCTACATATATATATATATGAAAAAATCCCTTTCCATTTTTCCTGAAAAGGGTAAGTGCAAAAATTTTTTACTTTCTTTTTAAAATTGCTTTTTTTTAATATTTTCTTATCTTTTCGTCTCAATCCTAGATGATGGGCAAAGCCAATGCAGTGCGAAATGCCGAAAGTTTGTGCAATTCTCTGGTGTTTTTAAGGGAAAAGAGATTGTTGTATACTTGGGCAAAGCCAAGGTAGTGCGCAATGTCGAGGTTTTCACGATGCCGAATTTGTGCAATTCTCTGATTTTTTTTTTAAGTGAAAATTGATCTGTGCGTGCGTGGACACCATTGTTTGTGCCATTCTTTGATGTTTTTAGAGCGAATACATATCGTTTTGCACATGGGCAAAGCGAGGTTGTGTGTGATGCCGAGCTGTAATGTAACGTATTTTATGTGTAATGTTTAATATATCTTTTGTGTATTTTAAACTTGTATTGTTGTTTTCATTGTAAATTATATTTTAGACATCTTTTTTTTTATTATTATTAGTCCAAAGGGGTTTGTACCTGAAGGACTATTGTTTTCGTTTCGGCATTTTGCGTCGGAAACATTAAATGTCGGTTCACTTTTCAAACTGTTGCCTCCAAATATTGCAGTCTTATATTATATTTAAAGAAATTAAATAATGAAGAATGTGCATAAATAAATGTATGCATGTTTCTCGCATAGTTATAAAACGACGGTATCCAGAGCCATCGAATTTTGAATGACGTAATCCTACTGCGAATATGGGCATCTGGAAGCCCAAATTTGAAATTTGGGAGTCGTTTTATTATCGAGTTCATATTTTGTAAGACTTTAATGAATTTTTGATTAACAAACTCAAGGATTTCAAAGCGAGCCATGGCAACACTGTACAGAGAAAACATTTTTATCTCCAGCGCGTGAGACTGTATCGGAAATTCTAAAGATTGCTCAATTTAAAATTATTTTGCGATATTGCTCTTGAACTGAATTTTATGGTTTAGGTGCGAAGAACATGATATTTAATAAATAAAGGTAACAGACAAAACGTTAAAAAAAAACTCCCCTTTGGGCGTAATGGCTGAAAGCTTTCATATTTTTTTTATTTTTAATTGTTTGGTTTTGATATGTTTATAATGTTTTCCGACTTACGATCAATATCGATAGTCCATCGATTTACTCAACAGTAGCAAAAGTGTAAACTTTGACCCTACAAGTAACTTTTACATCATTATTTTAATACGTAGTGTTTGCTATCGTAATTGCACTTGATGAGTTCATTGGTAATATGTGTATGTGTGTGTATGTGAAGCATTTCTTAGTGTTCTAGATTTGAAGCATTTATTTTCTGTCATTGAGTGAAATTAGATTTTTTCATTTATTAATCTGTAGGAATCTAGTACGCCTACAGAGAATATGACGTGTTTAGGAATTTAAGAAACGGTGATATGAAAGCTGTGTATAATGTTGATGTGCAGATTTTTTTTTTATTATTAACGTAAAGTTTAATTTTTATAGAAAATAATGAAGATTGTCTACTTACTAGTACTTACTTTCATTTTAAAATTTTGTAACATCAGTTTGGCGCCCTCTGGAAGCTGTGCCCAGGGACAGATGTCTTCCCCTTCCCCCACCCTAGCTACGCCACTGTTTTAGAGACACTTTATTTAAAAATCTCATGCTAATTATTAATTTTGTGATTTTAATTTTTTCTAGTCTTCAGCGTAAAAACACAAGGATTAATCCATTTTCCCGCTTGAATTTGAAAAAAAAAAATCTGATGTATACACCACATGACTTCCTCGTACGGAATATTAAATTATACTCATTTTACATTTCATTTAAACTTATTGGATTGAATTATACCTACTTCATGGATAGCCCATAAAACCACAATGGAATAAATGCACTCTTTAAAATTCAGTATATTTGTTTACCATAGCGACACTCTGGCACTAGGTTCACTTAACAGCATTATATCTCATTCATTTAACAACTCAGAATGCACAAAAATTATGTATATCATCTGAAGAATTATCTAATCGTTGCCGCATGTTCTCTATAAAAATACCATAATAAAGCTAAAACGATGTGTTAAAGAAATTAAACACACAAACAATAAGAAACAGTTTTTCACAGACGATACAATATTTCTCATTCAATTAATTCAGATCTCACTTCGTGATAAGGCAAAAATACATAAAAACCCAAAATATCTATATTAAAAATTACGAAGTAAATCTTAAACACTTATTTCCTCGAATAAATTCCAAAATGGATTAAGCATGATTTAATTCGCTATAATAAAAAAAAGGCGTTATCTTTGTTGTTGCGAAGCTTATTTTGTCTAGATTGGTTCTGCAGATCTCTAGATTGGCTTAGTTTATCTGGATTTCTTTCCACTATTCTGCTAAATTTCAAACGTAAACAAATATGACTGCTATGGTAAACATAAATTATGCTTAGCCGCACTTGAACAACTTTTAAATTGTTGATCATTCTACCACTATAACATGCAGGTTAACTAAAGGCATAAAAACCTTAACCGGAAGATAAGAACAACATAATTCAATCCTTTTTAAAGCAAAAAATGCGCAATTTACAAACATATAAGAATAAAAATATTGAGCTCACTGAGCCGAGTAACATAGCAATACTTTTGGTGCGGTCGATTGCAACTAAAATATGAGGTTCACATCTACATATTGTAGCAGTCCTGTATACAAAATTTCAACGTCCTGAGGCTACTCTTCTTTGAGTTATGCGAGATACATACATACGTACGTACAGACGCCACGAAAAAATCTCTTCTGAATCCATTTTAAATCACTTTTATAATTCGTTTGGGGAAAAAGAGTCGTTTATTCAGTCCTTACGTACGGATGTCACGCAAAAACGTATTTTAATTACATTCGATAGCGGTCAAAATGGATATTTTCGTTGAAATATGATACCCGAAATTTTTCGCGATTACAATACTTCCTTCTTACTTCGTATAAGGAAGTAAAACGATGAACATATAAAAGGGTAATATCGTAGGAAGAAGCATATGATATGGATAACGTTCATTTGTGAATAGTCGGTATATAATAGCAGTATATACAGAACCTCCTCTCCTAACTTCCTGAAAATCACGTTTTAGAAGAATCATCTCATTCCAAATGTCAATTCCAACGAATAACAATATGGTGAACTCGATTATCAAGCCAGTTTCCCCAAATACGAGTGTCATTACAAAAGGACGACCGCTATTCAGCATAGAGGTCACGTGGTCTAATGATTCTCATGGGTTAGCTTACACGTGTGTGAACAGATGTTTTGGAAGTAATCTACATAGTACTGTCATACTTCTCTTCTTCAGTAGCAGAAAATCAATGCAATCTCTCAAGTTGAAATTTAATTGCCGTAATTTAGTTACACCATTTCCGCTATTGTAATTTTTTCGTGTATTTTCTTCCGCGACAGAGTAGGTATTCTTTTTGAACAAGCACTCATAACAGTTAGACAAAACTGCTAGATTAAAAGCCGTTCAAGAAGGTGTCTTAGACAGATAGGCCTAGCTCCTCTGTGCAGTATTAAACAATTCTAACAATCCAAATTGAAAACTAAGACATAAAATAAAATAGAATAAATGTAAGATAACGGGATAGGATTAGGATTTTTACAGTCCCTAAGCACGTAAAAAATTTTTATGCCCTTCCCCCATATGTTTACTGTAATTTTTCTTCATTCTTTCTTTCTTTCGGTTTTGGTTTAGCTGCACCCTGCATTCTATGGTAAATGTGCCGGTGGGAAATTTTTTGGTGCCATAAGCACATGCTTATATTTGTTAATGGCTAATCCAGTCTTGATTCCGGATGACTTTTGTCCTTGGCACAGGTGTTAGACATAGACGTGTAACTTTCAGCAGAAATGTTTATGGATGTTCTTATAAATACCGATAATTTTCAATGATGTTGATAAGGTTTTTTTTTTTTTTTTGGATGCAGGAGTACTGAAAAATGCGCAACGCCTTCGTCGGGACTTGAACCACGGACTTCTCGAATACGCGTCGACTATGCTGACCACTACACCACGAAGGCATGCCAATTGGGCGGGAGAAAAACCTTATATACCCCCCTTTTAAAGGGCGACTGGGGATTAGATGACCCAATCATCAGATCCTGGTGATGCAGAATCATCATCAGCTACCTTTTTTAGTTCGGGCGCCAGTATAGATTTATTAGAACTTTTTTGGGGGGGGGAAGCAGGAGACTTGAAGAAATGAGCAAAGCCTTCGCCGGGAATCGAACCACGGACCTCTAGAACACGCGCCCCGCATGCTGACCGCTACACCACGAAGCATGCCAAGAAGGCGGGAGAAATACTTTATATACTCCCCCTTTCAAAGGGCAAGTGGAGTTTTGGGATTCAATCGCCAAATCCTGGTGGTGGAGAACCATCATCCACCACCTTTTTTAGTTCGGGCCCCACTTGTAGAGACATTAGGCAGTTTTTGAAAGTAGGAGAGGAGAAAAATGAGCAATGCCCTCGCCGGGACTCGAATCACGGACTTCTCGAATACGCGTCGAGTGTGCTGACCACTACACCACGAAGGCATGCGAAGAAGGCGGGAGAAATACATTATAATGTTATGAAAAGATTCACTGTACATTATCAAATCCCAATATTGCTTACTTTAGCTGCAGTGCATCAGGAAACTGTTTTATACACAGTGGACCCTTTCTAAAATAGTCGTCCATTATTTCAGATGATTTTGGTCTTTTATAGAGGTTATAATTTTAGAAAGCTAAAATTTAGTGCTGATGATTAATTATTTACATTCCAGAAAATACTGGTCATTTCAGTATGGTCGCCCGAAAAATTAACTGTACTGTACTGTAATTTTTCTACCGTTTGATAATTTAATACTTCGCGCAAAATCTAAGTTAAATTTACTAATATACAAATGCAAAATCAAATTTTAATTTACTAATATCTAAATTAAGCTAATATCTAAGTTTGCTAATATCTAAAATAATTGCTAATATCTAAGTTAAGTTTATAAAGCTAAATTTAAGAATTTTGTTTATTATAATAAAACACTCAAGTAAAACTTATATTGAAAATATCTTATGTATCTTCCAATGGCAATACACTAGCTATATTACTAGGAAACTAGTAGCTAGCTAAAAACTACCTACCTGCGTGGGAGAAAAAATTATATTTTACTCAGTAGTAATATTAGTAACGACGCATAGGAGATTAATAGAATTGGAGAGTAAGGTAAATCTGGAAAGACTTCTTAAAGTCTGTCCTAATTCTATATTCTTCAACATCATGTTTTTGAACTTGATATCAGTAAACCATTATCATAAATGGCGGGAGAAAACGTTTCCTCTGTATTTAGCGTTATATTTGGGCGAGTTACGTATTTTTCATTTCAAGTAGGGAAACTAAAGCAGCGAAACTGGTTAATGCAATATTACACATTATCACATAAGATTTTGTTCTAAGCAAACACATAGGTCACTTAGATTTGGAATGTTAAGTGGTACACTCACTTCCGAAAGCTAAGCACGGAGAGGAAAATGCTAATTTCCGGACGCCAATCACAGTTAAAGAGGATGCAATTCCCTGCAGAGGTAGATGGAAGTATGCAAATATGTTACGTAACAGTCAATCGCGCTTTCATGTCAAGAAATATGCAAAAAAGGCAGTCTTATAAGAAGCCAGCTTTATGAAGTGTTACAGAAGTTGATTGTAAGTGTAAATGGAACACTTGCTGCTTCCTGAAATCGTGCGAAAAATGTAGTTGTACAGAATGTATGTGCTTTTATATTCATTTATTTTTGCTGTTATGGAGATGCACGCTAAAGCAGAGTTATCCGACGTAAGGAGAGTTGTCTTCGAGGAAGACCCTTTTTTAAGGGAAATTAATTCGTATTCACATTTCACATCGAAAATATTACAGAAACTCCCATGCAGCTAGCCCATTTGTTAGGGTTTTTGGCCGAGTCAAACTACCAATACTCAGCGACTTTACCGCTCGACCGCTAGTGATGAATTCAAATGATACAACACCATATTCTATAACCTTTTTATAACCTCTAATAAATTAAATACAAAATTATCAATGAAATTATTTGTCTTCAGTCTTTGTTCTTCCCCGAAAATTTTTCTATAGACGCCCTCGATGTAGTAATAATAATAGTTATAGCTCAGCTTATCATAAAGTAACAATCATTCAATTAGTTAAACGGCGTGTTAACCACTTGGTAATATCCTTAAAAGTCTTCTGAAAATTTCATTATGAAGAAGTCTTTATCTGGAGGAGAATAATTCCTTACGGGGAAAAGATTTTGATTAGATTTCACTTTCATCCCTCGGCTTCGATGCCTGACCCTAGGTCGTGCCTTACTCCCCAAGGAAAACTTCGTCTTCGACTAATCCCCTCTCAGAGCTAATCTGACCCCACAGCTGGTATGAAAGAAATCCTTAGGGAATAGGAAGGTGGTTTATTTGTAAAGCGTTGCTTACGATGAAGGGGAACTCTGATAGGAAAAATTATATATGGTCACATGTTTGGTAATTAGATGCTATTTGTTATTATTAAATGTCGAAAAATTATGTTTGAGAGAGAGATTAGTGATAAATATTCATCAGTAATTATTAATAATTCAGTGATACGCATTGGTTTTATTAAGGAACCGCGTTTTATAGTACAGTGCGCTTTTGAAAACAGTACCGTTGCGTTTATAAGGTATTTTTCCCGCCTTCTTAGCATGCCTTCGTGGTGTAATGGCTAGCACACTCAGCATGTATTTGAGAGGTCCGAGGCTCGAGTCCCGGCGAGGGCATTGCTCATTTCTCACATGTCTTGCTTCAAAAATATCCTAATGTCTGTACATGTTTAAAATAATATTATGAAATTTAATCTTTTAGCACTTATTTGACTTAAAATAGGATGTATTTACTTATTGGAGCAAAGTCTAATTTACTATTTTAATTAGCTTTTTACCACAACACATTAAAAACACAAGCTCATATAAACGGTCCCCGGGAAGGAAAGATGGATTTTAATAAGTCATTAAGCAATATGCAATGCGCAAAAAAAGAAAGAAATTAGCTTTATTTAATCATCGTTTAAATACATCACAGAAATGAAATCAGTAACTTTGTAGAGACATTAGGTTATTTGGAAGCAGGAGTTATGAAAAATGAACAATGCCCTCGCCGGGACTCGTACCACGGATCTCTCAAATACGCTCCGAGCGTGCTGACCACTACACCCCGAAGGCATGCTAAGAAGGTGGGAGAAATATCTTGTATACCTCCCCTTTTAAAGAGTGACTGGGGATTAGGGAACCTAATCGCTAAACCCTGCTGGTGGAGAATCATCATCCACCACCTTTTTTTAGTTCGGGCGCCAGTGTAGAGACATTAGGTTGTTTAGAAGCAGGAGTCATGAAAAATGAGCAATGTTCTCGCTAAGACTCGGACCTCTCGTATACGCGCCGAGTGTGCTGAACATTACACCACGAAGGCATGCTAAGAAGGCGGCAGAAATACCGTATAAGTTCAGCATGTACAGTGCACTATTAACAGTACAATAGACGTTAGAGCGATCTTCAGTTTAGGTCCAAAATCTGCAAAAGAACGTCTGAATTAAGACGAGGATTTCTTTCGAGTCATCATAAGATAGATCTATTTCTGCCAGTCGATAATTCAGCTCAACTCGTTTCATTATTTGCAAAGTAGGGCAGCCTTCCATCGCGTTGAAAAAAAGAGATCAGCAACTCAGCATCTTCTGTCTTCAATTGCTCGATTTGAGAGAACAAGAAGAGTTGCAGCTTGTTTGAGTACACAGTGAAGACGATATTAGTTCTAAATAAATCTGATGTGCACACCACATGACTTCCTTGTACGAAATATTAAATTATACTACGCAATTTTTCCTGCATTTTATTTAAACTTATTTCCACGAATTTCGTTAGAGATACATTTCTCATTCAATTAATTCAGTTCTCACTTCGCGGCAAAAATACATAAAAATGTCAAAATATTTTTATTGAAAATTGAAAAATAAAGAAAAATATAAAACATAAATGCATTTAAAACAATTTAAAGAACAACTTTTGCAATTAAAATTAGTTTCTACGCAAAAACAAGCAATTCGGTTAGCGTTTCCCGCTAACGATTTTTCGGCGCATAGAAAAGTTTACTTTTGGTCTCACTCGGCAAAAAGACACTGAAGGCGTAGAAATTGACTTAATTTGTTGTGGACGCTATAATGTGTCAATATTTAAGATAATTTAATAACCAGAATGGATTAAGCCTAACTTAATTGGCAATAATAAAAGAAGGCGTTATCTTTTTTGTTGCGAAGCTTAGTTTCTCTGGATTGGCAACAAATCCACTATCCTGCTAAGTTTCAAATGTAAACAAATATGGCCGCTATGGCCAAAACATTAGGCTTAGCCACACTTAAACAACTTTTAAATTGCTGATAATTCTGCACTTATAATATGCAGGTTAACTAAAGGCATAAAAACCTTAACCGGAAGATAAGAACAACATAATTAAATCATTTTTAAAGCAAAAAATGCACAGTTTACAAACATATAAGAGTAAAGAAACTGAGCTCACCGATCGGAAGATTGCAACCAAAATAGGAGGGGCACAGCTATATGTTATAGCAGTCCTGTATACAAAATTTAAACGTTCTGAGGCCACTCTTTTTTTGAGTTATGCGGGATACATACGTAGATACGTACGTACGTACGTACGTACAGACTGTACGAACAAAATCTTTTCTGAATGCGTTTTAAATCAGTTTTATAATTCGTTTGGTGCAAAAGAGTCCTTTATTCTGTCCTTACGTACAGATGTTAAGCAAAAACATCGTTAAATTGCATTTGATAGCGGTCAAAATGGATATTTTCGTTGAAATATGACAGCCGTAATTTTTCGTCATTACAATGTTTCCTTTACTTCGTACAAGAAGTAAAATATAAAGAGTAAACTATCGTTAATGATTGAATCGATTGGCTCAAACTTTGGCCTTAGAAGAATTTCGAACTCATTTCAGTGTCATACGTGTATTTTTAGAGTTCCAAATTTGGAATGATGGCAATTAACACAATCGTTTACGTTGAACATAGCCTTTTCCAGTATCTTCCAATCTATCCGATTGTCATAAAATTACATTCAGTTCGCTAAAATTTCTGTCTAATTCAGAAAACTGACCTCATTATCACTTAAAATTGAGGAGTGGATTACAATAAAGTTACAACTGTTGCAGTTTTATTTTTTAAGTATAGCCTTGATGGTATTGTAAAAGGACAATTCAATTTTTAAATCGAAATTCTTGTCGAGGAGGTTGCACTTGACTGCATCGAACTTGTCCTAACGTAGTTGCACCTTCGTCTTCTCGTATACTAATGGGATCGATGTTTCCCAAGAACCTTTCCAGCTGCGTCCTCCCTTTTCATGGTTCCTTTCCCTGCAAGAACCGATCCTGATAACTGGAAAAACAAAGACGTGCTTCTTACCCCATTCTTCGTAATCCGTGAGAGGGAAGTAAACATTACAGTGGTTAGTAATCTTGAGTAATTAGTGGACTTAGAGCATTTTCACTTCTATTGAAACTTTCATCCCCTTCTTCAAGTGAAACACTAAATTGGCTTTAATGAAATTCTTTAAAGTTCAGTTAGTATTAAAGAAAGAACCAGTCACATTTCACTGAAAGTAAGGTAATCATAGATTATAAAGAATAGTGAGTTTTTAGGTTTGTTATACTTTTCTTTTTACTTCCTTGTACGAAGTAAAGGAAGTATTGTAATCACGAAAAATTCCGGGTACCGTATTTCAGCGAAAATAATCATTTTGACCTCAATCGAATGCAATTTAGCGATGTTTTTGCGTGACATCTGCACGTAAGAACAGAATAAAGGACTCTTTTACTCCCAAAAAAATCATAAAATTGATTTAAAATGGATTCTGAAAAGATTTTTTCGTGGCGTCTGTGCGTACGTACGCACGTATGTATGTACGTATCTCGCATAACTCAAAAAGGAGTGTCCTCAGAACGTTGAAATTTTGCTATAACATGTAGATGTGCACCTTCTATTTTGATTGCAATCGGCTGCAACAAAAATATATAAATATATATCCACTCTGCTACTCGGCTGAGTGAGCTCAGTTTCTTTATTCTTATATGTCCGTAAATTGTGCATTTTTTGCTTTAAAAATGATTGTATTAGGTTGTTCTTCCGGTTAAGGTTTTTATGCCTTTAGTAAATTTGCATGCAAGATTTGTAGAATTATCACCAGTTTCAAAGTTGTTTAAGTACGGCTAGACGTAATTTTTTTTTGCCATAGCAGCCATATTTGTTTACATTTGGAACTTAGCAGAATAGAGGATTTGTTGCCAATCTAGAGAAACTGAGCTTCGCAACAACAAAGATAATGCCTTCTTTTATTATTGCGAATTAAATTATGCTTAATCCACTGTGGAATTCATTCGAGGAAATAAGTGTTAAGGTAAATGTTCATAATTTGTAATATAGATATTTTGAGTTTTTTTGCATTTTTGCCTTGTTGCGGAGTGAGAACTGAATTAATTTAATGAGAAATACTGAATCGTCTGCAAGAAACTGTTTCTTTCTTTTTTTTTTAAATTTCTTTTATTAAGAAATTATTTTTAATTTCTTTTATTTTTAATTTCTAAGATTTATTATATTATTAGAATAGAACATGTGGCAACGATTAGATAATTCTCCAGATGATGTACACAATTTCTGTGCATTGTGAGTTATAAAATGAATGAGATGTAACGCTGTTAAGTGAACCTAGCGCCTGAGTGTCGCGATGATAAACAAACATAGTGAATTTTAAAGAGTGCATTTACTCTATCGTGGTTTATGCCCTATCGGCAAAGTAGATTTGATTCAATATAATAAGTGTAAATGAAATACAAGAAAAAGTGCGTATAATTTAATATTCCCTACCTAGGAAGTCATGTGGTGTACACGTCAGATTTTTTTATTTGATATTACGTATTTTTATGAATGAAAATTTGTTATAGATATATTTTTCATGCAAGAAAAGTAAGAATGGTCCCTATGGTGAGCCCAATGAATTTTTCAAGAAAGGACAAATTTCATTCAGAGCATTAATTTTTTCTAGGCCAGCTGGTCTTTGCTATAGTTTTGCTGTTAAGCCTGGCGTGAGAAATTTCAGTGGCACCGAGCGTTAATTTTTCTTAGTTATTTATGCTTACACAGGTACTAAATAACACATTGCAGATACTGCTTTGACTGTGTAGTCTTCGATTGCCACTGCAAAAGAAACAGGACAATTCAAATAGAATCATTTTGTAACATCTTACTTGGAGTCATGGGGCACGTATCCAATCTATAGTGTATAAAGCAGTAAACTACGGTGCATTCCTCATCTAGTGTCTAAAATCGCTGGATTTCACATGCTTATAATTTGGTAAGGGGGCAGTGGATGAGGAAAGATGTTAAAGGCATTGTTTTTGTGCCATCATTTATCATGCAAGTTCAAATTAATCTCAACATCAGCGTTAGCGATGCTGTCAATGTTAATCACACTCGGTATGTTTCGACGCGTTTGGCTTAAAAGTGGATGATATACTGGTTGGGTAAAGCGGGAAAAATAATCTCACATAAGACATCTACAACATGTAATGCTGCATTTGTAAAGCTTAATGTGATGTATCACAGTTAATAACTTTGTCAGGACTGAATGTTCGGTGCATATTCTTGGCAAAGATCTTCGTGAAAGTACTCGAGTCCTGATCTTGAACAGGTAGCTGAATGCAGCTATGTTCTGTGGTAGAATATTGTGATTAAGTGGTAGAAGAACTGCACTTTAAAGGGATTTAAAATCCTCTTTTATTAAACCACAATTATTTACAGCCACTTCCCAACTCGGGAGGGATACAGAAAATAATGACCGCCACTTGGGTCTAAACTGAACAATCAAATTAATTTAAACTAAAACTAATTAGAAATTAAATAGTCGTTGCTCACAGAGCTATAACGCGAGGTTGGCCTCTAAACTAAATGGTGCGTAGCAAGATTTAAGTAATACTGATGCACTTAGAGTTATTTCAATGAGCAATAACGTAACAGCTCTACGGCTTAGAATTTAAATACTAGCTAGTCAGGCGAACGTTGAATAGAGTAACAGTGGTCTGAGACTAAAGCTCTCTCACACTGAAAGGTTTCAACCTTTCGTTTAAATACTACTTGGCTCCACTTCAAATTAACATAAAGCTGAAACGCGCGCTTATTCTAACGGGAAGTTGAAATGAGAAGAGATAGAAAGAGTCAAATTAAAATAAAACTTTGTTAGTTTAACTAAAACCTTACAACTTGTAACCAGTGAAATTGTTTGCTATAACCGATTGTATCAGGATGATTCTATTTGACTTACCACCCAAATACAGCTGAATTTGCTTATCCAACGGATTTTCGCAAATAACAAATCTAACAGTTTTATTAATTGCGGATCTTACTTTTCCTTGTTTGGGCAATAATAATGTCTTAACACTTTATACAGTCATTAGGTATTTTGGGGAAGCAGGAGACTTGAAAAAAGAGCAACGCCCTGGCCCGAGATCTCTCGAATACGCGCCTGGATATGCAACTGTTACACCGCGAAGGCTTGCTGAGATAATAGGTATTTTAAAATTTTATGTTAAGTAAAGTAATTATGTAAAACGTGCGATTTATATTTGTATTAAGCCCAAATTTCGAGTTCTGGAAGAAGGAATGAAGTAAGTTTAATGAAAAAAGATATTAATATATATATATATCAAATTCAATTAACATTGAGGAGCTAAAATTTTGAGAGCTAATGTTTTAAAAACTACTCGTACAGTTTTTACAAAACTTAGCAGTTTGGCGTAATTTGAGTCTTAGAATCGAAATATGGGAAAAAAATTGGCATGTCATTTTCAGAAAAAGTCCGATTTGGGGTCAAAATATCCATACTAGAACACTGCTATATATAAATCTAATACATATCCTAAGTCGTGCTCTCGAGACATGGAAAAACGCAAGTTGAATTTCGTCAATCGGCCCAGTAGAACGGGAGAAATAGAACTGTCGCATTTTTTTCTCCACCCCTCCCCTTTTTTACTCGCAGTGTACATTATTTTCAATACAATTCCGTAAAGAAGCTCAAGTATTTTACAAATTTAAAATACCAGCGTTATTTTAAAAGCAGTATAAAAAAAGAATTATGCTTGAAAAACATAAGTGATCACAACTGTTGCAGAATTTTTGTCACTAAGCTTTCATCCGGCCACTCTATTTTTTATTTCACTCAAATCAACCATAAAACAATTTTTGGCCGATATCCTGAGGGAAACAAATCACGTGTATGAAATCTCTCGTCTATTCCGTGAGCAGACCGCTAAGGGAAATCCCATTTCCTCCCTGCGATAAATAACGAAATGTCTGAGATATGGCAAAAGATAGAACGCTGCCAAGGAAGAAGGGAATAGGATTTGCTGAGTCTTACTTTTCGACCGTCCCTAATGGCTGAGTGCAGTTTGGGCATCACGGATCGAATTCATTACGAGGAAGGGATAGAACTTACTATACGATGCACGTGTTCGAACTTCTGGGCATACTTTGCAGTGGTAGAACACTGCAGGATAAATAACATTGGTACCAACAAGTTGTGCTTTTACAGCATAATACTCTTTACCTAACAAACTGTCGAAGATAGCGCGTAACTTGCTAAATTAATTGTCCTTTTAGTCCAAAGGGATTTGAATCCCGAAGAACTATTACTTTCATGTTGGCATTTTGCGTCGTTTCACTTTTCAATTTACTGCTTATTTTATTTTTTATTTTTATTTATTTATTTATTTTTTTGACGTAGCTTTCTCTTCAAAAATCGTCTGCGTTGCACGGGAAAATAAAAAGGAATTTTAATTACAATTCTAAATAAGTAGCCAAATAAATGTGAAATTCGTAAATAAATGTGAAATTCGTATTTAATAAATTAAGGTAGCACACAAAATGTTAAATAAACGCCCCTTTGGACGTAAATAAAATCTGAAACTTTTCTTTTTTTTAAATTTTTGCTTTCTTTCTGCATACACGATACCTCGCCCAAACCAGTAATTTTCATTTTTTGCTGTTATCAGTTATATCTTCTATATATATATATATATATAAGGAAGAGTCTGTCTGTCTTTAGTTCGTGCTACGCGTAAGCTAATATACCCATGGCTACGAAATTTGGTACATAGGTGCATCTAAACAAGAGCCAGTGCACCTCGAAGCGATTTTTTCAAAATTCGAATGAGATTTTTTTAGTCCAAAGGGGCAATTTGCCCGTAAGGACTATTAATTTCGTTTTGGCATTTTGCGTTAATTCGCTATAAGCATTGTTTTACTCTTCAAATTGTTGCCACCAAATATTATCACCCTGTATTATACTTAAATAAATTAAATAATGAAGAATCTGCATAAATGTATGTATGTTTCTCGCCTTCTGATAAAGCAATGGTACCTAGAGCCATCCAATTTTGAATAGTGAACGTTTCCACCCGAGTATGGGCATCTGGAATCCCAAATATCAAATTCGGAATTTGTTTTATTATCGATTTCATGTTTGTAAACCTTTAACGAATTTTTTATTAACAAACTCGAGGATTTCAAAGCGAGTAATGGCACCGTTGTACAGAAAAAAAAAACATTTTTATCTCCAGCGCGCAAGACTGTTTATCGGAAGTTCTAAAATTTGGCTCATTTTTAAATTATTTAGCGATATTGCTCTTGAACTGAATTTTATGGTTTTTGTGCGAAGAACATGATATTTAATAAATAAAGGTGACACACAAAATGTTAAATAAACGCCCCTTTGAACGTAATTTAAAATCTGAAACATCTCAGATTTTTTTAGAAATTTTTATTTTATGTTTTTGATGGAATGCATGAACTTGATAATTCTCTCACATTATATCAGCGACAATGGCACGCAGCTATTGTTTCTGATATATCACTGCTGCCACTCGGAAAATGTTTAGTTTTTTAATTTAATGTTTCTCTTGGATACTGAATGTTTGTCGAGAAAAAGCAAAGGCAAGTTGGTTAATTAATTTATTAGGATAATTAATATTTGTATTAAGAGATACTTCTTATTTCATTGTAATTTTTTTATATGTAATACATTTTTAATGAAATTTGTGTAGGTTTTTTTTTTATATATATATATAAAGTTGTTCTGCAAAGTAAAATTTTGTGCTCTTTTTAAATTTAATGTTTGGTGTTTGTTTCCTTTAGGCATTTTTCTGGTACATTTAAAAGACAGATGATGACTGGCCGTGCGGCGGCTAGTTATACTATAAAAAACAATAGTTGTAGTTAATTAATCATAAATACATTTAAAAATATAAATATTTTTCGAAAAATTTTTACAACTGGCCCCTATATCATCTATAAATGTATGAAAAACTTACACTTTTCAGCAAGAATGTTTCTTCAGTGGTTTTTTGTTCCTAAAAGAATTTAAAGTTTTTATTAGAAGCTAATTAAACTGTAATAAATGTTTCGAATTCCACCAAAATCTTTTGATTATAAGTTTATTGCAATTCGCATGACAAAACTGAAGAGACATTCGCCATTCGGATGTTTCTTATTTTTTTGTAAGAAAGTAGTTTAACCGAATATTCAGACACACACACACACACACACGCACGCACGCACGCACACACACACACACACACACACACACAAAAATTTACTTTAATGATTTTATGTTTTAATACAGTTTGTAATTATAGGGCATTTTAAATAAAGTTCATCATAGAGAATTTTAGTTACAAAAAAAAAAAAAGCATTTTAAAAGCTTTTAGAAAGAATTTGGGTTTCTCTACAAAGGTGAAAAAATATTAATCTAAAATTATTCAGTAAAACTTAATTTGCTTTCTCAGTTCAAAAAATTGCTAACAGTCTGTTACTTTTAAAATTTATAGATTTATTTTCCTTTCCGATACGTTCTTTACCATTTAAAGCAAAAATCAAACTAGCCCGTACTGTTCGATACTACGATAGTCACTTTTCTTTTAAATCCTAAGATTCACGCTTGAAGGATTCTTGAAACTTCGAAATCGATGGAGTGATCAATATTCTATCTGTTTCCTTTTCTTTGTATCGCCGTCTTCGTTGCTTACGAACAAAATTATTTGGATTAAATCACTCTGAAGACTTTTATACTTGAACGGACACAACAGAAATAAAATTCAAGGAAAACATTCCTTTCCTTTTCAAGCAAACAATAGTTGAAAAGCAGAAATCCCTTTCGTATTTTATAACCCTCAGAGTTTTCCTTATAAATAAATAAATAAACAAGATTTTTTTTTCTTAAGTATGATATACACATTCCCCCCCCCATAAAAAAGAGACAGTTCTATATCTATTGCCAATTGACGAAATGCAAATTGCGTTTTTCATGTCTCGAAAGCATGACTTAGGTTATATATTAGATTTATTAATTATATATTAGATTATATTAGATTTATATATAGCCTTGTTCTAATATAGCTATTTTAACACAAAATCGGACTTTTTCGGAAATGACGTGCCAATTGTTTTTCCATATTTCGAGTCTACGACTCAAATTATGCCTAGATATTAAACTGTGTGAAATTTGCGGAGAAATTCGAAAATTTATCTTGGCACATTTTTTTCAGTTTGCGCCAAGAATAATTCATTTGGCGGACTTCTTAATTTATAGCAACCTATTTTCCTTTCCTTTTTTTAATTGTAGACGAGGGGGAAAAAGTCATCGTTCATATTTTCAAATAGTTTTATCAAAATCCATAAACCACATTTGGCGTTATTATCGCTCAAAAAAATATGCAAAATTTCAAAACGCGCCAAAATGTAAATTCAGGTATATCTTAGAGAATTTTGAATAAAAAAACTCTAATTTTTTGCCGGTGTGCCTAGAAATACATCTCGTACATTATGATGATGATAAAAATTTTATAGGTTGTAATACAAAACGTTTTTGAAAAAATTTATAAAAAATATTTAAAAGTACAAATTTTAAAAATAAATCATAAAAAGTTCACGAATTTTATTTGGAAGGAACCTAAATTTCGAGATGTAAAAGGAAGAATCAAATAAGTAACAGAGTGTATATATATATTTATATACTTTCGTTGCGTCCGATTGCAACCAAAATAGGAAGTGCATGTCTACAAGTTATAGCAGTCCTATATACAAAATTTCAACGTTCTGAGGCTACTTGTTTTTGAGTTATGCGAGATACATACTTACGTACGTGCCACGAAAAAAAATCTCTTCAGAATCGCTTTTAAATCAGTTTTATAATTTTTATCGTTAAATTGCATTCGATAAGGGTCAAAATGGGTATTTTCGTTGAAATATGGTACCCGAAATTTTTCGTGATTACAATACTTCCTTTACTTCTTACAAGGAAGTAAAAAGTAAAGCAGATTTTATATGAAAACATCTTTACTTAGACTATAAGTTTTAAAGTGTAGCAGCTAATTTGGAACTGCTTGTGTCTGAAATCTAGCAGTTGACCGTAAAGTCATGTCTAAAGGCTGCAGACTTATCGACTCTGCCTCTTGGTCGATGTTGCCTGCTGTAGGTTAGGTTGCCTGTTGTACACAGCATGAAAGACTGAGAGCTAGAAGTAAGACATAACTTTACTAGCCATGATTTTTGGATAATAAAACTAAAGATTGAACAACCAAATATTTTAATTTTTTATCCAATAGAAAGTTATTTTGGGGTATAGTAGCATTTTAAGCGTCATTACACCCCTTTCGGATCTCCAACAAATTTTGTGTCGGACAGGGAACTAGCTAATTTTCTAACACTTACTAAATTCCACGAAACCTGCAGCATGACGGCAGTTCTCCGGAAAGATTTTCTCTTAGCACCCTCCTGAGAATGAATCGTACTTTTAACCCATTCCGCTTGCCGAAAAATTTGCATACCCATCTGGTCTTTGTGAATAGTTTGACGAAATAACGTACATAGGAAGGAAAGTAGCATAAATCTACCTGTTAGTAAAACTTAAATCATAAATGTCTCAAGGATATGACACTGAGTGCTTCTTTTCAAATAAATAACGAAACGTAACTTCTAAATGCTGTTTATATTTAAAGGAAACATTAGTTAGGAGCCAGTTTTAATGTTGTGGTTTTTCACTTATATGGTGCCTCTGTAAAATTAAAGTCAAAGCAGGCGGTTATTAGCAACAGTATTGTTGCGTGCGTACGGGTTCGTAATGGAGTGAATGCACAAATTGATAAAAAGTTGATAAAATTTATTCTTTTCACAAGAAATAAAACAAAATGCTGAAATATTTCCTCGGAGATACTCATACAGTATCACAATATATCAAACGTTAAACAGAACTCAATAATTCAAAACAGAGAATGTTAATACAAGCTCATGGCGAATTCGCTAGAATCAATAACAGCATTAAGTAAACAAACAGTTCGCTTAAAACGATAGCAACTGAGCTGAGGTGTTTTAATTCGACTTCTATAAGCTTTTTAATTATTCACCAGAACATTCTGATAAAACCTACTTTCTCGATTTTTGTGGATGGCAATAGCAATTACGAGATATTTATATATTAAATATTAAATGCAAGCGTAGTTTTCTCTTAGAAAAGTCGTCTGCGTTGCACGGGAAAATAAAACAATTTTAATTACAATTCTAAATAAATACCCAAATAAATACGAAATCCTTAACAATATGAAATTCTCTCTTCCCATGGGAAATGTACTGAGTAGTTTTTGAGTCCAATTTAATTTTAATTTTGATTGTTTTGAATTTGATTTATATATATATGTATGTATATATAAGTGATATTTGCAGTCGAGAATCCGTATGTTTCTGTAGCGAGTCGAAAGGCTGCAGACTGACGACAGACGAATTTCATTTTAAGAACTCCACATCTTTATTCGATTAAAATGACAGCTCATTTTTCTTTACACAAAGATCACATATTCGATAATAATTTAAATAGTAATACTAATAAATTTAGAACTTCGGCGTCATAGATATTTTTTAAGAAAGGAAAGACCAAGAGGCAGAGCAAAGCGTGTGTATAGCAGAAAGCGATCTGAGAAAAAATGGCGCGTACAGCTATTTATAGCAACGGTTACATAACAGACGATAGAGTTCTGGAAAAGTACTGGACTAGGGGGAAGATCTTGAAATTGCGGAAAGTTAATTAGAGGTTGCTGTTCGCGTAGAGCAAACACACACACACATATATTTATATATGTACACGCACACATATATCTATATATATATTAATTCTAAATAAAAGTAATTAAAAGTAAATTAAAAAGCCTATGACTTGCGCTTACGCTGCAAAGTGATAAAATATTAATTCAAATAAATATATAATAAGAAAACTTTCCATATACCATCTCCAAGGAAAAGAAAATCAATTTAAAATCATGAATTATGAAAAGAAAAAAATCTTTTAGTCAGTATTTTAATTAGTATTTTAAATTAGTATTTTTTAAACCTCTTTTGCTTTAAAAACATAAAAATCTGCAAAGAAAAATCTTTAATCGCAAAAATACCAAAATCAAAAGTAAAAATTTTAAGTATTGAAAAAGTAGCTATTGTCATTGATCGCAGATTAATCGACTTATCAAGGGAAATAAAAAGATCTATCACCAACATACAGGCAAAGAAGTCAAATTGTTCGCAGCCGCTTTATAAGCATTTCAGTGCAATAACCGAATAGTTATGACACAAAGGACGCATTTGGATGATTTTTGACGTGGTAGAATTATCGGCCGTCTGGAATGTGGGCGTACCCAACTGGAAGTATCAGACGAACTTGGAATTGCCCAGAGTGTCCTCTCCAGGCTTTGGCAACGATTCCAAGATGACGGTAATGTGAGAAGACGTTACAGCACAGGTCGCTCCAGAGTTACAACGCCGAATGAGGACCGGTAATTGGCAGTTACTGCCAAAAGAAACAGGCGGAGCACAGCCTCAGACTTGTCTCGTCAGCTCTCTTCGGCCACTGGTACGACAATTTCAAGGCAGACCGTGTACAGACGCTTAGGGCAGACTGGTCTATATGCTCGTAGACCTGTCAGATGCGTCTCACTTACTGCACTCACTGTCACCTGCGGTTAGCCTGGAGTAGAGAGCATGCATTGTGGACACCGCATCAGTGGGCTTGTGTGATGTTTTCCGACGAGTCCAGGCTTAGCTTGCAGTCTGATTCTAGCCGGACTTTCATAAGGAGAGCTCCAGGTACCCGTTACCACCAAGAAAACATCATTACATGACACCGTTACGGTGGTGCAGGAGTGCTCGTTTGGGGTGGAATTATTCTGGGTTCCAGAACTGACCTACATGTTCAAATTGGAACCATGACAAGCCAAATCTATCGGGACGTCATTCTGGAACAACATGTACGTTTGTTTCGGGGCGCCATTGGCGCACAATTTGTGTTTATGGATGACAACGCCCGTCCTCACCGTGCAAACATCGTAAGCGAATGCCTTCAATCGGAGGATATCACCCGTATGGACTGGCCAGCATTCTCATCGGACCTTGAATCCAGTAGAGCACGTGTGGGACATGCTTGACCGACGAGTTGCAGTCCGTTAACCTCCTCCTACATGTCTACCGGAACTTCGGAGAAGATTGCTTTTTGAGTGGTGTAATATCCCCTAGAATGAGATCAATAATTTGATGCTCAGCATGCCTAGGCGTTGTACGGACTGTATTGCAACGTCTGGGAGACATACAATGTATTAACAATCATACCAACCATGTAATATTGGTTTTTGTAAATAGGTTTTTTGTAATTTGCTCCAGGGCGAAAAAATCGCTAATTTTTTTAATAATATCAAACATATAGCATCTTTATTTGCTCTTTACCTTTTGTTTAATAAATAAGCTTTACAAATAAGTCAAATTTGTTTTGCTTCTAACTCTTTCTTTGCCTGGTTTTGCATTATCCTTAATTTATGGACATGAGTGTAAATGATACTTAAAATTTAAATGTTTTCGGAACCAACATTATTAATGACTTTTTTTTACAATTTTTTATGGTCCTGTCTAAAATTATTCTTTAACTAATAATATCGTTGTTTTAACTCGTTTTAACTCGTATAATACGGATAAAAACAGTCAAAAGTTCATAACTTTCAAAATATACAGTATTGTACAGAAAATACAGATGTGAAAGCAAAAATAATTCCAATTCATTTCACTGTTCTCGATCGATCATTTTAGGGATGTTTGGAGCCTGGGAGAATACATGAAGAGGAGAGAAGGGAGCAAGTCCCCTGAAAAGATTTCTGAATGAAGATGACTGAATTAAAAATGAATATTAAATGGGCCTGTGATCAATAAATATACTTGAAAGCTAGGAAAGGGAATGATGGATCTGCATGTATATTTTAGGCGGAATGGAAGGGGTGTGCAGCATTTAGGGCCAAAACATCTGCTAGAAAATTTTGCATCCCGAAGCTCGTTTAACTACGCCGATACGAATAGGATCAGAAGAACTTCATCTTAAATCAACCTGAATTACTATCAGAGATTTAAATACGTATGGCGGTTTTTTCCCCCCACGGTCTTAATGTGAATATTGGACAACGTTTAGAAAGTTGAGGATTTTATATTTTTATTGTATCTTAGATACTATAGAAATCTAAATGATTACTATTTGCAGTGAATTTCTGGCTCATTTTTCACGTGGTTGAATTCCGATTGGAACTGAAAGCCAAACAAAACTTTCAACTATGCATATCAACACAACCGCATCACCACTGTTATAAATGTTTTGTTATAAAATTTAAATATAAAAAAAATAAATCCATGTTTTTTTTTTCTGAGTGTCCATTGCTTTCCATTGTTTTTTCCGTGAGTTAGTTGAATATCTCCTTCAAGGGCTCTGTTGACTAAGCTCACATGTCTAACATCAGAAGAAGTCCACGGAATTCATCGAGGCTAGGAGCTCAAGATTACACCTGTCGTTGGCAAGAGCCTTGAGCACAATATAGATTATAAGGCTATTTTCTTCCTCCTTTCTGCATGCCTTCGTGGTATAACGGTAGCATACTCGGCGCGTACTCGAGAGGTCCAGGTTCGAGCCCCGGCGAGGGGGACTTTACCGTTCGGCCGCTGGCGGATCTCTTAAACTGTATAAGAGAAATTCATGTAAATAACTAATTGCTATTACACCATTCTTTTTATATCTGCCCATCAAATATTTTCTTTCTAATGAGTGAACTTTGTGCTTGTGAAATCAGAAAGGGCACAGAAAAGCCAAATTAACAATAACTGGTTAATTACTTTATAAGGTATTTTCTCCCTTTTTCCTGCTTCCCTTTGTGGGGTAAAGGTATTCGGCGCGTAATCTAGTGGTCCAGTTTCGAGTTCCGACGAGGGCACTGGTCATTTTTTACATATCGTGTTGCAAAAGAGCCTAATGACTCTACAGTGGCACCCGAACTAAAAGATCGTGAAGAATAATTCGTCAACACCAGGATTCCTGATTGGGCATCATATTTTCCAGTGGCCCTTTAAAAGCAAGAGTATATAAGGTATTTTCTCCCTCCTTTCTCAATGCCTTCGTGTTGTAACGGCAGCACACTCGGCGCGTATTCGAGAGGTCCAGGTTCGAGTCCAGGCGAGAGCATTTCTCATTTTTCACGTCTCCAGCATCAAAATGACCTAATGACTATACAACATGACAGTACTATTTTACCCAGTTTTAAGGTAGACACCCTAGGGGTGGGTCCGAGGGCTTCCCACCCGTCTGCCTCTTCCACAACCACAGTAAAGTTTTTTTTTTGGCCTCGCCATAGGTTTAGAGAGCCCAGATGCCGCAAAGATACTATACATTTAAAAATATGCGTGCCTTCGAAACCGTCCCTTCGGTGTGGTACTCAGAGCCACTAACTTTAACTTTTTCGTTCAAAATGGATAGCTAAGAAAGGAAATATTTTCGGTCCAAAAATTCGATAGTGAGTTTTCAGCGAAGAAGCACGAATTAGGATCCCTAAAATACGTTTTCACTATTTTTACAACGATATCTGTTTGTCTGTCTGTGTAACGATTTTTAGCACACGGTAATTCTTATATGAAACTAAAAAAAATTTCTGTTTTCCGTATTGAAGCTTTCTACGTTCATATGATTAATATCTATATATGCATATTCTGAGGTAATTTAAAACTTCTCAAATTTGGTATTTAAAAACTGGTATGTGTTTGAGTACAACATACTACATTTGCGTACATAAGCATTATATGTATTCTTGGTTTGGCTTATTTCATCATGGCAAAGCACTTGAGGGCTATCTGCCTAATGGGAGGGATGACTCCTCGGACAACTTTCTAAGGGAAAGGGGTTTGTATGCACGTTGTACATGGGGAAAACATGAAAACGCTCCTGCAGCTAGCCCTTTCGCCGAGTTTCGATCTACTAGTGTTCAGCGACTTTACCGTTCGGCCGCTGGTGGGCTATGCATTCTTGGAATTATGCTAAAAAACAACGATAACAAGCTCGTATTAACTTATAAAGTATCTTCTCTTTTTTTGCCGCATACTTTCGTGGTATAACTGAAAGCACACTCAGTGGGTATTCGGGAGGTTCTTAGTTCGAATCCCCATGAGGGCATTGCACATTTTTCACTTCTCCAGCTCAAAAACCCTAATGACTCTACAAGCATCAATCCTGAATTTTGTTTTCTTTTCATTTTTGTATCGAATCACTTTTTAAATAAAAGGATGCCGCCCCAAGTATCGCTATGTATTATTTTTAAAGAAATAATATAGCAAATATAAATAATGTAGCGAATATAAACAGAAACATATGGATACTTTGTCGGGAGTTTTTTTAAAAATTGAGATGTATTTGTGAATCCGAAACACTATATGACAGAAGGCATACCACAATCGATGCCACATTTTCAAATCAGAGCATGAGAACTGATCTGTACATGATCACGCATAGTTATCATTGTCCCCTGTATGGGAGAACAGAATAAAAAAACTGGGGAATGTTTATCATTAACATTATCAAGTTGATACAGTTTATAAACAAATTAGATTTTGTTTATAAAACGATCTACTGGAAGTGTATCTGCTTAAGGTTTGCTTCTGCCGATTGCAGGTCTTAATATGGAATTAGCAGGAGGTCATGTGCTGGATACATCAGTTTTTTTAAACCAGTATTTCTCAACCTTTTTCGCCGCAGCCGCCTCTTTCACCATTGCTAAACAATCGTTCCCCACCTATACAAAAGACATATGTATTTATTTAAATTTATGACAATTTTTAATGTTTTATAAATTAAACAAGAAAAAATATAAAAATGTCTTGATAAATACTAGGACTTGAATAAAAGTAATTTTTACTTCCTTGTATGACGTAAAAAGAAAGTACTGTAATCGCAAAAATTTCGGGTATCATATTTCAACGAAAATATCCATTTTGACAGCTATCGAATGCCATATTTTTGCGTGGCATCTGTTCGTAAGGACAGAATACTGATTTAAAATGGATTCTGCAGAGATTTGTTTTCGTGGCGTCTGTGCATATGTACGTATGTATGTGCACTGCTCGATATTGAAAATGTAACACCAAGAAGGAGTGATCAGAAATTTATGCAAATTTTAGAGTAGACGCACGCCACTGAGTTATGCGAATGATGTGAAATGCGCAGCTCTCCGACGCACGTGAAGTAAGATATAAGAGAAGGAACGTGCAGAATGGGCAATATTCGTTTCGTTATTTCTGCCGGACTAATTATCGAAGAAAGTTGGTTTTTGTCCCAGAGGATACGCGTAATACGAGAGAATGCCACGCCGCCGTCAAAGAAGGCATTTCCAGCAGATAGACGATTTTACGAGGGGTATGGTGATCGGACTGGAAGGGCGGGTTGGTCCTTACGTTCGATCGTAGCTGATACCCACATGGATGCGAGCACATTGCATCGGCTGTGGCGAACATGGTTGGGAAAAGGAAATGTGAGAAGAAGGAGGAGTGCAGATGCAACCAGAGTACGTCAGCACGCGTGGATCGACGCATCCGCCGACAAGCTGTGGCGGTCCCGCAAGTCACTTGTACCGCGATTCTGCAGCATGTGCTAGATACCCTGGTTGTTCCCGTGTCGACCAAAACCATTTCCCGTCGATTGGTTGAACGTGGCCTGCACTCACGGTGTCCGTTAAGAAGACTGCCATTGACCCGAAAGCATAGACGTCAACGTTTAGAATGGTGCCGGACTGGAGCGATGTGGATGACAGAATGGCGAAACGTTGTGTTCTCAGATAAGTTACACTTCTATTTATCTAGTGACAGTCGACGCATACGTGTGAGGCGTTGACGTGGAGGCAGATGTAATCCGGCAGTATCTGTGGAACGTCCCACCGCGCGACAACGTGACATAATGGTTTGGGGCGCTATTTCCTACGATTCCAGGTCACCTCTAGTTCGTATTCAGGGCACTATGACGGCCCAACGATACTTGGATAATGTACTCGGCCGGCGGCAATCCCCTATCTTCAGGGGCGGCCTAATGCAATTTTTCAGCAGGATAACGCCAGACCACATAGTGCTGGCATCTGCCAACATGCTCTGCAGGGTATACAGATGCTTCCCTGGCCACCGTACTCTCCTGACCTGTCACCAATCCAATATGTGTGAGATGTGATTGGACACCGTTTGCGCCATTTTCATCCCTCAGGACACCATCCGCACTCTTATTGACTCTATGCCTAGGCGTGTTTCTTCGTGCGTCGTTGTCCGCGGTGGTCCTACATCCTACTGAGCCGACGCCGTTCTCGCTCTGTATTCTGACTATTATTTTGAAATAAAGATCACTTATTGCTGTTTACTGTCTCTGTCTTTTTGCCAAATTTCGTCACTTTCTGACGACTCCTTCTTGGCGTTGCATTTTCAATGTCGAGCAGTGTATATACCTCGCATGACTCAAAAACGAGTAGCGTTGAAATTTTGTTCATAGGACGATAGGACTGCTATAACATGTGGATATACACCTCCTATTTCGGTTGTAATTGGCCTCACCAAGAGTATATAAATATATATCCACTCTGTTAGTCGGCTCAGTGAGCTCACTTTCTTCATTCTTATATGTTTGTAAATTGTGCATTTTTTGCTTTAAAAATGACTGAATTGTGTTGTTCTTATCTTTCAGTTAAGGTTTTTATGCATTTAGTTAACCTGCATGGTATAATTGCAGAATTATGAACAATTTAAAAGTTGTATTGGCCATAGCGGCCATATTTGTTTACATTTGAAATTTAGCAAAATATTAGATTTGTTGCCAATCTAGAGAAACTAAGCTTCGCAACAACTAAGATAAGGCCTTCTTTTATTATTGCAAATTGAATCAGGCTTAATCCATTCTGGAATTTATTCGAGGAAATAAGTGGTTTAGATTTACTTCGTAATTTTTAATACAGGTATTTTAAGTTTTTACGTATTTTTGCCTTGCCGCGAAGTGAGAACTGAATTAATCGAATGAGAAATACTGAATCGTGTGTGAAAAACTGTTTATTCTCTTTTCTTTTTGTTTGTTTAATTTCTTTTATACATAGTTTTAGATTTATTATAGTATTTAAATGCGGTATAATGCTTCGGATGATATTCATAATTTTTGTGCATTCTGAGTTATAAAATGCATGAGATGTAACGCAGTTAAGTGAGCCTTGCTCCAGAGTGTCGCTATGCTAAACATATATAGTGAATTTTAAAGAGTGCATTTATTCTATTATGATTTATGCGCTATCGATGAAGTAGAATTAATTCAATCCAATAAATTTAAATTAAAAGCAAAATGCATATAATTTAATATTCCGTACAAGGAAGTCATGTGGTGTATACATCAGATTTTTTATATTCATAAACTTGAATATTTGACAGGTAAACAAAAGGTTGACCAATTCCCTCCGCTTCTAAAAGTATGAAATCCCTCAGGGAAAAATTTCTCCCAGGTTGAAAAATGCTGATTTAACCATATTGTTGTTAAAATCAAAAAGAGTAATTCATTAGTTGAATAAATAGTTTACATAAGCTATCCCAATTTCAAATAGTAAAACTAATCTCTTAAGAATAGTTAAATCTTCAACATCTTATTTGAAGGAAGGAAAACATTTCAATAAGCGACAGTTGTTTTTATTTAAACCACTTTACTTACGTAAAGGTCCAGAGTATCTAAGTAGGCTCACGTGAGTACTTTAATATTTTTAATTAGTACTGAGTATTAGTTTAGCATTTTAATTAGACTCACGTCAGTATTTTAACTTTTTTGATAACATTTTTAATCAGGAATAATAAGTGTAAGGTGTTTTCCCTTCTTTACCGCATGCCTTCTTTGTGTAACTGAAAGCACGTCGAGCTAGCAGTCAGGAAGTCCAAAGTTTGCATCAGGGATTGTACATTTTTCATGTTTCCTGCTTCGTCGAACCTAATGAATCTACATAAGAAGATAGTAGTCGTCAACTTTATTGTAGTTAATAATATGTATGAAAAAAGCCCGCTGATTTAAAATATTAATCTAAGCAAGATTCAACTTTAAACTGATGGCAAAGAACAAAGATTCTTCTCTGTCGAGGAACAAGTTTTGTTACATTGAGTATGTTCCGACATAGTTTCAGATTTAAACCTAATTCTATATGGTTAAACCTAATTAACTATTAAACTACATCGTGTTAACCTTCTTGTGCTTCTGCTGATTTCTCGTGTCTTCGCATTTCGCTATAAGTACAGAATTCACAGAGAAAAAAGTTAATTATTTACTAAACGTTTATGAAAACTATTACTTTCAGGAAAAGCTGAAATTTAGCAACGTCCACTAACAAACCTGTTGGTCTCATAAAGGCAAATACAGCACAACAGATAGCTTCAAAGTCTTACCAACTCTACTCCAGCTACCGCGGCATCTAGACCTAATACAAGAAATCATTCTTTAATCATCATCCAGTTCATCATTTAATTCAAGAAATCACTATTTGTCAGTCTAGCAAATACAAGAAATCAAATAGCTGTATAGCTCTCGAAAAAACTACTTCTTGGTGTGTTGCCAAAATTCTGTCTCTAAATTGCACATTCAGTCGCTAGTTTATCTCCAACTAATTTGCTTTCTGGTGAATTCCGGCGGAAGAAGCAGAAGTTGCAGGAAATAATTAGCATAAAAGTAACGCATTTTCTGAAACAAACCTGACAATTCAATTAGAATGTTTTCCTTTAAAAATTTTACCTTAAATAAAATTTCCTTTTTATTTACCTTTAACTGGAATGAACATTATCCCAAAATGAAAGATTTGTAACTGCTTATTACTATCTCATGATACCCATTTTCAAATTTCTTCATTCAAATTTAAAATAAAGAAAATAAATAATAGGTTTAAAGGATCCGTTTGCGTTTATTCGTGATTCAATTCTGAGAGTTTTGACTCCCGGGAAAACACCAAATGAAGTTTTACAACTGATACTTGTCATCAAAGACGACGATAAGAAACTTTGCCCAGGAAACTTCCCTGCACACTCACTTTCTAAGAAAGGGAGAAGAGGAGAATTCGGGAAAGGTTTTAAGAGCTTGATCCCCCAACACGAAAAATGCCATCGATCTGATCGAAAGGGAAGGAATACAGACGGCAAGGAGAGAGGCATGGAAAAGGGGGTCGCCACCCCCTGCCAAATCCTATTCTTGGATACCCTCCAGGTTACGGCGTATCAACTCGGTGGCGAGGACAGGAAGGGATGAAGATTCTCAGAGAACACTAAAGAATACTTAAGATATATTGGACAGGGAAATGACCCTTTTTGGAAACCCAATAAATGAGTCTCAAGAAGATATTTTCATTTAGAACCGCTACATAAGAGGGAATTATTAAACTTCAATTACTTATTCATTGTATGACTCAGGACTTGTGTTTCTGTTAATTGATTTCGGAAACATAACTGTAGTCCTGAGTAGGAACAGGGAGCTTACTAAAAGCTATGTTCGTGTGTGTGTAGAAGATACAACAAAGATAAGAAGGGTTCAAATTACCCTTTATTTGCTTATCGATTTTACAAACGTTCCCGAACTTCGGGATACAAAGACCAACCACTTGTGGTCTGAACTTAAAAGAATATAAAATTACTAACTAACTAAAATTTAAATAAGAGCTACTTTTAATATTTACACAGATGAGTAGCACTAAGACTGGCCTTTTAAATGATTACGTCTGTAGTACGCAAACTGCGGAAAACTACAATACGTTTTTAACTTTCAAGAGGGTTAACCTCTGGCCTTAAAGGCGGACAGTAACTGATGGCAAGCTCGGGTACAGACTCGTAGCAAGAGGGCTTTCTCTCCTTCTTTCTACTCTCTTGGCAAAAAGCCACAACTTAAATACTTAAGCGTTAGCGAGTACAATTTGCATAAAGATATTCACGCGTTAATTCTGGCCGGTAGTGGAAAATAAGAGATGATAGTAAAGTTTTAAAATAAAATAAACGTTAGTGAACTTAAAGTCCTTACATCTCGACCACTAATTCAACTTTCCGTGACCAAAATTGTGGAAAAGTTCTTTCTGAACCCGTAATTTCCTCATAACTTCTCATATTCAATGAAATATGCCGATTTTTAATTACCTTTATTTTCGGTGTTTTACTTTACTGTGTTTTCATACCTTATAAATCTGCTGTTTCTCAAAGAGATGATGGTTCTAAACGCCCAATGTTTTAAACTCTTAACTGCTAAATGGTGTATATGTTACCGTTAAAGTATGAAATCCGTTATTTTATAGACTACCTAGTTATTCCATGAAATAACTGATCGTGCCCGTTAAAGCGTAAAACTCTCTTGTATTTCATGGTTTAACTAGTTATTTCACAGAATAACGATCTGCAGCCCGTTTAAGGTGTAAAATAATCTCTATCATATATCTCGCTTTTTAGTATAAGGTACATTTACGTTTCGTTTAACAATGTGGAATGTTCGTGTAAAACCCAGTGTGTCAACAAAAAATGTTTCTGTTTTAGAAATAATGTTCTTTGTAATTCCGAGTGTCATTTTAGTAATCCTTGTTGTAACAAATGATTTTATGGTACGTTTCCATAAATACCATTTATACGCTGCATAAATTAGATACATTGCTTCTTTTTCATTTTAATTGTCTATCATTAGTTTATTTATAGAATACCTAGTTATTTTATTTTAGATAAATTGTTTATTTTACACTTTAACTGTCTCTCATTAGTTAATTTATAGAATAACTAGTTCGTCAAATTATTAACATATTACACACTTTAACGGACACGATCAGTTATTTCATGGAATAACTAGGTATTCTATGAAATAACTGCATTATATACTTTAACGGTAACATATACACTATTAAGCCTGCACAGAATACTAATTCCCTTCTTCCAAAAGATAATCCAACCATTCTACTCTTAAAATCGATATTTTTACACGTATTATAACTTGTTTTAGTATATAAATATTCGATTAACTATTTTCAACAAAAATGGAATGTATCTCTTTTGGAAATATATTTTACGCTACTCAACCAATATTATTTCATGCTGTAAACTCCTGCACATAGTGGCATCGAAGGAAATGAAAGAGCGGATTCTCTGACAAAGAAAGAAACGACTACTCTAAAACCACTAATAACCATATGACTTTTAATTCTGTAAAACTCCTTGTAGGGTTCGCTTGTCTATCTTCTAAGTCATAAATGAATGTGTAGTAAATTTTTGTAGGAAGGGCGAAAGAACCCTTTATTAACTTTTAACTTTTAAAATTCACAATGTGTCGACTTGACGCTAACAAATGACGCCTCACTCGGGCGGTAACTCAAATAACAAGAACTAAACTAAAAATTTGAAGATATTAAAGAAGTAGCAAAATTTCGCTACAGGGCTCAGCAAAGTAATAACTCTCAGCCACTTTTAGCCAGCAATAAATGCTAAGCAGAAGCTCATGCTACAAACAGCCCAGAGTTTGCCCACACTCTCTAACTTTCCCTTCTTGAACTTAGTATTTAAACCGTTTCTTTTCCAAGTAGAATTTTCATTACTTCACGCCCGCTATCAAATTTAAATATTCTGGCATTGACAATTAGGGAAAATGAAGGCTTATAGGAAAGTAACCTCAAATTAAATTAAACTGGTTATTTAAAATAAATTTAAATCCCAACATCCTAATTAAATTAGAATTTAAGAGGACGTTTGCCTCCTACCTATCAAATGAAGCTAAGGGAAAGGCCTGGGGGTGTCTCATCAGTTCAATGCCAGTTTCCAGACTTTCCTCGTCTTGTAACCGTGGCTTTATTTCGTCTTTTGACTGGGCACGATTGTTTGAATGCCAATCTTTTTAAAATTCTACTTAAGGACTCTTCAGTCTGTACTCTTTGTAACTCTGGACAGTCCATGGATAAGTCCATGGATTACATAAAAACAGTCCATGGATAACATATTGACTGATGCACTGCACTGTTATCCCTTAATTCTATTGTTCTTAAGTATTGGAAAGCAATCAAGGCTAATGGCCTAGTGGCCAAATATCTGGCATCTGTATAAAGTTTGATAGTTTTTATCATACAATTAAGTCCCCATCGCACTGAGGCATTTGATAATTGTGTGGTTGAAGAAGAGATTTTATTTTTTCCAAATCATGTGCTAAAGTGTGTAATAGTACAGCTAAAATATATTTGAATACAAGAACAAAATCTTTACTTAGTAATCAGTCTGCAACAATATTGAAACGATTACCATATATTCTGACATCAAGACTATTGAATGAGATAGTAAGGATCAGATTCCGGCAAAGCAGTTTATTTTGCAAACAAAAGTAAATCATAAGTGAAATTCAAATATTCAGTATAACCTAAAATTATATGTAAAATGTAACCATCTATATATATAAAGAAGAAAATTTGTGTGTGTGTTTGTTCGCTAATAACTCAGTCACTATTAAATATCTAGCTATCGTCACCAATTCTTTTCTACAATTCTTTTCTGTGTCCCGCAAAAAGTCGACGTCAACTTTTTTCCAAAAAAAAAGTAGCTAAAATCAGAGATATGAATTAAAAATTCGGAAAAAAACGATACTTTTCGCCCTCATTTTTCCGAGTGGCAACAGTCTCGCAAGCTAGAGATGAAAATCTGCTTTATTTCGAAAGTTGTTGCCACTGCTCGCTTTCAAATCCTAGAGTTTTTTAATAAACATTTTCTAAGTTTTACGACAAAATAAAAATAGCATTGTCAAACGTTAAATAAATTAATCCAAATTCCAAAAATTCGTGGAAAGCCATTTCAGCTATTGCCGTCCCCATTTGGCTTTAATCAGCCGAAATATTAATTAAAAACTCTGAAGGCGCTAATTTTCGCCCTAATTTTTCCGAGTAGCAACAGTCTAGCGCGTCAGAGATAAAAATGCTTTATTTCAAAAAGTGTTGCTACTGCTCGCTTTCAAATCGTAGATTTTGTAAATCAAAAATTTTTTTCAAGTTTTACGAAATATATATATATATATATTCGGGTGGAAACGTATGTAATTCAAAATGTATGGCTCTAGGTAACCGTTGTTTTATCACATTCGGAGAATATATACATACATTTATGCAGATTCTTCATTATTTAATTTCTTTAAATATAATGCAGAGCTGCAATATTTGGTGGCAACAGTTTGAAAAGTGAACACACAATTAATGTTTCCGGCTCAAAATGCCGAAACGAGAACAATAGTCCTTCAAGAAATAGTTCTTCAATTCCACTTTGGACTTAAAAAAAATTTAAAAAAAAAAATTAAGGAATTTTTGCATTCAATGCGTGCTTTTCATGAAGCATTGGAAGATCCATATTTTAAATTCTAACTAGGCTACAGTTGCTTTTATGTTTCCTTGCCCGAAATGTGTAATGTTTCTGCAAAATTATACTAAAGGAATAACAAAATGGCTCAAATGTCTTTGTATTAGCAGCAATAACTGTTTAAAAGGAATAAAATAGCACCATCGAAATTTGAAACACAAATACAGCCCAGCTCGGCTGTTTCTCAAATATAGCCCAACCAACAGAAATGCACGAAACAGAAGAATAAATCGAACACTTCCCTGTTCATACTATCCTCAGATCAGTCATTGGTCCTAATTGTAACTACTTCTGACTATACCTTCTTCTGTTACTTACCGCTACTATAACTGTAGCTAAACTTAACTACTACTGATTGTATATGCTTGACTATTTGATACGCCTTAACGAATCAGATTGTTATTTGTTACGCCTTAACGAATCAGAATTCCCTTGATACGCCTTAACGAGTCAGATAATCAAGTAGCATAACATTAGATCTGTCTATTAACTCTCATATTTATTTATTCATTCGCATAACCATGGAATGGCCCAACAGCAGCCGAGCGGTAAAATCGCCGAACACTAGTAGTTCCGACCTGTGTTCGATTCTAGGCGAACGGGCTGTTTATGGGTGTTCTTGTGGTTTTCCCCCAAGTGTACCGTGTATACAAACAAGTTTCCCTTAGAAAGTCCTCCACAAAGGCATCCATCCCCTTAGGCAGATAGCCCTAGTGGGCTTCACCGTAATTAACTAAACTAAACTAAACTAACATTTATGGAGTGAGCAGGCGAAGGGAATTAAAAATGGACAGGAGAATAGAACAAAACAATTAAAATCTCACGATATTTTACGTGATCCGTTTTTCCCTTCAAAATTACATCAACAGGGAGGGTAAGTTGGCTTCTCGGGTCCTAGATATTTCCTTTATGCTTCATATAAGCACACTCTCAGAAGCATGGCTTCAATCAATAAACTTTTCTTCAAATGTAATAGAAATGACATTCATTTTTCCGTCGATGTCAAACGCTCCTTCCGTTCTATAATTCGATTGCTTAGCCCTTCTCCCTTTTATTCTAGCTTAGAGTGTCCCTTTTACCGTCCTCGCTTTCAGGAGACATCGGTCATGAATCACACGGAAAAGTTTCCTTTTTTTTTTTCCAGAATCTGTAAGGGAAAACCTAGAGGGGGACGGAAACATACGCTTTTAGATGATTTCCTAACGTACCCAAGTTCAATGAGACTCATAAACTTTCTTTTTTTATTTTTAGGGTTATAAAAGTAGCATCGTGATGCCGAAGATCTATTGAATGTTCGTCGCGAGTTCGAGTTTGTTTGGTCGAAGTTTTGTGTGGACATTTTTTTCATTGCTTAATAAATTACTGAAGTTCTAAACCACTGAACTTAAAATGAAATAAAATGGGTTGCACATAAAATCTCGTGAAACTTTTTTTCTAGATTTTATTACACGAAATCGAATGACCTATTTATTACGAGAAGTAAATGCTTGAAGAAAAGCATCGATTTTCTTATTCTTTGTAATTTCCGACTTAAGTAATTTCTATAAAATTTTTATTAGGATTATTTTTTATAAACCATTTCGAAGGAAAACTCTTCCCTTTGTCGAAAAGTAAGTTCCCTTTGTTGCAAACTTCGTAGGCAAATGATCATATAAAAAATGCACAGCTACATACAGAATAATTAAGTCTTTTTTTTTGTTGTTGTTGTTAAATAACTGGGCAAGTCTCCACGTGGTTTTGATTTACAAAAGAAATAATAATGTGGCATTTATCTGTGCCTTCTGAATTGCCTTTTTAAATATAAGATTTTATATTTTAGAAATTGAATTCCTAGGTAATTAATTTCTAAATTAGGAGACCTAATGCAACTCTTTAATGTTCTACTAAGTGTTATATTGAAATTTCCATGCAAAAATCAGATTGAAATTTTTTAATACAATCATTTTAATATTATTTTAATCATTTAAATATATTTTTAAATTTTGGTAGTAAATTCTTCCAGATGTTAAAGTGATTGCTTACTGATGTTAAACTGGTTGTTTACTTCCAGGTGTTAAAATAGATGCTTTCCTTTTAAAGTGAGGGGCTGCATCATTTGCGTAGGGGAATGCTCTAGTCTGAATATAGCCAAGATGCTTTAAGGATTTTGTTGAAGGTAAGATTTCACAAAAAAAGGCCCGCGCAAGAACCTCGTGGGCAGCCCCTTCTTTTATCATGTTTGTTAATACCATTGTTGTGTACTATAATCGACTGACGATACGTTAGGTCAGTGGTAATAAAACCATGGGTCGCAATTCCATTTGAGGTCTCGAAAATTTACAGAAGAATGCCAAGGTGTATAAAAATCCTAAAAAATCCCAATTGAAAGTACACAGAAGCTCTTCCTACATTTTCTAGATGACTTTGCTTTGCTATAAAAAATCGTCTATTTGGATTTTTTTAACTGCAACTATATTTTTGAAAGTATAAATTATCATCTGATGCTTGACAGTTTTGTTTTCATGCAAAATCGCGCTTTTAAAGAAGCACTTTCTTCGGAAAGATATTCGTACATAGTGAATAAAAAACAATATGAAAGCCATGGTTTTCTGCTATCTAAGGCTACCATATATAATAGTGTCAGCAAGGAAAGAAAAAGAAAATTCAAACTTTGTCTCCAAGTGGAAAAATTGTTCCGAATACGTATCCAAGAAAAAAAACGGAATGTTTTGAATGCTCTGAAAGGTAAGATCTTTAAGGTTAAAAGAAAATCCGCCAAATCAAACGACAGTTGCAAATCATTAAAATGCTCAGTGTCAACTGTAAACAAACTGATTAATGCTGATCTGAATCTTAAAAAGGAAAAAAAATTGACAGCCTTCAGATTTTAAATTACGTCCAAATGGGCGTTTTGGCGTTTTTTTTAACATTTTGTATGTTGCCTTTGTTTATTAAATATCATGTTCTTCGCACTTAAACCGTAAAAATCAGTTCAAGAGCAATATCGCAAAATAAATTTAAATTGACAATATCTTTAGAATTTCCGATACACAGTCTCATGCGCTGAAGATAAAAGTGTTTTTTCTGTAGAACGTTGCCATTGCTCGTTTTGAAATCTTTAAGTTTGCTAATCAAAAATTCGTTGAAGTTTTACAAAATAGGAAATCGATAATAAAACAAATTCCAAATTTCAAATTTAGGCTTCCAGATGGCCATATATGCGCAGTAGGATTACCTCATTCAAAATTGGATGGCTCTAGGTTCCGTCGTTTTATCACAATGCCAGAAACATATATACATTTACGCAAATTCCTCATTATTTAATTTCTTTAAATATAATACAGAGCGATAATATTTAGTGGCAGCAATTTGAAAAGTGAAACGGGCATTCAGAGTGAACCGACGAAAAATCGCAAAAAGAAAACAATCGTCCTTCAGAGAACAAAGCCTTTTTGGACTAATAAGGGGCATCGTCTTTCTCCACGACATATCGTCGAGCGCAGAATGCGCTGCAGAATTCTTTATGAGAAACATTTATCCGGAAAAAAAATAGAAAAAGGTTGTCACAATAGAAGAATCTTGGGTGTATTTAAATGACTGCAATTAAAAGAGATCTATTTGGTAACATCAAAGAGAAGAAAAGAAAATCTGAAGCCATGGTTCAAAGAATCTAAATAAAATTTTTCAAAGGGATTGATGATTCTTGCTGCTTTTTCATATAACGGAAATTAAAAATTAAGAGGAACATTATTATCAGGTACATATTTTATACCCAATTTTCAAATAGGAATCATCTTCACTGCTCACAGTGCCATCAATTAAGTAGAAATATATTAAGATGAGCAAATAACCACACCTCAAAATCCACTATTAATTTCCTGAAAAATGGAAGAAGAAACTGGTATGAAGGCTATATCCTTCACTCATATCCCTACTAAATCTCCTCCTCACAAACCTACGGATATTTTCACTTTAGGACTTTAAGCAGCGTATTGCACAGACTTTGACCTGCAATTCTTGGGATTTGGAAAGCTGTTCAAGAAGAATGGTATAAATTACCTTCCGATTCTTCAAAAAGTTTGGGCATCCAAAAGGCAGTGATTTTGCACAATTATTGCATGCAGGTTAACTAAAGGCATAAAATCATAACCGAAAGATAAGAACATAATTCAATCACTTTTAGAGCAAAAAATGCACAATTTGCAAATATATAAGAATAAAGAAACTGAGATCAATGAGCCGAGTAACAGAGTGGATATACATATGATGTGTCAAATGTAATAGTAGCTCAAAGTATCAGACGATAAGTTTAAAGAAAAAACAGGATCCATTTATTAATTTCCATGAAAAACAGCAGTTACAAAAATCAGGTCCTCGAAGTAAATAAAAAAGAACAACTAATAACTTTTTGTATTGAAGTTTAATCCATCGTTACATTAATGAAGATCAAGATCAAGATAGTACTTTCGGTTCAAGGTGTCAACTACTAATGAGTTTTAACCTATATATCAAGTAAGGCCGAAAGAATGGTCTATGTGGCAAAGTCATACAGGAAAGCAGTCATGAAATTATAAATTGATATACTTTTGTAGATGTAGAAACATTCGAAAATTTTTTGAGCAGGTGCTGGGTGCGTGCTATTTGCAGTGAGGAATTGAGTGACTGAAATGAACATGAGATGCGGAGAGTAAGTCAAAATCAAATCACGTAACCTGAGGTCGCGTTCTGGTTCGTTGATACATACTGCTGTATTAACTCAAAGTTTTATTAATTTAAGAGTAAATAACTCTTGTAGGACTATAGTATTGCAATCTACTACATAATAATGATCTAATAACTATGGAGAGGTGAGTTTTATGCTACGTTATTCTTGTCTAATTAGATAGAATTAGATTATTCCTTTTTTGGGCGTGGTGGTCACGTGGACCAATCATGTTGCAGGATAATCTGTTAAGCGATTTCACGACGAAAAATAATAGTCCATAAGGCTATTTCAAATTACTGTTCACAAAGTCCGTAACTTGGCTTTGCCAGATAATAAAAATACACTTAAAACACAACACAAAAATAGTGAATCATATCACGAATTCTTGAGTATATGAAATGCAATTAAATACTGGGTACTATTTACAATATGTACACTTTCACCACTTTGAGTTGTGATGAATAGAACGTGGTCGCTTAACCAGATTTTCTTCTGTTGGATTATAGCCTGCGAGATTTTTAATAGCATTATATGGTGAATTCTGAACTTGGGTAAAGAATTTGTCTCAAATTATTAAGATCTGTTCTTGTATTTCAGGAATCTTCAGGTCTTGATACAGCTGGATATTTCTAATAAACCAGGGTGCTGATGTTATTGAGCCTAGAATTTTATTTTGTAGATAGCTAAGTTTCTTTCTATGGGTTTTGCAAGCCGTGGCCCAAGTGGGGACTGCGTATAAGAGAATTGGTCGAATAAGCATCAGGTAAAGATTGCGTTTAGTATTCAGATTTAATTTAGAATTTTTTCCTAGAAGCGGGTAAAGAGCCATAAAAGCTGCATTAGCTTTGTTGGTGATATAACTGATGTGTTCTTTGAAAGTGAGCTGTGCATCAATATACACTCCAAGATATTTGTACGAATTGGTCGAAGGGATAAGAGTATCATGAATTTTTATATTGATATCCAGAGGGTAGTTTTTCTTATATCTTCTGTACATAACTATACAGCATTTGGTCGGATTAAGATTGATTTTCCGTCTGTTGCACCATTTTTCTATTATTTTAATTTGGCTATTCAGTTTGTCTATTGCATGTTGCGGGTTTAAGGAATTAGTAAGTATTACCGTATCATCGACATATTTAAGGATTTTTGCATTTTGCGGCTTGGGCATGTCACTTGCATACAGTTTAAAGTTTGCTGGAGAGATGACGGAACCTTGAGGTAGTCCTCTATGAATATTTTTAAGTGTAGACAAAGGAACCCCCGATACTGTAGAACGGTGCTTTTGCATCACCAGGGTGCCTGGGCCATTATCCGATCCGATCCGATCCGATCAAGTACAGCCGAGTTATCGCGCAAAGCGCGATGTTACAGGCTCACAGAGTTAAGCCCAAAATAGGCTCCTGACGGTTTAGTAGTCTGGACCGTGGCTAAGGGAGGTCGGAAGTGGGATGGGGGGGGCGATCCTAAGTCGTAGTACCTGGAGGCAGAGAACATAACGCGCGGCATAGGAGCAGCAATAACCTGAAGTACAGTTAAACATGAAAAGCAGACATGAAACATGAAAAACATGAAAGAAAAATAACATAAATACATATATAAAATGAAAGCATAATTAGTAAAATAAGTGCAGGTAGTTAATTAAACAGATACATTTACAATATATACATTATGTACACCCAGAAACACATGCTACGTCTGAAAATTAGAATCTCTTATAATGTGTGCAACGAACGGCCTTAGTTCTTGATCCTCTTTTAGTACAGTGTAATCAAAAACCCAGAGTTTCCTGAGATGTGGGCAGTTTAAAGCTTTATCAAAAAAGGTACTGTTCATTCTGTGGAGGAAATTAATAATTGGCTCTATCTTTAAGTCAGTGTGCAAAGTTTTGTTTGAAACTAAATAATGCGCATTCGTGATTGTTCTGAGCAGCTTATTCTGCATTACTTGTAGTTTTTCAAGATCTTTGTTCCTAATGGCAGCCCAGGCTGGAGAGGCATAGGCGAAAATTGGGCGAATGACAGGAATATAAAGATGTCTTTTTCGTTTTAAGTCAAGTTTGGAGTCAGAGTTTAAAAGCGGCGTGAGACTTTGAATGGCACCTATAGCTTTTCCTCTTGCTCTTGCAATGTGGTCCTTCCAGTTAAATTTTGGATTATAAACAACTTCAAGATAGGTTGCCTTGTTAACAATGGGTACATTAGTATTGAAAAGAGTGAGTTTGGCGGTAATAGGCGACTTTACTTTCTTTTTCCTAATAATAAGTAACTGAGATTTACTGGCGTTAATGCTTATTCTCCATTTACTACACCAAAACTCAAGCTGAGGCATGATTTTCTGCAGTTTGCGAATGGCATGGTTTGCATTAGTTGATTTCACCGCTAAAGCGGTGTCATCTGCGTAGCACCCCAGAAAATAGTTATAGTCAAGATTCACCTTAGGCAGATCAGCAACATAATACAAATAGAGAATGGGGCCAAGGAGGACCTTGGAGGACCCCGGCTCTAATCCTCATAATATCAGAAAGATCATCTCCAATAGCAATGTGAAATTTCCTACCCTGGAGAAAAGAATATATAATTTTGATAATACCCGGTGAGAAACCAGCTGAGAGAAGCTTGAAAAGAAGCCCCTCATGCCAGACGCGGTCAAAAGCTTTGGCCACGTCTAGCATGAGTAAGGCAACATTCTGATTATTATGCAGCGCACTGCCTACATACTCTGATAGTCTCACTAGCTGCTTCGTGGTCGAGAGACAGCTGCGAAAGCCAAACTGTTCTTCAGGGAGCTTAGCATGATAGGGTTCCATTCTTTTCAGGATGATTCTTTCGAAAATTTTACCTAAACCCGGGAGGAGACTGATTGGTCTGAAGCCGTCAGGCTTAGTAATGTTCTTTCCTGGTTTAGGCAGTACAATCATCTTGGCCCATTTCCAGATAGTGGGGAATAACTGATCGTGAAACAGGCATTTAAAATGCCCGTATAACGAGTAATGATGCCTGGCGGTAGATTCTTAATAGCAACATTCGTGATACTATCATATCCTGGTGCCTTTCTGTTTCGCAACTTCTTGATTATATTTAAAACCTCCGTTGGGGTAGTGAGGTCAAGGTCCTTAGTAGGCTGAGCGTTGCTTCTTAACCAGTCGTCGACGCAGTAATGCACGTCATAAGCAAATTCCAAATCACAAGGGACAATATTTGGTTGAAATTGATCTGCAAAATGCTCTGCTAAAATATTGGCCTTAACCTTATTGGTTAGCGCGATTTTATTGTGCGAACTGATGGGTTTAGGCGTGGTAAATTTGTTCTTTAACCTTCTTGACAAATGACCAAAATGAGTTACTTGGCTCATTAAAACCCGTGATCTTTTCATCTCATAGTTCCTTTCTATGCTCCCTGATCATTTGACTAATATTCCTATTTAATTTATTCAACTTTTTCTTCGTAGTACAATCCCAGGATCTTTGCCAGTTTTTCCTGATTTTGTTTCTCTCTCTGATGAGCTCTCTAATCGACGCTGGTAGTTTGGCTGTAAGATGTGACTGGGGCAGGCTCTTAGTGGCAACATTATATGCATTTTTAATCGCATCAGTAAGTTGGTGAACAGCATAGTCAATGTCTTGTGTGGTTTTGAGACTGCAAAAATTGGGGGGGGGGGTGACTTGAAAGATGGTCCGCGAATACTTTCCAGTTAATAGTTTTACGGATATTACACTCGACATCCTTTTTGGTGCCTAACGTGGCAACAATTGGAACATGATCAGAGTTCAGGTCGTGTACAACCTCCATATAGATTGAAATAGAAGTGGTGGCGATGACCAGATCCAGTATATCACCTTTATTAGGCTGCATTGGTAAATAGGTATATTCACTTGGCGCGTAAAAATACACCGGGTGATTGCAGATGAATTCAAACAGTCGTTCACCATTGCGATTTGTTTTCCTGCAATGCCATTCCTTACTCTTCGCATTGAGATCCCCTGTTAAAATGACAGGTTTATCTGGTTGCAGTATGCCCTTTAATAAATCCTCCTCCAGAGTATGATGTGGCGGATTGTACAGTGAGGTAAAATACACATGCCGTAATATGGAAGAAGCACAGATACTGTAACATATTCAACTAAATTGTGTCTATAATCTTTAATAAAGCAGGATTGGAGAGTGCTTTTTACGTAAATGGCAACGCCTCCTCCCCTGTGGCTTAATCTGTCACATCTGTAGATCCTATAGTTAGCAATTTTGATGCTGATGTTCGGGGTAGCATGCGTTTCCGTAATCATAGCAATGTCAATCTCATGCGAGATAATAAAATGAATAAGTTCTGAGATTTTACCGACAACGCTTCTAGCGTTCCAAGTCATGAATTTGATGGGGGTCTGCATGTGAGAATTACTTCCCATTATCAGTATTATTGGAGGAGTTATTTTCCTGACTGTTGTGGGTTATTTGCTTTACTTGTTGTGTGATATGAAAGCCAGAGCTTTTAATTACGGTGACCAATTCAGCCAGATCATACCTGGGCCATTATTCCTTTGCGAGTCCTTTTATAGTCTCTGGAAAGGCGGAGCTTCCAAGAAATGACGTCAGCCTCGTCAGCCAATCCAATTCGCTTTAAATATTTCCCGAACATTCAATAACTGTACGTGTAGAAAAAGCGGAAAAATCAACTTGACTACGGGGCTGTGGATTTAATTCCACGTACTTTCAAATAAGAGATCGTCGCCATTAAAACGAAAAGAACATGCATTTAGAATTGTGACTGGGGAAAAAATAAAAAAAAAGACGAAATTTAAGTTAGGGTTTCAAGTGTATTTTTGACTATAGAATTTTATTATTACATACATATATTTATTTATTTTTGCCGAGGCTGATTGCAATCAAAATGCGAGGTGAACATCTACATGTTATAGCAGCCCTATATACAAAATTTCAACTTTCTGAGGCTACTCGTTTTTGAGTTATACGAGGTACGTACGTACGCACAGACGCCACGAAAAATCTCTTCGGAATCCATTTTAAATCAGTTTTATAATTTTTTGGGGGGAAAAGAGTCCTTTATTCTGTTCTTACGTTTAGATATTACGCAAAAACATCGTTAAATTGCATTCGATAGCGGTTAAAATGAATATTTTCGTTGAAATATGATACCCGAAAATTTTCGAGATTACAATATTTCCTTTTTACTTCGTACAAGGAAGTAATAAATTGAAAAAATATTATATAAAACAAAGCATATTAAAAAAACACATAATCTGAAAATAAAAAGAACAAAATTTGGTAAAACTGCATATTACGGGCCAGTTTGGCGCGTTTTCGAAAAGTCGCCAAATCGGTTATTTTCGCGCGTTTTAGAAAATCACTAACTCATCATATCGCCGTATTAGATGGTTGCGAATTTGAATGTAAACATGCAAAAAAGTGATCATGTAAACGTGAAAAAATATCTAAAACAGAAATTTAAGAAAGACAACGATAAAGTATTTGAAAGTTAATAACTATGTATTTTATGGGATCAACAATATTAAAACTTTACGTAATATCATATACCATTTTTAAGACAGTAGCAAAATGGAGTAAAGCGTTTTAGCATGAAATTTAAGAAATTGTAATAAGCAGTAAATGAGCAATAAATGTTTGGAAAGCATTGATTCATATTTAAGCTAAAAAAAAAGCAGCAGAAAAGGGAAGATAAAATTCAAAATTCGATCTAGTGAAACATGAGCAATAGTATAGTAAAAAACAAAAAGTGGTTAAACAATTTTAACTACGTAATTTATATTTTTACAATAAATTTTTATTTATAATAAACAGTAGAAACTCGCATTTGTTTGTATCCACACTAAAATGTAACAATACAATGCAGATGAAATTCAAAATGGCGCGCTCATTTCAACCACGTGTAGTAACTTACTAAACTTACTACTACCACACATAATGGAGACACACTTCCATTCACACAAATCTGTCGCATCTTTCCTTTCAACTAATTTCATACTATTTTTACGCTTAGGACATTCATATATATTCTCAATCAAATCATAATTCATGCGCCATTCTATCACACATCTTGCAACCAAATCAAATAAGTAAAATTCACAGGTTCAACTCTTTTGACTTTAGCCATTTTGCTCACAAAATCTACTAAAAGCACAGTGAAATGACGAAAATTCAAAAAGCCCGTTAAAATACTATAAACTATAACATTAAACTCTAACGATTTTCATGATCCCAAGAGTTTATCGGATTTGGCGGGGTTTCGCTTCATTTGGCAACTGGCCCCTAATCTGCAGTCTAGCCCAAAATTTAAGCAAGAAATATCAATGATGATACAATGACGAAAAAAATTCAGAAACCATCATTTCAGCGAAAAACTGTCTACAACAACACATTTAAGCGTAGAAGAAAGTATACTTATACCCGAAATTAATTCAGAGATGAAGGAATAGTCATAACGATGAAATAACTGATGAAAAATTTTAACTCATTTTTAATGAATTTTTGCAATCAATACGCAGGAGATGAACAAAACAGTAACACGGAGGGCCTCTTCAATTTTATGCAACTGCATTTTCCAGAAGGGTGCTTCTTGAGAATGAACTCCTCCCCTCGAATACAAATTATGATTTTCTGAAGGGTACTTGTGATGCGGCCACACTTTGTAAGACTGCTATTTCCTCCCTACCGCAAACGTTGAAAGCGTTTAAGCAGAAAGGTTCCAAGAGATAAAAAGAGATCAAATTATCGTCGTAACCGAACTTTTACGGAACCATACCATTCTCGGAGTCTTCTCCGAAGACTTGAATCAGAGACTATTATCAGAGAATAAAGCAAGGCTTAAATCTGAAGTGGCGTAATTTTACTTTTTTATGAAAATGTAATTTAATACATAAGTGTGAATTTATATCCACATCTGTTATATGCAACTTCATTTCGAACTAAGTTATAAATTTACAGATTTTGGTCACAGACAGCATACTATACTTGAGAATACATTTATTCCTAATTTTTACTTCCTTGTACGAAGTAAAGGAAGTATTGTAATCACAAAAAATTCCGGGTATCATA
>KK120426.1:1819-15763 GCA_000611955.2 Stegodyphus mimosarum
TTCTACAGCCCGAAGCTGTTCCCTTCCTTCAAAGCTTGCCAGGCGCTGTATTTCAACAGGACAATGCCCGCCCTCATACTGCTCGGATTGTTAAATCCTTCTTTGCAGCGCAGCAGGTACAGCTTCTTCCTTGGCCTGCGTGTTCCCCGGATATGTCGCCAATTGAACATGTGTGGGATGTCATTGGTCGGCGTCTTGCTCGTGATCCTCGTCCTGTTGCGTCTGCAGACGAACTTTGGGTACGCGTACAAACGATATGGAATGCTCTTCCTCAGTCAGACATTCAAACTTTGTTTGACTCCATGCCACGTCGTGCGGCGCGTGGTGGCCACACAAAATACTGATTCTGATCTCTTGTTCTTGTTTGTTTGCTTTGAACATTTAATCATTTATTTGTACCACTAGCACTCAACTGTGTATTAAATTGCATTCAATTATGACGATTCCTTCTTGGTGTTGCAATTTTCACAAACGTGAGTGTATTACATTTCCTCCCCCTCTTCATGTATTTGTCCAAGATAAAATGGCTTTCTTTTTCTTCTGTAATTTTATCTCTTACGTGTTATCTGTGAATTTGTAAGTTTTTATTATTATTATTATTATTATTTTGCGTTGTTATTGTATTTGTTTTCTTTTACTTACCTTTGTAAGCCTATGTGGTGCACAAGGAATTTAAAATTTTCAATAAAAAAAAAATTTGGTTATGTGGTTACGACTGTTTTCGTTCGCCATGGCTTCGAAAATTCTTAGTACTTTGCTTTCATAATACACACAGATCAAAAGCAAATTCTTCTAACAACCAATTCTCGATCTTTGAAAAAAGGAATGGAATCAAATCTATAATGTTAAAAATTCCTGGTTTAATATTTCCCAGAGCGCCATGTGTTTGTCTCAGTTATCGTGCAAAGGCCCCCGGACATCGTACATAAATGAGTCTCGGCCGCAGTTCCCAAGAAGGAAATCGGAAGAAGGAAGGAGAGCGAGTAAACAAAAGATCGAATACATCAGCAGTAGATAAGACTACATTCAGATGGAACATAAACAATAGAAGTAAACTGAAATCACATGTTTCAAGCCGCTCAACCGGTATAGTTGCTAGCGTAACTCACTGCCGTGCCGAAGGGCCTGGGTTCGAATCCCTGAGAAGGCATGGATGTTTGTCGATGTATAGTGTCCGTGCAGCATGGGGGCACTCTAAATATGTGACGAACCGAAAACCCCGAGAAATGTCGTGGTCTTGGGCTGACTATTGTCAAGTGAGCATTAGTCAACGACAACAACATGTTTCAAAAGTTTCTTAAATGAGAGAACATCTTCCATATACAGTTAGCTTAACGAAGAATGTGCGCAAAATATGCTTACAATAATAAATGCAAGGGAAAATTAAATGAGTGAAATGTGAACACAAATAATCGTATTGAATATATTAAATTGAAGTACAAATAATCAAGGGAATACAGTTTATCAATAAACTAGCCCTGAGGGAAAACTTTTTAATTAATAAAATTTTAATGATAGCAATTCGGAAATTTTTTTTAATTAATCGTAAATTTATGAAATTAGTAAAACTAAAATGCAGATAAAAGCGAATCAGTTATTGTTATTAAATAGAAATTAATTGACGTTTCAAAGCTAACAAACTAATTAATTTCTGATTAGGGCAATCAATAGAAGCGAAAGTGTTTCGTCACTGGTAAACGACCAAGTCAGTAAGATCAGTTTTATTGTCCACCCTGTTTAAATATGCGGGGTGCGTCAGAAAAATACACACTTTGAACTATCATAGAAAATTTATTTTCCAACCTACGAGGTTAAATTTCTGGGAAAAGTAAGGCTATAGTCCATTATGAAAATAGTATTACTTTCTGGTTAAACTGAACGTTCCAAATGGTATTTAAAGTAATTGTTCAAAATGGTAGCCTTCAGCATCGACATTTTTGTATACGAGTCACGACTCATTTCGAACTTCACACCAAAGTGCCCAATGGGATTTTTGCGCACACCGTTTGAGTCTCATATGAAAGTGTGTCAAGGTTACGTCGTTTACGATAGTACATCTATCTTTTACTGTACTCCATAAAACATCGAGCAGTGTAAGGTCTGGAAAGCCTGCAAGAAACTCGATTGGTTCCCTGCGTCCTATACAATGGGCGGTACATTTTGCTTCAAGTATGCTCACACATTCCTATGATAGTGCGGAGGAGTGCCATCTTGTTGGTGATAAAACTTGGCATTACCGTGCATTGCTTCTGCAATGCACGGGTTCTTTTCTGGCAGGGAATCAGCAAGCATTGTTAGGTTTGATGTTAAGCACTGTTAGCAAACATTGTTTTCTCCAATTACGGTACCTTCTAAACAGAAAGGCACAACAAGTACTGTAGGAGACAAACCGCACCACATATTCACACCGCGCAAATCCACAGCCTTTTCAACAGTAATGTGGGGATCATCTTCAGTCAAGTACACATAATTATGCCCGTTGGCAATTCCATGGAGTTTAAATCAGGCTGCATCGGACCATAAATCCCGGTTCACTTGTAAACATCTGAACCCATGCACAAAGTTGTACCCGCTCAAGACCATACGCCGCTGGATTTTTTTTATGGGGTACAGTAAAAGATGAAGTGTTCTTTCGTCAACCACGCCACCTTGAGACGCTTTGGAATGAGATTCAAGCAGCGTACGCAGAAATCCCATTGGACACTTGGCCAAAGAACAAAACATATTCTTTGACTTGGCTGCGGAGTATGGAATCAGTCGTGATTCGTGTTCAGAAATGTAGAAGGCCGTCATTTTGAACATTTACTTTAAACCAGCGGTTCTCAACCTTTTCACTAACGCGTTCTAATTAAAAATTAAAAAACTTTATTCCACAGTTACATTTTAGAACGATTATTTTCCAATTCATCAATAGAAATATTAAATATATATGTAAGGTATAACAAAATATGACTGTAGGGACATTAGGTTATTTCAGAAGCAAGAGTGATGAAAAATGAGCAATGCCTTCGTCGGGACTCGAGCCAAGGACCTCTGGAATACGCGCTCAGCGGGCTGACCACAACACCACGAAGGGATACGAAGAAGGCGGGAGAAATACCTTATACGATGGTAGCTTTAAGAATAATTGGCGACCTCAAAATTAACTATTCTAGCTTTGGTGCTCTCCCCCTAAATTCATCTGTTCTCCCAAATTCAAGATCCTTCCGTGTTATATAACAACCCAAAATTAACCCGTACTTCTACAATACTTAACCAGTCTACTTCTGCCTCAGACTAAGTATATAAATACTCTTCTTAAGCAATTACATCAGTTCTTCCCTTCCCTAATTTTGCTCTGCTAACACCGGGCTGCTTAGGTGCCTACATCTCACGTTTTAAAAACAGTGTATATAAAAATTACCGTATTTCATTATGATTGGATAAATGTCTATTAAGATGGTTTTATATGCGTGAAAATAAAGATTGGGACTTCTTCAAAATTTATTTGTGTCAGCGTCATCTTTTTGTCTTTCCGCTCAGTCATTTAAGACTGCAAGCTGTTGAAGAATCCGATTCCTCCTACGCATTAAATTATCACATCATATATATATATATATATATATATTGCCATTTGCACAATTGGCTATTTGCACACAGAAAAATATTAGATTAAAAATTGGTTACCATTTTAATCATCAAAATTTAAGTTATAAAACTTTAATTCTATAATTTAGTGTGAAATTTGGGCCTGTTTAAGAGAGATCCGTTTCTTTATGTCTGGTCTTAGTTAACCGTAAATTAGGATTCACTTTTAATTTTGCTCTGTACTTATTTTTCAAATATAGCAAGGAAGAAAATCCTTATTCACACAAATAGGTTGTGCAAAAAGGCAATAAATATTTAATAGCTTTATTTGAAATGCCTTTAAATTCTTTTTTTCGGTTCAGCCAAAAGTTAAAAAGTGTGTTATTTTTTAAATGTCTAGTTACAGTCCGTTCACAGGAAACTTCAATCAATTGTTTTTTTTATTATTATTATTATTCGCGAGATAAAATTTCAAGTACATTTGAGCAAAATGGATTTCTGTAGTCCAATTTTCTTTTTTATAATCCTCGGGAAAATACAGGTTGAAATTATTTACCAATGAAAAACAATGGCTTTTAATGCCGGATGCTAATTCTTCTTTTATTTTCAAATTACTTTCTGTTAAAAGATTTTCTAAAAGTAGTAAAATGTTTTAAATATTACTATCCAGTTCTTTGATTATTAGCTCGAGTTTTTTTATCATTGTATTTATTTTACCTCTAATGGTAAGCAATTAACGATTTCTGCTTGTAATCGTAATAATTAATTTAACTTTCCAAAAATATCAGCTAAATATGCTACATGTGCTAACCAAAATTCACTAAACATTTTTGCAATTCAAATTTTGAGTCACAGAAGAAAATCTGAATTTCTAATCGAAGTTAAAAAAAAAAATTACTTTGCCTCTGGATAACCACCTTACTTAAGAATGCAACAAAAGCGTTTCATGTCCACTGCCCGTTCCTTGGCATAAAATCGTAAATATTCCTGAGTTTAAAGCTCGGCTTTTGATAAAATTAGCAGCTTGATTCAAAACAATTTTCATGTTTTGGGGGTTGTTTTGGCTACTAAATCTTCATGATGAATGGAGCAGTGACTACATTTAGTTTCAGATGTGACGTTCTTTATTTGAAAAATAATACCGTAATGTTTTCATGTGAAAGTTCAAGCTCCGTCACTCCATACGGCAATGCACTTATTCCAAGGAATATCATTCTGACATAAAATAGCCAATTACTTTGAAACTTTTATCTTCCGTTGCTCTATCATGAAGAGAATCACAAAAGAAATACTCTTCGCTAATTCGTTTATCTTCTTCGAAACGTATGTAAACTAATAATTGAACAAAGTTCGTTATATCAGTAATTCCAATCAACTGCAATGCAAAATACTCAATGTGTTTTATTTTTTGAATAAGTGTCACTGTTATGGAATTTGCCATTTCATGAATTCGTCGACTTATGGAACATTTCATAAAGGAATATAACTAAGTTCATAAGCAGATTTTTCGTATAATGATGTTGAAACGATATGTTTAGCCATTTAGCCATTGGTAATATATATTTTTCTTCAATAGCAATTACCCAGGCAGCATGGACTCAAAAATATACGTATAATTTTGGTGAAAAAACAAGTGTGTGGTACTTTTTTACACGCTATTTTTACACAAACTGCTTTATTTCCAGTATGACATCACGCTGCGAGGCCTTAATGGCTGTAAGAGGGGGCCATACCCCTTATTAACCCATTTCTTTTGTGTCTTCTGCAACCGTTGTTTCAGACCTTCAGACTCCCATCAGTGTTACATACTATTGCGAAAAATTCGGCGGTTGCGCCTGGATGTAAGCTTTCCGGCATAGCACTAGGGTTGCTATAAAATAGTGTATGGGAGGGTTGCCAGATTGGCGACTTTATCGCCCATTTGGCGACCAAATCGGCGATATCCCATGGTCCAATCGGGAAGCTTCTAGAATTACTTCCTGTCGAGATATTTCTCGAAACCTGTGGAACCTAAGGAAAAGCTATATAAACCCTTGCGTTTCTGAGAGCCGGCAGTGTGATTAATTGTGAGAGTTATGAGAATAGCTGCTTACTGTGAGCGCTAAAGCTACGCGAGAGTTTTGTGAACGGAAAGCCATCGGGATAGGGCTTTGCCGTGAAGCTACCTTTACAGTATAGCTTGACAGTGTATTGGTGATTGTTCCACGGTGTATTATTATAAGTTTAGTGTTGCCGTGAAGCTACCTTTACAGTTACAGCCTGAAGCTGTGTTGCTGATTGTTTCAGCGTATTTATTGTAGATTTTCGACGCTGTTAAAGGTAATTTTGGAACTGTGCTGTAAATAGTGATTCTTGTAAATAAATTGTGCTTTTTATTGTTCTGCATCGTGTTTTCATCGGATACTCTCAAATCCACGAACCCGTATAACGCAACAATACGAACGTGTGTGTCTATTATAACTGTAGAATGTTTATTTTGCTTGTATTATATCAACCACCAAATTTTATTAAAATCTGTCCAGTAGTTCTGGAGATCGTAGATCAAATATGAAAATTCTCTTAATTTATTTCACCAGTGTGGATTTAGGATTTTCAATAACGTACGTACCATTACGATTACGTACCATTACGATTTCATAATTACTTGATACGAAAAAAATGTACCGTTACAATTTCATTGTTATTAATATAATAATGAAGTGGTAATTAAGAAAATAATGGTACGTTTGGTTGTATCATAATGATACAAAAGGTAGTGTCATATAGCCGACTGGTTTCAATCAATTCTATTTGTTTACGAACATGACTAAAATAAGTTCTAATAAGCAAACAAATGATTTATTTTCTATCAATTATGAAATGTAAATAATGTAATCAAGCAATACTTTTCATAGTACTTCACTAAACATTAATACCGCAGTATGAGATTCCAAAAAATAAAACATTTCAGAAATTTTCGCTCAATATATCTCGATGATATGTAAAATCATGTTGTTAAACGGAATATTACTATTGCACGGGAAAGTAATTTTATTGATCTAACATTCGCATGAATCAAACTTTTTTAAGAATGATTACGGTTTCTAAGCGAACTTAAAATTCTCACATTTTGAAAATATACGTATCATATAGCATTAGTTTTCCATGGGATAGAAATCAGTAGCAATAGGAAAGGTTGTAAAAAATGTTCAGTTAATGGAGGGGGATAATATAAATGAGATTGTCCTGATAGTAGGAAATGAAACTATGATTTCAAACCTTGAGAAAAATAAGGAAACTGAATTTTTTGGATAGTGAAGATGAAATTCCCTACATTTAAGAATTGTAACTCTAATTAATGTAAATCTTATAAATTCATGTATTGCAACAGAACTAGAAAGAAGACCTTAATGAAGTCGGGTTGTAAGGTTTTAGTTAAACTAACCAAGTTTTATTTTAATTTAAATCTTTCTATCTCTTCTCTGTTTCAACTTCCCGTCAGAAGAAGCGCGCGTTTTCAGCTTATGCTAATTTGAAGTACAGTCAAGTACTATTTAAACCAGAGGAAGAAACCTCTCAGTGTGAGAGCTTTATTCTCAGATCACGGTCATTCTGTTCGACGTTCGCCTGACCAGCTAGCAGCTAAAATTATAAGCCATAGTGCTTACTACGTGATTACTTATTGAAATAAATTGAAGTGCGTTAGTATTAGTATTTCTTGCTACGCACCATTTAGTTAGAGGCCAAACTCCGCGATTTGCTCTGTGAGCAAAGTTTAATTAGATTTCTATTTTAGTTTTAGTATTAAATTTATTTGATTGTTAAGTTAGGCCCAAGTGTCGTCTTTTACTTTCTGTATCTCTCCCGAGTTGGGAAGTGTGTAAATAATAGTGAATTAATAAAAGAGGATTTTAAATCCCTTTCAAGTGCAGTTATTCCCCAGCACAGTATCTACACCAGAACAAAGCGTATTTTTCAGCTCCCTGTTCCAGTTCAGGACTTGAGGATAAGGACCCTAGTAAGTACTTCACAATGCTTGCAAAACATATGCACAGAACACTCAGTCCTGACAGTGTAAATATACGTAAATTTTCACCAAAAATATACATAAGCCTTTGAAATGTACGAGTATTATACGTAAAATCTACGAATAAAGCGCGATCATTTCCATGAATATACCTAATTTTTACGTATATTGTAACTTCAAAATATACGTAACTATTTTTTTGTTGACTCTTTTTATGATATTTTTACGCTCAAGTTTACATTTTTTATACGAAGGGCTTTTCGTATATTGCACGTATTTTCGCGCACAATTTATGAATGCATGCTGACTCGGAAGCTTGTCCAATTTTGGCAACTGTTAGACTTACTAGCTTCCAAAGCGTTTTCGCTTGCAGTAAAAAACCTTTCATTACTTGTTTGCTATTTTTTAACTCCGATAACTTCTTTTTAAAATATTCTGCAGATTTATCCTTTAAATTGGCATGCTTAGATTATAGCACGCTTAGCGGCTATTGACCTTAACCAAAGCTCAAATCGTATAAATTACGAGTGTTAGAGAAAAACATAAACAGGATGCTCGGGTATTTAATTTTTGAATTTAATAGTTAAAATTATTTTGTTTCTTTGCGTACCACCTATTTTTCTCTCGCATACCATCCGTTGAGAAATCGCTACTATAAACACCATTTGTTACATTCCGTTTGACCAGAAACAACATTTATTTTTCAAACTGCACTGTAGCGTTAACTTTTCCTAGAAACGTAGCCTTGTTGGTTGGAAAATTAATTTTCTACGAGATTTTAAAGTGTGTATACAATTCTCTGACGCACTCTGTATATGCATACAGTTAGTCAATAAAGTCTGCGTACAACGCGAAGGAGGCGGGGGATTTCTTACCTAACTTTTAAACTTCAAACTTGAGAATGCAAAGAAGGTTGCACTTTCAAGGTCATTGACTTCCGAAGCAAATTTCACGTTGATTGGAAGTTGTTATTTCTATTTTCTTTGACGAAAATGACAACCAATAAATAAATTCCTTTAGTTACGAGACAACTAATTATCAAATTGAGAGATGAAGGTAAAACTCTTCGTTATATTGGTAAAACCATTTTCTATTGTGCAAAGAGTTATTCGAAACTATCTTGACACTGGTAGTCTTGCTGTAAAACCAAGATGTGGGAGACCGAAGAAGCTAACGCAGAGAGAAGAAAGAAAAATTCTTTTACGAATTAAACAAAACCCTAAACTTTCTGCTGCAAGCATTACAAAAGACATTTTTTTAACTAGCAACAAGGAAATTTCTCCTGAAGCTGTACGAAAAGTGCTGCAAAAAGCCAATTATCATGGACGCAAACCTAGGTCTAAGCCATACATTTCCGAGAACAAATAGAAAGAAAAGAATTGCTTTTGCCAAAACATATTTAAACTCTTCGCAGGACTTCTGGAACAATGTAATTTGGTCAGATGAAAGTAAATTTACAATATTTAAAGTTAATGGCCACCCTATTGTATGGAGAAAACCAGGAACAGAACTGAATCTGAGAAATTTAAATGCAACTGTCAAACATGGAGCTGGCGGTGTGATGGTATGGGGGTGTATGTCGTCGAAAGGAGTTGGAAATTTTCACATTATTGATAAAGTCATGGATAAGTATGTTTATCTGGATATTCTGAAGAAAAATCTACGAGACAGTGCCCGAAATTTAAACCTTTCTAATACCTTTATTTTCCAACAAGACAACGACCCGAAACATACAGCTGAAATTGTGAAGGAATATCCTCTCTATCACACTCCAAGACAGTTGTGTACTTCTCCACAGTCACCAGACCTCAATCCAATCTAACATTTGTGGGCAAAATTGGAGAAACTAATTTGAAAACACAATATTACGTCGCGAACTGAGCTAATTAGTAAATTGCAGGAAGAATGGGCGAAATTTACGTCGAATGACACTGAAAAACTAGTTCAGTCAATGCCCAGACGTCTGTAAGCTGTTTTGAAGAGTAAAGGATATCCTATAAAGTATTGAAGTAATGTAAAAAACTTATATTTTGCTTTTTTTTTTGAAAGTGTACGCAGACTTTATTGGAGGGAATTTCTGAGTTTTTTTGACAAAATATATTTTTGAAAAAATGTAAAATGTATTACACTTATATTATTTACTTTTTATTTAAACTTACAATTTTAGCTAATAGAAGAAAAAAATGCAATGATTAAAATACATTTTTCTATGCTTTAAGTGTTTTTTTAATTTAAAATTTAGTCTGTACGCAGACTTTTGTGACTAACTGTATATGTGACTGTAATGAAATAAAATTTAGAGGGGAAAAAAATCAGACAAAAAGTATGAGACGAAAGAAAACTGATGATAATTTAAGCTAGAACAAGTTTTTTTATTTTATTTGTCCATACTGGTTTGCTCATTGTGGTTTTTCTCATAATTATTAGCATTTTTCTCGTATCTTTGACTTATTAATCATAATTTGATCTTATTAATCTTCGACTTTATAGATGTTCTTACTGATTGATAAACAGATAGATAAGTACGTATATAATTTATCCGTATACACGCATATCTTTAAAAAGTAACAAATAAATTTCCATAATTATAGAAAATTATCATAAACGTGGTATTAGTAATATATAAGTAACGGCATATTTTTAGAGAATGAGAATATAAGCCATATCTCAGAATCAAAGAATCAGTTACTAGATTCTCTGTGTTATGTTATTATCCATCTATAAAATATTAAAATCTCAAATATTCCTAAAAATTTAAACTATTAATTAAAAGTACTGAAAAAACTCAATAGGTTTTATGCTCTTTTATTTTAGAATATCTACAATCGTTTTTTCGATTTTATGACTTTAAAAAGAAAATAGAAAGATAGTACTTAAAAATTATTATCAAAAGGTTTTAGGCTGTTACAATAAAAAAAAATCTTAGTGTTTATTAAAATTTTAATAATACTTTCCTTCCAACAAGAGAAGTAAATTTCTTTAAAATAAAGCGAACGCAATTTCTTCTATGCATAGCACATCGTATGTGCATATTTAAGCACTCGGTGCTTAAATATGTGATGGTGCTTAAACATGTATGGGTGAGCGAAATAAAAGTCACATACTAGTAAACGCATTAAGTACAGCAGATATTTACTTACCACATTAAGCGATCAAAGAAGTTCATCTGTTGATATGTGACAAAGTGTTTCCAAAACGAGGAATAAAATTCATTGTTATTTCCTTTGGGAGACGACCTAAGTAGTAGCAAATGAACAAAACATTTGTACGCCAAGCAAATGAATTGAGTTTGTGTTTGTTGCTTAGCAACGGACAGCAGTCGGACCTTTTACTCCTGCTCCATTTTCCCTAACACATTCCTCGCCCATGCGCAGACTCTGATAACCTACAGTCATTTTTAATTATTTTGTATCTTGCCATAGAAATATCTGCTTATTCATTTATAGCAAATAAAAAAAATCCGATGCAAACACCACATGACTTCCTTGTACGGAATATTAAATTATACGCATTTTTTGCTGCATTTCATTTAAACTTATTTCATTAGAGATATATGTCTCATTCAATTAATTCAGTTCTCAGTTCGCAGCAAGGCAAAAATACATAAAAACCTCAAAATTTCTACCTTAAAAATTAAAAAATATAGGAAAAAAATAAAACACTAAATACAGTTAAAACAAGTAAAAAACCAATTCTTACAATTAAAGTTTGAATTGCTATGCAAAAACAAGCTATTCAGCCGGCAGGCAACAAGGCAGACTTTACGGTGAAAAAAATTGAATGTTTATTTATGGTCCCACTCGGCAAAAAACATTGAAGGTGCAGAAACGGACTTAATTCACTATTAGGTTAGGTTTCAAACGAAAACAAATATGGCTGCTATGGTAAACAAAAATTAGCTTTAATTGCACTTAAAAACTTTAAAATTCTTGAAAATTCTTACAACTATCGCACGCAGATTAACGAATCATTACGCTTATATTACGTACATGTTATTACGTATATAATCATTACACAGCAAACGAATCATTACCCTTATACATCATTAAATAAATCTAATCGTATTAATTTCTAATCTAAATCAAAACAAAAATCAATCCTGACATCATAAAACCATTATAAAACTTAATAAACATATAACTAAAAATACTAAAAGCATAAAAACCTTAACCGGAAGACAACAATAACATAATTTAATCATTTTTAAAGCAAAAAAGGCACAGTTTACCAACATATAAGAATAAAAAAACTGCGCTCACCGAGTAACAGAGTGGTATATACATATATACCTACTCTGTTATATACCCACCCTGATATATTATATATATATATGTTTTATATATATATATGTATAGCAAGATATACACTGCTCGACATTGAAAATGCAACACCAAGAAGGAGTGATCAGAAATTTATGCAAATTTTAGAGTCGACGCACGTCACTTAGTTACGCGAATAATGTGAAATGCGCACCTCTCCGACGCACGTGAATATACGTATAAGGAAAGGAACGTGCAGAATGGGCAATATTCGTGTCGTTATTTCTGCCAGACGAAGTATCGAAGAAAGTTGGTTTTTGTCGCGGAGGATACGTGAAATAGGAGAGAATGCCAGGCCGCCATCAACGAAGGCACTTCCAGCAGATAGATGATTTTACGAGGGGTGTGGTGATCGGACTGAGAAGGGCGGGTTGGTCCTTACGTCAAATCGCATCTAATACCCACATGGATGCGAGCACGGTGCATCGGCTATGGCGAACATGGTTGGAACAAGGAAATGTGGGAAGAAGGCGGGGTGCAGGTGCAGCCAGAGTGACGTCAGCACGCGTGGATCGAAGCATCCGCCGACAAGCTGTGGCGTTCACGCAAGTCGCTTGTACCGCGATTCTGCAGCATGTGCAAGGTACCCTGGATGTTCCGTGTCAACGACCACCATTTCCCGTCGATTGATTCAACGTGGCCTGCACTCACGGCGTCCGTTAAGAAGACTGCCATTGACCCCACAGCATAGACGCCAACGTTTAGAATGGTGCCGGACTGAAGCGATGTGAATGACACTAGAGATGACTTATGGCTTCTTTCAGAAACATGTCCTTAGCTCTCCGAACACAGGTGCGACAGAAGATGAATAAGGCGGCATTTGAGTTGAATCTTCAGATTACGAAAGGAGGAATTGATGGCTATACGAAGGTTATAATGAATCAGCAAGATATAGTGGATTAAAGCTGTACTAAGACGGAGATGAACCATACTTCTATGGCGTAGAAGCTCATGCTAACTGATGGCGTAGTAATATAACAAAATTTTATTCCAGAGTAATTCGTCGAAGGTTTCACTGCCGCATCCAGAGGGAACTATATTATTGCCTGTTTCTTGCTATTTAGATTTATCACAGACAACACCGAAGGAAAAGAGAGCGAAAAAGAGCGGAAATCGAGTGCATAGGCTTCTCGTTACAAACGTTTACCAACGGCCCAAAACGCACTCAAAATGGTGAGAATTTCTGACAAAAACGCCCCGAAGGAAACAGTATAAAAATTCTTACTTTTCAAAGCGTTAGTTCAGTACCTTTCCCTCGCATTGATAGAAACTTCGCCAATGAAAACACCTGTCGACAATAAACAACGAGTAAACTTACCGCTCTAGCAGACGTCCAAATAGACTTTCACCACAAATCGCCCCAAAGCAGCTTAAAAATGACAAAAACGCAATTCACCCCCCCTCCCAATAATCCAGCTCAAGCTACAAAACTTTGTGAATTAAATGAGCATATTTCACAAACTAATTCACCTATCAACTTGAAAGAATTTTTAAATTAAAGTGAAATTTTTTTTCTTCTAGTATAAGTTATAAATATGGGAACCCAAATTAAGTGTTTTTGAATCCAGATTATAACATGAAAATCGCACCATTTCCGTTGTCTACTGCCAAGCGCGTTTCGAAAACGAAAGTAACCAACTTACTGTCTTAAGTACAAAACTCCAATTAAAAGTAAAACAAATTAACACAGAGATTAAATAAAATACACTTTCTGTAGCATTATTTGGAACATAAATGAATTAACTAATAAATTAGCTTAATTTCGCTGCAAAACAGCATCAGTATGTCATATTTTCAACATACACTGGGACGTTTGGACATAAGTCTAAATATAGCTCTTGACGGGTTGTTTCAGGCTATGCGAAGTAACGCCTGAATGGGTAGATCATTTCTATTAAGACTAGAGAATCGCAGACAGAGAACAAACGGGGTGACCTTTGTCTCACAGTCTTGGGTTCTGATGAAAGCGTATCACAACTCGGGATGCAATGGAACTACACAGTCCAGTCACATTAATGTGACCACCACGTACTTTCCATGTCAGAGTTAAAT
>KK120427.1:0-28014 GCA_000611955.2 Stegodyphus mimosarum
AAGTTCAAAGTGACAATGTCATCACAAAAAATCATGTGCATTGTCTTCTGGAATAGGAAAGGCATTTTGCTTACTGAATTTCTTCCCAGAGGTGAAATCATTAATGCGGCATGATATTGTGAGACTTTAACGAAACTAAGGTGTGCCATTCAAAACAAATGAAGAGGAATGCTCAGTAAAAGAATTGTGTTGCTCCATGACACTGCTCGGCCCCATACTGCTGGTGTCACTCAATCGTTAATTCAACAGTTTCATTGGGAGCAGTTCGATCACCCGCCGTACAGCCCCGGACTTGCCGCTGTCCGACTATCACTTGTTCCTGCACATGAAGCGTGAGCTTGGTGGCAAGCGCTTTGGATCTGACGATGACACGAAAAATGCTGTGGAGTCGTGGTTATCGAAACTGGCGGGAAGTTTCTTTGACGATGGTATACAAAAACTGGTCATCTGCTATGACAAGTGTTTGATCATAGGCGGAAACTATGTTGAAAAATAGTTTAAGACATGTATTTTCATATAAAAATAAAATTGGATTCAAAAAAATTGTTTTACTATTTTTTTTTTTTTTTTTTTTTTTAAAAGGATTTTTTTTTTTTTTTTTCAAAACGGTACTTAGTTTCCGAATATGCCTCGTAATACTGTTAAAATAGTTTATATTTTTTTAAAAAAGTGGGTGATAAAATGCATGTATTATCATTTCCTGGAAATTATTGCTTATAAAAATATAATATATTTGGCTGGACACCTCTTCAAGACTGGTGTCTTTCCAAATCCTTATTGTACCATTTGTGGTGACCACATCATTAAGGATGGCCACCATATTTCTTACTGCAACCTTGGGTACCTTAGTCGAGCAGTACTGAGAGCCAAGAATTTGAATGAGACAAAACTTTCTTTTTTCTATTTTGTTCTTTCTTTGTGTTTATTTGTTACTAATTTTGTCCAATTCTCTGCCATTAGAAATTTTTAAAAAAATGTAATAATTAACATTTTGTTTCTGTAAGTCTGGAGTAACCATTCCCTGGATAAAATCTTTAAATTATAGGCTCTGTTTTTCTAAACTAAAAAATAAAACTGTGTAATTTAACTTTAGGAACAGGCCATCCTACTCCACCCAGAGTAACCATCGAACCTCATTACCAAGAAGTAAAAGTTGGAGATCCTGTTGAATTCCGGTGTATTGCAGAAGGCTTCCCAGAACCTCAGCTTCGATGGACTGGTGGCCGGAATAACCAGATCAACCCTCAGGCTACTTTTGTTGGTGGCTTTTTCCGTATCCCATCTGCGCGAAAGAGTGACGAGGCAGAATATTTCTGTTCTGCAACAAATTCAGCCGGATCTGAATCAATGCGAACTATTCTTTTAGTTCGAGGAGGTTAGTTGTAGTTGAATGATGCTAGCACATGTGTTGTGAAACCTTCTCAAATTATTCTTTTGTTATCTTCTTTTTTCCTTAGATTATCCTTCTCTCTTTTTTTAAACCTTATTATACTTACTAGTTTACTGAATTACTGCCCTTTTAATATAATCAGCTGTATGGGAAAGAGGGATCTGGTGTTCTTTTAAAAGACATTTTGTTTTATACATAAGTTGACACACATAGAATAACAAATGATAGACAATACTGAATAGTAGAAGAAGTAATATGATAATAATTCTTAATACCCTTCTCAATTTTAAATGCTTCCTTAGTTTTAATGCTTTAATCCTTAATTTTAATGCTTTAATCCTTAATTTTAATGCAAGCATTAAAATTGATTTACTTCAAGTTCCAAAAATCAAGCTTTTAAATTTAGCATTTTTCATAAATTTATAAATTTTATGAAGGATGCAGCTTTAGTCAAAATGTCCAAAATATTTTCTGAAGTTGGTACATAATTCACATTAACTACTTCTTTAGCTACTTTTTAATAAAGTGATATCTGATGTTAATATGCCTTGAGCTCTTACATTTTGATAACTTTGTTAAAGGATGCACCCAGATTGCAAATTAAATTACCACTCAAATGCTTATTATGTTCATATCAGCTGCAAGTCTAGCTAAGAAAGTAATTTTAGTTGAAGTTACAGATGCTGCAATATATTCTGCTTCATGAGATGTAAAAATGCAGAGTTACAGAGTTAAAAATGCTTCCAAAAAAAAAAAAATATTTTTTTTTTTTTTTTAGCAGGGTCAAGGCTGTTGTTTCTCTCAGATATCTCAAAACTCTGATTTTTGCTTTCCATGTTGATATTGGATATTGTGTGCTTATCTAAACACTCATTAATTTAAGATACAGCAAAAGAAATATATGGTTTTTCTTGTGAATTATGCATGAAACTACTAGTGAGTTTACAATGTGGCAAATATAAAAATTTTAAGCATAATGTGTAATATTATTTTAAAGCTTTTTTTTTAAAGGCTAACAATTTTATTTTAGACAAATAGACAAAATTACTTCATTAATTTTTTGGAATCTAAACTAAATATCCATATTTATTTCTTTATTTCCATAGTATCCAAGTAGAATCTTCTTACTTCTTTCTTATCAAATTCCTCTTTTGCTTTTGAACACACACAAAGCATTCTATTTCAAGGACTTTGAATTTACTCGATTACATATATTAAGTTCATGTGTAGAATTGTCATCAGTCTAGTTGAACCAATTCTGTTAATGATGTATGCAGCACAATCAACAGCTTATGGCCATAATTTTCTTGGCAAACACTTTGCATACAATATTCTTTTTGTAGCTTCTACTAATAAGTGATTTTTCTGTTTTAGCAGAACCATTTTACTTTGGAGTATAAGGCATTGGTATTCTATGATGTCTGTCAATCAGAAAAATAGATTTATTTAAGAATATTTAAATTTAATAATCCTGTCTGTTAACTGCTCTTTAATGCTGAAACCACAATTCTTAACTTCAGCAAGTAATTGCATAAATTTTCCTGCAAATTCAAACTTATTCTTTAAAAAGTAAACATACTGATATTTAAAAAAAGTCATATTTCAGTGTAAGAAAGTACCTGCTACCACTTGAAGAAAATGATGGCATTGATCCACAAACATCAGCACATATAAGTTCATCAACTTTTATGAGTTTGTTTGGGTGAATTCCAAAAGCTAAGTGATGATGCGTTATAAATGCAAGCATCACAAAGCTCATAAGTTAGCTCCTCTTCAATTTCTTCTTTCTTCAGTAATTTTCTGGGCATGCTTGGAATTTTGATGGCGAAGTCATTCATGTCTCAATCGAATGCATCATTTTTGTAAAGCTGTACAAGTAGTAATATTACTAGTAGTAAGATATTTAACTGTAATTTCACTCTACCAGGGGCTGTCTAACACCATCAAATAGTCTGATATCTTTTAGTTCTGAATTTCCGAAAATTTTGGGAACCATGTTTGAATAAATTATGACTTAGTCTGAAGGGTGAAGGTTTTGACTACTATCAGGTACATTTTGAAGAACACCAGGTTTCCACTTTCTATAAAGAGATTTCTACATTTATTTCATTTTCACCAATAGAAAACACACAAGTTCCACTTCTAAGGGGCTCAGAAGCATTTTTTCAGACGTTTCAGAAGCATTATACAGTAAAAAAAAAGTTGTGTCAGAGCATATATGATGATATTCTCTTAAGTTATTAAAATCATTGTTTTCATTTTCAAAAGTTAAACAAGTTTGTGATTTAATCTCTTTTTCTTGATTATAAGCGTAGCTGTTCTTCTTTCCGTGACCCATTTTTCATGCAAAGAAAACAGCATTTCACAGGCATTTAATTTTTTAATAAACATCAGCATCTCTGTAATCATTGTTTTGTTTATTCAAAGCTTTGATTTTAACGAGTGCACTCTTTATGTGAGCAGGTATATAATGGATAAAATTTCCTACCATTTTATAATGCTCTTTTAAGCAAAATGTGAGCTATCATTTCCTGTAATTGTCTTTTCTGCAGTTTTAAACTGACTAGCTACAAGTACAGATTCATTACAGTTACTGATATTCAGGTCATTAATTCCAAGGCGAATTTTTTCTCCCATAAGTCTTGAGATAAGTTTAGATAAAGTTCTTTCATATTTTGAATCCTAAACCCTATGAAAGTGTCAGTATTCAGTAGCAGCATATTCAGAATGGTTATTGCCATCATATATTGAAACATGTTTTTTGAATTCATCTAGGAACAAAAGACTTTATTTTACTGATGTGTGTAGCCATTATCTCAAATATCACCACTAGGAATATTGCAGTTGTTCGAAAATTCAGTCTGCAGTAAATAAACTGAATCAGCAGAATGCTATTCATAAACATTATGTAATTTAATTCACATTTCTCACAAACTTTCATAGTTCATTATAATTTTCTAATGTTTCTTTACCCACTGTAGTAGCAAACACTTCTTTAGCAGTTTTATTATTACCTTTATTCCATTTCTTTATAACATACAGTAGTAACTTCTGGTCTCACAGAAGTTCCATCTAGTACTTTTAGTGCATTCTTTACATCAAAAGCTGTACTTATTTGTAATTTCCATTGTGTCCAGTTTGAAAATCTGATCAATTATTTATTGCAACTTTCATTTCTCAAACATTCAGAAAAATTGACATGCATTTCAAAAATGTCTATTGATTAAGTTCCAGTTTTTGAGCTTATTTTGAAAATAAAAAGTAGCAACAGGCTGTAAAATTACATTAAAAACTTTATCACTTATGCCTTATCCATCAACCATGAAAGTTCACTACCAATGAGCTGTGAAAGTTGGTGGAGATCCTACCAAAGTTGCACCAGTTATTCCTGCAGAATTAAAAAGCAACTGATGCCTCTTAATAAACAATCTGTATTCAACCTGCTGCATAAATAGGATTTCTACTATTTTGTTAGGCCATCTGATTTTACCGAAAGCTTTATTTAGAATGCTATGTGTACAAACTTCCCTCCCTTTTTGCAATGCTATTGTTTGGGAGGCAATCTATTACTATTTTGTCAGCCATATTCAGCTCACCATACCAATTTTCGATGACAGGATGCTATAACTTTGAAAATAGTTCACCACCTGCTGTTCTATAGAAGGGAAGTCCCAAATTTTAATTATGTTTTAAAATGCAAGGAAAAAATACAGGAATATCAGTTAATTTATATCCTTGTTCATAAAAGTAAAATGTGGCATTTCAAGAATCAGTTGGGTTTATGTCAAGCGAAAGCACAGATGTTATGAGTGCTTTTATGTGAGGCTTATTCCATAATTGGCTGTAAATTGTGCTTCTTAGTGAGAGTTTGTTCCATGGTCAACAGGTTAATACGTAAATACCGAAATATTTACATACAAACTTAAAACATCAGTTTTGGGCATGTAACCTGTCTGATACAGAACAAAGAGGAGCGTGATGTTCTAAATGTAATTTTATACATAAGATGGCACTCATAATACAACAAACAATACATGCATATGCTACAAAATGCATGATGTATATATTGTTATGAATTTTGTACATATGTAAATAATTTTGGTGGGTTTGTATGTGTGTAGTATATTTTGTGTAATGTACCATGAAATGTTGAGAGAAACGAAGCTCTGCCAGAAAAATAAGATTACAGGGGAAGTCTATTAATTTAACATTAAGTAAGGGGCTCTCTTGCTAAATTGGCAAGATATTGCCAAGTTGTCAACAGTCTTGGTACCTAATTTTTGCTGTCAAACGTGGCGATATTTTCATCTGGTCCCTGTATAATTGCATTTGGTACTGTAATTGATCCCTATATGTAACTTTAGCTCGTTTTTGCTTTGTGTTTAACATTCTTAGTTGCAGTGTAATTACTGATTGTTCTCTGATACTGAGACGAGTGGTACGAGTGCTTTTGTGGGAAATTTCAGAAACTGTAAAGTGTAACTTTTGGTAAAAATAAAATTTATCAATCTGTCATCATTTCTGTGGACATTCAATTGATCACGAGCGCATACACATGCAACAACATATACGTTACATGCTTTGTAGCTTGTATGTGTAATATATATATTACACATACAAGCTACAAAGTGAGTGAGTCAGTATGAAGAAAGTATAGTTCGGAATAAATAAGCCAAATATAGCTCAGTTTGTGTGTAAACTATGAATGAAATTTGTGTCAGTAGTAAAATCTGTACTTGATAAAAAATTTTAATTTTAAAAAATTCTCTTCATTAACAAGCTTTAGATCATGCTAGATTTACAAATGCTGTTTGTGAGAAGCTTTTCTGGAAAAAAGTAATTATTTAAATAAACATAAGGATATTAAGATATAGTTTTCAGTAGCAGGAGATATTAGTAAAAAAGAAAAGAAAATGAACAGCATTTTGACCAAGCATATAGTTGGTCGAAACATGTCATTATATAAGATACATGATATATGCCACTAGGTAAGAAACAGACAAATTACAAAAAGTATGCCCTTTGTAGACTGTTTAAAAAATTAAAGCTTAAATGAATGGCATGTTGAGTTTAACCACATTGTAAGCTTATAATCTAAGATGCTGTTTGATAAGAACTAGGTAGAAAAGTTTGATTTTTTAAGCCTTTTGCTTGTATGCTGTTTACATTAAAGTTCAAAGGTCAGTTATGTTTTGAGAACACATACTTTCCAAGGCCTATAACTTAAGACACATCATTAAATATAGACACACTCACATATTACTGCATTGCTACTAACATTTCATGAAATTTTAAAATATGTAGTTTATAGTGATAATTATTACATATTTTTCTGAATTTCCTGTGAAATGTTAAAATGGTTCATAGTGTAATCCATTTTTTTCACAAAATATAAAAAATTACTGCAGCTAAAGGTAGAAAAATTTAGAATGTAAGAGAGTATTACCATGTTGATTGTAGATAGAAATCACTTAACTGATATTGTTGTTTTTTCATTTAAGTAAAGTTTCATTTTTTCATTTCACTAAAGTTCCTTGATGTACAAAACTGCATCTTTTTGCAATGCTATTGTTTGCAGCCTATCCATGAAAAACTGAGTCTTTAGTATTTGCTATAGCAAAATAATATAGTGACATACAAAAATCAACATTGAAATGAAAATAAGATGACACTGTAATGCCATGGTTTGAAAATTTGGGCAGCATTCAACTGGCATATGGTATTACAACTAAAAGTTGTGAAAATGAGAAAGGGGATTGCTTCATTTTTGTATGGTATTTTTCATATTGTTCTTTTGATAATTTTTTTATGCATTTTTTTTCTCTTTTTAATTTATTTTATTTCTTTATTTTATTTTGTCAGAGGGAACTTTGGTTTCAAGAGTAATCTGACATTTTTTTTTTAAGTAGAATATACTTTATTCAAAAACTACACTAATCTAAGATTCCCTTTTTATCTAATTGTATATTTTACATTTGCATGTTTCTATTCTAATTACATTAATTGACTTTCTTTTGAAATGTAGGCATGAAGTATGAGAATGTATTATAAAGATGTCATTAATAAAAAGTGTTTTGACTTCAGGTATTTTAAGGAATTAAATACTTTCATGAAGTTTTTGTGCAGTTTCATTTTAAACATATTGAACTTCATTGAAATTCCCAACCCTGTACATCATTCTACTCAGAATTAGTCAATGTTCTTAAAATAAATGTACATTAAGAAATTAAAATGTGAGCATTGTAAATGGAAAATACGAAATGTATTGTACTTTTATTGCATTTTTTCAGTGATTTTATTTTTAATTTTAGAAGGACCAGCGAGTGGAGAAGAGCCCCAGCTCACAATATCTCCTTCTACATATGAAGCTCAGAGACTTGAAACTGTTAAATTTCAGTGCCGTGTAACTGCTACTCCTACACCATCAATAACTTGGTCCTTTTCTGGTGGTCAGCTGCCTGAAGATAGCAGTCAACTGGGTGGTACTTTGACATTACCACGGGTTACAGAGAGCCATCAAGGTGTTTATGTATGTACTGCTAGCAATGTCCATGGCACAGCTCAAGCCCAAGCTCGATTGTTGATTGCATCACGTATGACTTTTATTTATTTATTTATCTATTTTGTTGTTTAAAAATTTCTTGTGGTTTTTTTTTTCCCTGCCTTGCACAGATTACATCTATCTGGAGCAACTGTTTTATGGAAACTATATTGTTTATTGAATAGTTAAAGAAATTCAGTTTTAAACATGGTATAAACTTTTTTAATATGGTTATTCCAAATTTTTTCTATTTAAATTGAGCCATAAGCTCTGACTTTTCATTTAGAGTTTGAGACAAAACAGTATTTTCCAAGGAAAACCCTTCAAATTTACTGGGGAAAAAATATTTCTTAAAACCAAACAGCAAGAAATTTCTATGCAATTGAAAATTCTATTTGATAAGCTAAGTGTGCTCGTCCATGGTGTATAATTATTATTTTTTTTCTTGGAAGCATACTTAATTATACTTCTTTAATATTATAAGTTCTGATATGTTTTCTTAAATTTAAAAAATATTTAATCAATAGAATTTTTTTCCTCGACAGTAAAGAATTTACACCCACCTACCCCAGTGTCTTTTCTGCACAGTAGTACTAATGCATAGATATGGTCAATTTCTCTATATCCTTATCAGCTTTGAGAGCAAATGTTTTTGTATCATTGTTGTCAATTCAACTTTTGAAAATAATATTGCAAGTTTGTGTAGAATTATTATTTTATAATGGTTTATTACAGACAAATGAGTATATTGCTTTGTGCTTTGCATCTTATTTATCAAATGAAATATTAATAGCCATTTTCTAAAAATTTCATTGTTTATTCAGAAAACAATATTTTTTATTCATCTTATATATGAAAAGAATAATGTTTATTTCTAACAATTTTAAAAGGTCGTAGTCCACCTACTGCTCGTGTGGAACCAGAAAGGCAAACTATTATGCAAGGCTCTTCCGGAGAGCTTAGATGTATTGTTAGTGGGATACCTAAACCAGCTGTTAGCTGGAGTAAAGTTGGTGCAGATCTCTCTAATCGCCACAAGGTATGTGTAAAAATGGTTGTATGCTATTTGTTGCCTCTAAAAGAAATTTAATATGAGAATAAATATCAATTTTTAAGGTTAAAATCGGAAAAGATAGTTATATATGCTAACATTGTTATGAAATGATCAGAATTATTTTCACGATATTCGTCGTGTTTCTCACAAAAGTTGAGTAAATCTTATAAGGTTGCAGGTAAAATTAGTAGCCACAAACGTATGGATGATTGAAAGAGATGGAGAATTCTTAGCAGATTGAGGCAGGCCAATTGCAGATGATTACAGAGCTCACTATAATGCTCAGTGAAATAATCAAAATTATTTTTTAAACTAATGTATTTCTTCTAAACCAAAAATCATAAATTTCAGATAACAAAAAATTATTATATATATATATATATATGTGTGTACATAACATGCACACACTCAGACTCGCACAGGTGTGTGTGTGTGTAATTTCTTGAGAAATGAGGGATAGTTGCAAACAGCTTGGCAAAGGTTTTCCTGCATTGATATGCATACATGCACACATTCAGACTCACATAGGTGTGTGTGTGTGTGATTTCTCGAGGACTGCAAAGATGATGTTGATACAATTGATACAAAGATAACATTTATAGACAGATGTGGTTGGAGACAAGACATAATTTATTCCAAGACAGCTAGTTGTTGGGGTACATTATAAAGTTTGGCATGTCTAACAATCATCAATTAGCGTTCAAACTCTTGAAGAAGCTAGAAGTTAAGCAGATTTTCAATAAATCTAAAATTACAAGAGTCTTGAGAAGGGTCCAAAAGACTCATTTATTAAAACTGAAAGAGAACAGAAGATGCGCTTGGTGCTTATAACTCAGCCAACACTTATGGTGAGTAAAAGTAACAGTCAAATGTAAAATTTAAATTCAAGTAAGCTAGTAGCCAAAGGCTACGGAAATCAATTTAATGTGAATTTGGCTCACAAACCTAACCTGTGAAGATATTCAAATATCGGCAATTGTAATACACGGCTGAAAATTGAAAATCTTATCTGAACTAGCAACAACTTAGTAATGTGGACTTGAGAGGCAAAATATGCTCCTTCTTCCATTCTAAAAACCTCATTTTAAATACATTCTAACTAATTTGCATTCTGGCATGGAAAGGGAAAGAAGTGACAATAAAAGTATAAATCATAACTGGTTAATTAAAATAATAAAAACCCTATAACATGTTCTCATTTACACATTAATATGGGTGTCATATTCAACCCCACAATTCTGCATAGCTTAGTACATCTCTAGACAATGGATGACTCAAAGAAAAGAGCAATGCTCGTTGTCACAGCAAGAAGACAGCGGGAAAGTAAGTACACATTCGGAAATAGTGTAAGAGCTTATATAACAGCTGACTGGGGAAAAATATTACGGTTATGTTGCTGTAATATTTAAGTATGAAGCACCCTTTTTTAATTGACATTAGATTAAATTAATTCTATTATCTATTAGAAAATAATTATAGTGAATCCTCTGTTGGTAATATCTCTTAAGCGGTTGCATTCTGAGAAACCTGCGTGTTTGAGAACATAAATAAACACTGGCAGTGAACATTACCTTCTAAGATCACCGTATCCATAGAGCTTCAAAATACTTTAAAACTGTGGACAATCGTGTTTAACGAGGGCTCACTGTATGTTTTACGAATCATGTACTATTCTAAATTATACATGTCTTACATTTTCTTGCAATAGAACCACGGTTCCATTGCTTTAGAAAAACAGGAAATTCTGCTTGAAATAATTTGTCTAAAAGAAGTATTAATAAATATTAGAAGTCAAGGGCTTAGTCAGGTCATAGTAGTAAGGGTTATCTTGTCTAAACTGTTTTAACTGATAAAAACAGATGTTCACTTTATCATAAAGTGACTCAGTCCCCTTTATCAAAAATTGAATGAAACAGGAAAGAGAGAATCGGTGAGGGAAGGCATTGGATGAAACAACATCATTTCGAACTGGGAATGAAACAGCATTAAATCAAAGAAACTTCTTCCCCTCCTCTCGAAAATATTTCAGAAAATCATCATACTTGTTAACTGGATATATACGTATATATATAAGTAAAAAATGAGTATCAGAGAATGTCTAAACAGAACTTTATTAAACAGGTTTTTCTCGACAAAAAGTTGTAATTTTATGCAACTGCGCCTCCCCTTAATTTTATTTTTACAAAGGACTTTCAAGTTTAATTTTCATATCTGAAAAATTACTGAATATCTTAATTCTTTTACTTTAATTGTACCTTAGCCTTACTAGGCCATTTAGTATTTTGAAATTAATTTTTATTGTGTTTTAATTTTTCTATTATTGTTTTACTTTGAATGTTTTTACTTTTTTAACTTTAAATGCTTTAAGCCACTCAAACATGTTGGGAAAAGGGGCAAAACTAGTGAGACTTTTGCTAGTTTTATTTTGTAAAGAAATTTGATTTCAGTTAATACCGTTTGGAGTCTCAATGGTTTTGTCAGATGAAACATGTGTGCATAATCTAATTTGATCAACTTGGCTTAGGGCTTCAAACACTTTTACCTTCATAAGTTCTGTTCGAAGCTTTAAACAAGGGAGATTAACAGTTGTATTTTTATACACATTTTTCAATTTTCTCTGTAATACGGATAGGTTTATATAACGAAATTATTTCAATTTGCCTTGCCACTTATATATATTACATAGTGTTTCAGGAATATTTATAGGCTACTACAAATGTCTTTTACGACTTTTACTAGATTTCAAACTTACTTTCTCTTTGTATGTGTGTGTATATATATATATACACATACAAAGACCTGTTAAGGTAAATGATTTGTCGCACTTTCCAGCTCACTTCTCTGTGTTATTCGTGATATGTCTTAAGATGTAAACTCCCCAAAATGTGGAATGCAGATTGCGCTCATAATGATGTATAAATCAGAATGTGTGTCTCATGAATTATTTTATACAGAGGTAAAATGTTTCGGCTTTCTATTATGTAATTACGCTTTATTTATGCCAACGCCATCTATAGTCATTGGCCTTGATTAAGATTAGTTGTGTCTTCTCTCACCTTCCTAAATTATTATATATATGAAGGGTGTAAACGGTGAGCACATTATAAAATTTAAACTACACTACTTTATTAACTAAACCATTCTGATTAAATAAGAAAACTGACTAGTTAGAATTTGGTACAAAGTTGCTGTTCAGCCCAACAAGAATATGATACTTCATGCAGTTTTCGCAAGCTAGTTTATGCACATAACCCATTTTGCAGGATAGTCCTTGCACACACTATACTCTGTCATAAATATCCTCAAATACTTGCCTTTTTCAGCCAGCATTTGACATTTGAAAGAACATTAAGAGAGGTCAGTGTGATCATGCCATAAAAATGTGTTTTTTTTTATTTATTTAAATCTGATGGAGATTTTAAAAATAAATAATTGGTCAAAATACATTATCTCAAAAGTAGAGCAAGATCAGCAAAACAGATTAGTTCCTAGTTTTGTATAGTATTATGAAATTATGTAATATTCCACTCTGGAATAATTTACCTAATATTCCATGCTTAGACAAATAAGAACATATGAAGTAGATCTACCTCTTGTCATTACTTTTGTAAATATATGATGATTGACAAGCAATCAAAATCATAGGGTTGTGACACTGACAGCTGACATACCATATTGCACTAAAACAGATTCAGAGGTTACTTGCATTTGCTTTGTAATGATTTCTTGTATGACTGCTAGCTTTTTCTTCCGTTTCCCTCTCCTTAGTTTAAATGTAAAATTGCTATATCAGTATACTTAACTTTGAATTATTTCATGTATCGTAAGAATGCTTTCATGAAAACAAACAAAAATACAGTGCTAGAAGTTAAATTAATTTTGTTTAAAAAAATCTTGACAAAATTAAAATTTAGTGTGACCAACCACCAATAGTTAATAGTTTGTTTACAGCAGCCATGGGAACTCGTGAAAGCGAGCAGATCCTTCACATAGAGGAAATGCAGTTTGAGCTCCTCTCATTGTGAGCAAAAACCTGATTATTCCTGGGTGGCGCAGGGTTTCTGAAGAAGTAAAATGATGTCCCTTTTATGCTTTTGAATGTTAGGTAAAATATACTTGAGTTATTTCATAAAATGTTAGGGACTAGCCTAGGTCTCGAGTCCACTGATGGCATGCCGTTGATATGTATATATATATAAAATGTGTGTGTAAGATGCTTTAATCAAGAAGGAGGTGAAGACTACCATGAGAAATCAGCGTTTCAGACCAGGGGTATAAGAAGTAGTTACAATGGGAAGAGGAAAATCCAATACAAGTATAAGATGTCAGAGAAAGTTTAGCTATATGTAAAAAGTGGAAAATAGAGAACTAACCATGTGAACTGTCCACTCAATCACGCACCCTTCACGCAAGCTCAAAAATAAAACACGGGCACAACTGAAAGAAGAGCAATGAGCAATAGTGTATTTTTTTATGGCAGAGGAGTGTAACTAAATCTTCAATAGTGTAGATGTATGGAGAGCACAGCACAGCACATCACTTGGATGGTAAATTAATGGTGTAAGCCCTCTAAAAAAGGATTTTGATAGTCACCTTTTCATACAACCAGTATTGTAAAATCATCATTCTTTGCTAACTTCATGAACATAGAGCTATAGTAAATGCACACTGTCTTAGGGCAACATTGACATCCTTGCAATATTGATAAAATCAAATCTGGGAAGTTTTCTCAGATTTGTTGATTTGTTGATTCAGATTTGTTGATTTGGCATTCTTCTCCTTCGTGATAGCATTCAATTTCATATGCTAAATGCCACAGTATTTACTAAGGAAAATCAACTAGGTCTTTTACCATCCTCCAGTTATTGCTCTTCCCTTTAGCAGATTCTTCAAACACCCCTTAATTTTATCTTGTGATTTTACAGTTTTTGGTGAGCTAAAGCAAGCTTTAGGAAGGCAGCAATTCCAGGAAAATGACAATGTGATGGAGAAAATTAGAAAAGTTCCCAGAAATGCTTAAGGACATTAACAGGAACACCAATGTACATTTGGTGTCATGTTAGAATAAATATTTAAATAATAACAGTATGCACAGAATATCAGGATTATCATAGTTTAAAACTTGAGGTACTGCATGAAATGTTTAAAAATAATTGCAGTCTGATTATGGTTGGCAGAAATATATTTTATTCTTTCATGTACTTTTCAGTGTTAAAAATAGTGATTTACTTAGTTCATAAAAATTCTAATTTCTAACTTGATTCATCATAATTCAGATAGAACAATGTGGGTGAAGAAATTCACATTATCTGGGCAATGGTCTATACTGCAGCTCATCCATTGCCATCCACAGCACCATACACGTATATCCACTGCACCATACACACATCTGCCAATTCTACATTGCTGTACTGGTTCATCCTTTTTCTTGCAATGTCCATGCTTCGACTGATCCAGCCACCCGCCCTTGCCTCTGCCAGTGCTTATCACTCTCTAGCAGGTTACAGTCGCGTTTCTGACTATTGACTAGGACTCTTTTGTAAATTTTTCCTAATCTGGGAAGAAAGACTGATAAGCACTTAACTGTTTAATTTTCCTGCTATATTGTAACTAAAAATAAGAATATTTTTTATAAACAATTTTGTATTCTAATCGATTATATGAATTCAAATCAGCAATCAAAACTGTTACAAGTATTGGCTAAGTATTAAATCATTGCTGCTATAGAATCATATACTGATTTTTGTTGAAGTAATTTTTATTTTTTGTGTAATTATTTTCTTAAATGCATCAGTATTATGTAAAAACATTATAAAACAATATCCAATAACTGTCTTTCAATGTATAATGATACTGAATACTCATTGTATTTAGTATTCAATATCAGATTATCAATATCAGTAATCAGAAAATATATCGTTGTTAATACTATTATATCAGTTGCAAAATTGCTTTCTAACATTAAGTATTTATATATCTCATTATTTTGAAAATACATTTGTTGGTTATTTTCTTTATTCGCATATATAAAATTATATGTGAAGTTTCACAAAAGGCCTATAAAGAAATTTCAGAATGGAAAGATTTCTTTTCCCTCTTATAGATTGAAGATGATAATTTATATATATCAGATGTTACTATTGAAGACAGAGGTCTATATGTTTGTCGAGCTGAAAATAGAGATGGGTCAGCTCAGGCTTCTGCTATAGTGGAAGTTGAAAGTATGTGTTTTGTTACCAGTTCTTTAATTTTTAAACATTCTGTTTATCTATACACTGTTTTTGTTGTATTAAAACATTAATGTATTATACTTCTAGTGAGAGATATTATCTGTAAAAATGTCTTGTGTCTTTAAAAGTCTAAAATCATATTGCTTAATAAAAGAACATTATTTTTCTCATTTTATGAAATCCTGGAAGACTTTTGAAACTGTAGTATAACTTAGATTTCCTTTTGATGGATATATGATTTTTAATAGACTGAAAAGAATATTATTTAAATTACAGATGATTATTAATTTTAAAAAATCAGTCAGTCAAAATCAACTAGATTGTATCAGGTACTTGCATATTATCTCACCATGAAAGTATGTAAGCACCTCAATGATAGCAAACTTCTGCTGTGAATATATATATGTGCAAAATAAATAAAAATAAGTAATACATTTTAAAATTCTTCCCATATTCAATTCCAATAAACCATGTGAAAAACTCAAAACCGGAAGTGCAGTGCAAAAACTGCAAGAAAAAAGAGGCGAAACATGCCCAAAACAAAAAATGAAATATGAAATTTGCATCTTTTACTGCATCATCATCAGGTAAGTTGTATGCTGAAAGAAGTAAAATATCAGCCTGTTTCTGAACCAATAAAGACACAAATTAAAGTGTAAAACTTGAAATAATCTCAGAAAAACAGTCAAAGTTAGTGTTTTTAGCATTAATAAGCTGAAGTAAGAATTGCAAAATTATAGCATCAGGTATTATTTTGAGCTGACCAAGTCCAAAAAATAGAAGATACAAATAAAAGCAATCCAGTATATGTAAATTTTGAAACTATGCAAGCCGAGATAAAAAATTTAATAAATCTTATGATCATAATCATAAATAAGTCATAAAGCCTAAAAATTTAACAGTTTTCACATAAGTGGACAGAGTCCAAAAAGCACGTAAAGCAAAAGTAATCCAACATATAAAAAATTAATAAATGAAAATTTGATCTAAATATATAGATATAAAATAAAAATTAAAAAATTAAAAAGAAGAGCTAGTTCTTAAAATCTGTAACATTAGAGCAACAAAAGTTTTGAAAGGAAAAATGTGTTCTACCTGCTATAATAGCAAAATACTGTTGCTAAGCCTAAAATGTGTAGAGTAATGAATTTGATAAACTATGAAATTTAAACTGACTAAAGTTAATAAAAATAACTAAAAAAAAGCTTCTATCGTACCATTAAATATGGAATAGTAAAAATTCATAATTCATAAAAGGAAAAAGCATTGAATTACTTAGATTATAAATACTAGCAGAAATTCAGAAGTAGCTGCCATAAAATTAAGTGAAGAATAAGTTTGTTTCATTTGAACAAGTTGAATAAGTAGTAGCATTTAGTTCAATGATCTGTAGTATTTAATACTCAATATATATATTTTTTTAAATCAGCGATAGAGAAAAATCGGTTTTGAACTGCTTTTTACTTTGTATTTATTCATTTATAAAGCATATTTTTACTGTATATAACACAATGACATCCTATAACAGAACATAAAACCAAAACGTTTTTTACATAATAAAGACAAAACTGGAACCTTAACCACTAATGCTGTTACTGTTGCGATTCATTCGTAAATAATTGCATAAATGAAAATCCTTCCCAGCATCTCTCTTTAATTTTTCATTTCCGTTATTAAATTAAAAAAGTCATGTTTATATTTTAGTTTTTGTTTTAATAGTTTATTCTGTTCTGGTCAGCAAAAAACATTCATTGCTTAGTTTAATAACTTTTTTAATGCACTAAAAAACTCTTAATTGATTAAACTTCAGTTTGATTGAAGTTTGTTTGCTATGTTATCAGAAATTACAAAAACTAAATTATTTCCATTTAAAAATTTCTTTAAGAAAAAACAATATCTTACCTCAATGCTTTTATTTCTTCCATTAAAAATCTCATTCTTAATCAATTTAATTGCAATTCAATTTTCAATATTTAAATTAATTATAATAGTTTTATTGGTTATTTCTTCCAGAAAAGTTTTTAAATAGAAATTCTCAGATTGGCAAAACCATATATATATATATATATATATGGCCTAGAACATTTTTTTCGTGATGTCTGTAAGAAAGTAAATGCAATGCATCTTCAAATATGTCCAAGAAATTAAGGCAGTATATTAAAAGTACATAAATCCAGGTATAAAGTATTTGAGTGAAAGATTCTAATTCTTCTGTTGAAGTGGATCAGTTCTCAAAACATTTATGATGAAGATCCAAATTTATAGAACTTTGCTGGCATCTGAGAGTTCTTTTTATATTTCTAATGCATGTTCATTTTCAAGACCAATGGCAAGTATTAAATCTGAATGAATATGAAAACAGATATAAAACATTCCTAATTGCTTCTCTATAAGGGAAATTAACTTTTCACTTTTTATTAGATATTCTCGAAATTTTGTGAAGCAATCAGGAGCTTGTTTTAGCCTGTAAAGAGACTTTTATATTTTAAATATTTTATTTTCTTAATGAAAGCCTTTTGGAGCTTTTATGTAAATATTCTTTCTTATGTTTCCATACAGAAAATAAGTTTTGATATCAAATTGCATTATTTCAATCTTCTTATTAGCCTGTAATTGCGAATAATGTCCTTAATGTTGTGTTGCTTACAACAAGGTTATACGTTTCTTCAAAGTCCATTCCTTCTTACTGAATCTGTCTTGCAACAGATCTAACTTTAAATCAACCATCACTTTTGACATTTCTCCCCAGGGTTGTTTATTGTACTGTCTGTTTAAAGTTAATTTATAGGTTTAGCAGCTTAGAATCTAATGATTTAAGAACAAGTAAAAACAGTCTAATAATGCAGAATATGAGATCCTTAGTGCAGATCCAAAATAGAAACTAAATCCTTATATCTTAAATTTTACTCACCTAAAGAAAAATCATTGAAACAGTAAAGGTACTTTTCCATCGGTACTGCGTTTTGGAAATAAGTGCAAATGATTGATGCATTTGCACTTATAGAAGGGGTAACTTCAACCAGTTTTCATCATTTTAAGCATTGTCAAGGTCAAATCTGCAAAATCTCATCACACCTGAATGGTGTGGTGGTTAATAGAAGCTAGGTCAAATTTTGAGCATTTTTTATATAGTGGCACACAGGCATTTGTCATTGTGATGTCTTTGTGAAATGAAGACATGTACTTAAGTGTTTTGGAAAAGCTGGCGGTTAGTGAATAAAATTACATTTCTCAGATTTCTATTCCTTTGGGTGCTTATGCTCATAACAGAGTGAACAAACAGCTTTCATGTGCTTTTTCTTTTTAAAATAAGTCAAAGCTACAGTCATCCTTAAGTAAAAATTATGTGAAACTATTTATTGGTATAGGTAATTCAAGTTTGACATGCAGTGCGAGAATTTCTGGAAGCATGCATAAGTTGGTATTCAATTCTTCGCTAATTTGCATGCATGTACAAATAGCTAAAGCCCTTGATTGTAAATGATTTAAAAAGATTTATGTATTTGATTTCAGGAAGAGAAGTGCCAGCCATTGAATTATATCCTGAAGCTACTCAAGTAGTCCTACGTGGTGGAAGCACCTTATTCCAATGCAGAGTCACTGCAGGTATCCCTACTCCCACTGTGGAATGGATCAGAGCAGATGGCAGCCCTTTCACAAGCAGCACAGAAATTTTGAATGGTGGAGTTATTAGGTATGCAGGTTTTAATAATTTCCACTAGTTTTATCTGAAATTAAATTTAATTCAGCTAAGTTTACAAATTTATAAGACATAAATTTTACTTATAGTACACTGTATTGAGTATGCAATAAGTATATATACTGTTCTGAGCTAATTTATAATTATTTATTGCACTAAAATCATTACTAAATTTAATTTATTGCATTGTAAACTTAACTGCGTCTTATTTATTGACTCTAAATTTCATTGAATTAAATTCAGTATTTGTTTTGTTTTTGTTAAATGCAAATGTTTGCAAAATGAGTTTAAAAATGCAATATGTTTTTAAAAAAAATATTATTTAACAGGCTGGTCGTAGATATAATACTGATTGAAGACAGTACTGCAAGATTACAAAATAATTATTTATTTTAAAACAGGCCTAGAAGCCATTGGTGGTTCTTTACACTTAAACTTCATAAACTCATAAGTTAACACTCTTTTTCTAAATAAAAGAAGTGCCTTCCAATGGTGATACGAATCAATCATTTGTGGGACTTCTCAATTCTTCCCACCTGATAATTTTGCAAAAATTATCACTATTTCAGCATACAAAAAGAATTCGAATGTAAGAAAGCAACTTGCATATCAGTATCAAGTACATTTACCAGATGTAAACATAAACAGCAAAAGGTAAACTCTGTAATATTAATAAGCATAGTTAACAGCATAACAATTCAAACGTTACTCAAAAAATAAATATAAAATTCAATTACAAACAGTAAATTAGAAGTTAATTCAACTAATTAACTAAAAGTTATGCATGTAAACATGAAGTATAAGAATATTAAATAAAAAGTACTAAATTGGTTCATTTTCAGTCTGATACTTCAGGGAGTTATATCAATTTGCAAGGTCTCATAAGGTATCCTTTTTTAGTTTTCACCACACGTGATCGTACAAGACCATCAGGTCCTTTCAAAACTTCAATTATTCGACCTAAATCCCAGGTGAATTTAGATTTAGCTGTTCCTTCAAGTAAAATTATATCGCCAGTTTTAAGATTCTTCTTAGTTTCGGGTGTACCAAAGAAATGAGAATTTCTTAAATCAAGAAGCTATTGATTTTTCCATTTTTTTCCAATGCTTTCAATTATGCAGTCTATCAGTTCTGTGGGAAGCGAGAGCCATTGCTCTTGCAAAGCAGTTGCAAGCGCAGCAAGGATCTGAAGGGTGCAGATTGAGAGTAGCTAGATGTCTCCCTAAAGCATCCAAAACGTGCTCGATAGGATTCAAGTCCGAGGATCAAGCTGGCCACTCCATGCACATAATTGTTACCTGTTGAACATAATCATCTACGATGCAAGCCCTGTGTGGTCTTGCGTTGTCATCCTGTAGCAGGAAAGCATCATCTATTGCCCAGACATATGGACACACATAAGCATCAAAGATGTCATCTGTATAAACCTGAGCATTCACAATTTCCCTTGGAAAGACATGGATGTCTGTGCATCCACCCAAAGAGATGCCACCCTGAACACAGACATTGCCTCTTCCACATGCAACTCCTTCACAGATGTTTGATGGACGATAACTGGTTACAATTTCTCCATATCAAATAACACCTACTATTGCTTTCTAGACTAAACCTGGACTCATCCGTAAAGAGAACAGCTCTCCATTGATCAGGCGTCCAGTGGACATGTTGTCATGCCCACTGTAAACGGTCCCTCCTATGGTATGACATGAGCGGCACGCAAATAGCTGGTTGCCTTGCATGTAGACCACCTTCATGAAGCCTTCTACGCACAGTTGACGTTGACATCAACCTTCCGGTGGCTGCAGGAAGGCAGGATCTAAGAAGAGTCGGAGTAGCGGTTCTATTCCTGTGTGCACATCATGTAAAATATTGGTTATCGGTGCTCACCGTAGTAGTTGGCCATCTTTGGCTGAACCTCGTAGAGGCTGAATCTGCGGTTTGAAATTGCCTCCAAAGTCTATGAACCACAGAAGGACTCACAGTTAGCCATCTGGCCACTTCTGTTTGACTTCGTCCTGCCTCTAGTCTCCCAATGGCTCCCATGGTAGTTCTGCAGGCAAATGATGCCTGGAGGTCATTGTTACGAATTGGCTGTCTCAGATTTCTGATGTCATTATTACAGTAAAATATGTGGGCTTGCTCTCAAACATGGACATTTGTGCTCCTTGCAGATGACGTATTCTGAGTGCAGTGCCACTATTTTTCATATTGCAGTTTTACTCAGTTACTCTTATTTTGCATCATATTAAAATTTTTACACGGTTTGGCTTATTTTTGAGGGAGTTACCGCTATTTTTGTGATTTATCCTTAATTTTAAATAACTAGTGTATGTAGATCCAAAACAACGAATTTTATTGGATGATGAACAAATTGAAAAGGTAAAGAAAGCCATCTATGAACTTTCACTAAGAATGAAATTATTCTCAAAACAGTTGGAGTATTCAAATCAGGACTATCTAACTGCAGCCATTGCAATTGTCTCTATCATCCTCTTCCAATGATGAATTAGATTTTAAGAAATGTGTGGATAACACTAAAAAGGCTAAGGCAAAGCAAATGAAAATAAAGAACCAAGAGCCTTTAGATATAAAAATGAAAAAATGCAAACAAGATTTGTATATAGCCCTTGAAGAAATAGAGACATGATCGCTCTTGCAAGACACATCTTTTAGAACTTATACAAATCTATCCTGAAAGTTAAAGTAGTCCTAACAGTAACAGCTCTTCCTACTCTTCAAGTTAGCATGGAAAGACTATTTTCAGCTCTGAAATTTGTCAAATAAGATCTGTGATCCTCTATTAAAGAAGATCTTACTGCAGCTATACTGTTTCTTAGAAATTGCTAATGACAGATTTTCTATTTCAAAATAAATTCTAATTATTTTAAATTATCTGCTATACCATCATTCTTTTCTGTAGCATCTATTATTTCTTTTATAATTAAGAAAATAAGCTGTACCACATGTGTATATGAGTACATATATATGAGGGAGTCGGAGTCAGACAGAGTCTTTAAATTTGAAATTCCAGGAATGAGAGTCGGTCATTTTCCATACTGACTCCACAGCCCTTGTCATAAATTCTTAAACATGCAGTTGATCTTTTTTAATGGTTCCTTAATGCTTTTGTGAGGTGTTTGTAGAATCCTCCCCATCATGATGCAAGCTCGACAATAAATTTTGAGATTAAGCCTCAGTTGATAGGAAATTTTGATAGTCTTCGTTTTTAATTATGTTGTAAAAATACTGTAAATCTTTGTCAGCATATTTGAATGTCTCTGTGTTGTTTGAATAAAAGATGTGATGTTTCCTCCTTCTTGAAATGAAACATTGGTCAGCCAAAATGAATTTATTTGCAGACGTATTGGAAATGAGATCTAGATGTAGCATTTGTGTAACAGTACACATAAACAATATGAGGTATGATTTCTGAATGTCATTTCCAGATTTCATGTAAGCAGAACCTGTGAAAGCCACATCAATAACATATAAAGGTGGTATTTCTGAAATCCGGTCTTAGGTAACTGAGCTATCATTTATTTCACTGGTTGTACTGCATATTTTCGACATACAGTGAAATATGTTTAATACAAAAGCGCCTAAGATGAAATATTGATTAACATGAAATAATACAATGGTCCCGACAAACTACTATGTATTTTCATGCATTTTTTTCTCTTAACACGAAACGAAAATCACTTAACATGAAAAGATTTGCCTTTTGGAAATGAACAAAATATGGAAAACACAAGCCATGCAGGCAAGATTTAGGAAGGACACAAAAACAGGGTTGCCACGCTACCTGGAAAACCGGGAGAACCGGAAAAAGTCAGGGAATTCGAAAATTGACCAAAAATTTCAGGGAAAAGTCAGAGAATTTAAATATTTCAGTCAAAATCTGGAAAAGTCAGGGAATTTCAGTTTCATACAACGATCACCCGAAAAAACACGAGTTTTGCGCCGACGTTGGAAGCAGTCCCTTTCTTGACGCGTGTTAGCGTCATATGGGCAGCTTGCACAGAGCCAATTTTCCCAGCTCCAATCAGATTGTCTTTTAGAAAGGTAAAGTAAGTTTCCAGCAGCTTTGGTTTGCAGTAACCTCGAGAATCGAGAGACTTGCATGTGCAGTGCATGTTGAACTAAAGAAAATATGTGTTCTATAAAAGAAAATCGGTTTAATCATAGTATACGGTATTCTACTATGCTAAACTGCATGTACGGTACACACGGGATTTGGCGACATTATGATGAGCAGTAAACGAGTCATTCTGGTGTTGGCAGCAATTTTCAAAATCGGGCCTAGGCCATAGCGTATAGTAGGATTTTACCACAAAATCTTTTAAGCACTTTTTTTTTTAATAAATGCCTTATTTGCATTTTGCAGTAAAATAAAAAAAAATAATAATCAGTCATCTAGGCGCTAACCATTTAATATTATCATATTCGCCAAAATATCGTTGATTATTGTAATTCAGTTTTTAATTATTTTAATGTTATTCGTATCATTTAATGCTGCTTCTTCCCTCTAAATTTATTTATTATTAGTAAATAATATTTTCAAATTTCTTCTCTAGCATAATCCTGAAGCTAATTCTAGCAGTGTGATGACATAGCATCACATTATTTAATACACACATTTTTTGCTTATGTATGCTGCCAAATAAATATAAAATACCTAAATTTATTTTTAAAATATCATTAAACAGATTTCTTTCTTTTGTTTAGCTGCAAAATATCTGCAAAAAAGGACATTTTTTAATCCAAATTGGACAGAGTCAATCTTCAGTGAAAAAAACAACTATTATAGTTAAAATAATAATGCTGTGGGGATTATAAGTCATATGTAATTGGCAAATTTTTGTGTTTTCAAGTGGTACCATAATTAATTTACCTCTTAGCACAACCAAAGTGCATTACGCGGATAGACTGGAATTTTCTTAAAACACACCTGGAAAATCTGGAAAAGTCAGGGAATTTCATTCTCCTGTTTGAGTGGCAATCCTGCAAAAAGAAAGACAGGTATTTTCCCACATTTCATAGAAAGGAGGCCTTGGCTTAGAAATACCTTGGAATAGCCTGTGACACAAGTCAATTTTGTTTATCTAAACTACTTTCATCCTCAACCCCTGCAAATGCTATACAAAAACATCTCATCTTCCATCAGTTGACTTTGGAATTCGGTGAGGAGTACATCGCATTGTGAGTAAAAATCAGCGAGTTTTTTCCCTTATTTTAGAAGAATTTTTTTACAAACGCAATAGAAAGGAGCTCAGGGAGAGGAAACCAAACTGCTATTTCGTTTAAAGGCTTCTTAAGGCTGTTGATAAAAAATAGAAGATGAAAATGGAAATCTGTAAAGATTTTGGTATTGGTAATTCTACATTATCAACAATAATTAAGAAAAGAGAGCAAATTACAGAAATGTTTGAGCCAGAGTCAAAACGGGTGAGAACAGCCAAGTGCGAGGATTTAGAGATGGCTAAACTTGTTTGGTTCAAACAAGCGAGCTCTCAGACAACACTTTGCATTTTGACTAAAAAATTATTACTACTTTAAAATCATTTTGCTTCAGATATGAGGATAACAGAAGACACCTTCAAATTACTGCTTTTTTATCCTCATGATAACTTACTTTGTGTTCTACACATATGCAAAGCATGTGTAACATCCAATTCTTGGAGAACCAGGCCACACAATAAGTGTCTTTCAAGACATAATATGGTGTATATGACCATTTAGTCAAAGAGGTCTCTGATTCCATTCAAGTTCTTTGGTTCTGTTAAAGGCTAATGCTATAACAGAAATTTTGAAATCTTTACTATTCAGGAACGATGAAGTACTGAATAGGTAGATTATTCAGATTTTGGGCCTACACAAGTTATTCCTCTTTGAGAGAATGTAAATTTTTTATCATTATTTTGTTTTCTGCAAATCCAGAATGGTTGGAACGTTTCAAGGAAAGAAATGGCATAGTATTAAAAATGTTTGCAATGAAGTTAATAAAGTTTTACCGACCATAATAGCAAATTCGTTTCAGTCTACATTGCCTTCAATACTTGAAGATATGAAGTGAAAGATGTTTTCAACACGAACGAAAATGGGTTATTTTACCACTGCTTACCCAATAAAATTTTATTGTTTAAGGGACAATCATGTTCAAGGGAGAAACTATCTAAAGAATAGATTATGGTATTGGTAGGATGCAATTCGGATGGTTCTGAAACAGTACCCCTATTTGTTATTGGCAAAAGTTTGAAACCGTGGTGTTTTAAGAACATTATTGGTCAAATACAGAGAAAACAAAATGGCATGGAGGGTAGCTATGATGTTCACCGATTGGATCGTAAAGTAAGCTGAGTGACTGTTATGAGAAAATTGTAACATTGCAATGATAATTGATAACTAACTGGTTCACCCCAACGTTGTATTAAAAGCTACAAAGCTATTATTTTTGCCTTCAAAAACAACAAGTGTCTTGCTGCCCTGTGATCAAAGGATTGTACAAAACATTAAATTTTTCTGCTGAAAGCAATTCTTCAAAAAATTACTTGCAGTCGAAGCAAATGAAGATTTCTCTGTCAATTTATTAGATGCTCTTCATATGTTGTACTCTGCATGGAATTCAGTGACTCGAAGGACAAATGAAAATTGTTTTTGTCATGCAGGATTCTCAGAAGTATCAGACTCTTTGGCACCAAAAGAAATGAAGTAGGAGGATATTGAAACTGAGCTGACACTTGATGAAATGTTTGAGAAAATTTATTATTAGACTGTCCTACTGTATCATCAGAAAAATTCATTGCAGTTGATGATGATAATGTATGTACAGCTTCAATTATGGCAGACAAAGACATTTTGAAGTTTGTTCAAAGCAAAAAATAATATCATTAATTCAGATTCCGATTATGAAAATGAAATAAATAATGCAGCTCCTGTTCCCATACCATCCAAAGTGAGGAACGTCATGAAAAGTATGCGCAGTTATTTAGATGCATGTTCAAATGGTGAAACGAATAACAAAATGGATGACATGGAACAATTTGTTGACAATTTAATGCTGAAAAAGACATAGCAAAGAAAAATATCAGATTCTTTTCCAAAAACTCAATAAATGTTTTGTTTTTCAAAAAACTTGAAAATTTTGTATTAAATTTCAGTGTTCTTGTGGATGTTTTTGTTCCATTGATTGATTTTTATTAAATACATGCATATATACATATATATATAAATGAAATGTATTCTATTAAACTTAATTTTGTTGAATATACATATATATATATATATATATTTGCAATATCCTTAACATGAAGAAATATTTCACTCCCCTCAGTTTCACGTTAAATGATTTTCACTGTTTTTTTCTAAGACTTTCTTTAGGAACTGGAGCGTTTAGGGATCCAAAGCTTCCATATAATATAAACTTCTGTATTGACGTATAGTATAATTTGTGTATAATGTAATGATATGATGTATTGATTTCTCTTTTTCTCTCTATAGATTTAATAGGGTTACTGGTGATGAAGAAGGAACATACATTTGCACCGCTGAAAATTCTGGTGGTAGAGTTACTGCTAAAGCAGTTCTTCAGATCCAAGGTAAATATTACTTCGTTATTATGAAGTAATTTATTCATTTTGGGAAATACTTTGTTTATAAATTGTGTGAAAAAGATGTAATTTTTTATACATGAAGAACCACAAGATTACTTAAAGAATCGTTATAATAACATCTGTGATTGAGTTCTCCATGATGAACTAACAATTCTAATTTATGCCTTTTATGTATAAAAATATTTCTTGTTCATGTTTTCATTACTTTATTTAATGTCAGAGGTTAAATCTTCTGTACATTTCAATTATCTATACCCACATTAACTAGGACCACAACCCATTCGTATGTGTTAATTTTATTAATTAGGTTGTCTTCTTTAAAGGTCATATATGTATTTACAATGATGCAAATGAGTGTTTTATGTTTTTTTTACTGTACTTTATTTTTGTAACGGTAAAAAGATTGAATTTTTATTTCTATGAAATAAAATATGAGACACACGTTAAATGCATAATTTTGTTTCTATTTTTAATTTATTACAGGTAAAAAATGATTATTTTATTAATTTAAGTAAAAATGAAATATATAACTTTTTATTTACATTTTTAGTGTACTGTAATTTAATCTAAAAAGAAATTATTTTAACTTCAACTAAAATTAATGGTGGAAAAAAAATTATACAAACATTTTTAAAAACTTTATACAAGAGTTATAATATTTAATGTATGCTGACATCGAAATATGAACATAAATCACTTCTGAAATGGCAACAGATAGACAAAATAATTACTATAAACATCTAGACCTTTCTTACTACAAATACTTACCATTTAAGCTGTATTATTCAAAATGTCTAGTCAGATTCCTGCATGTGCCAATTTAATTTCTTTTCTTAATTTCAAATTTTCTGACTTTTTTAAATAATCTTAAAATGTTAATTTCTCCCCCCTTTCTTTTTTATAATGCACATATCCACACATCCACACTTACACACACAGAAAGAAAGAAAGAAAGAAAGAAAAAAACAAAATACTACTTTAAATGTTTTTTTAACTTCTTTATTGATAATCATACTTTTGCTGTTTTGTTAAACTGTTTTGCTGTTCTTTGGTTATACTAAGCATTCATACTATACATTGCTTTAACTTCATTTTAAAAATGCCCGTAAATAAGATTTGTTAAAGTATGTATTTTGGGCCACTCTGACTGTTAATTGTTAAAAAAAAATATATCAAAAGTTAGAGTTTTCAGTTCTTTAGATTTATAAATTATCTGGATCTGCAGAGACTCTTGTGATTTGGATATTTGGAATTTCCACATGAGTCACTTGATAGTTTTATATTTTAAATTATTTAAATTAGGAATAAAGGTATTAGATTAGGAAATTTAGAGCAAAGTTTTCACTGATTTACAGGTGCACCAGTTGTACGTATAATACAAGCAAATCCATATCGTGTGCGACCAGGAGAAACCATCAGGTTTGAATGCTTTTCTGAAGGTGATCCAAGACCTTCTGTTTCTTGGAAAAGACTTGAAAAGCTTTTTGCT
>KK120427.1:39307-63080 GCA_000611955.2 Stegodyphus mimosarum
CTATTGGTGTTTGTGTAATAGCTTAATCATCAAACATGACTTGGGGGGGTATTGGTCTAAATTTGCTTAGTGAGTAGGCTTCTTTGTTCACTGCATTTTAATGCAAAGTAATAATTATTATATGTTTACTATATTTTGTATTTCTGTTACAAGTTCCATGTCACAAATAATTAATAAGCTGTGATAATGCGTGATATTTTTAGGTAGCTGTAACAGTGATGCTGAGCATTCTATTTGAGAACTATGGCCAAAACATTGCTTATATCATTCATATTTAAATGGAAAAGGAAATTTAGAATTTTCTGAAAAGAAATTAATTTTAAATGAAAAAATGTTTTGTTTATATATTCTACACTGCCACCCTCTCCTCAATTTACTTTTTGTTTATTTGTTTATGAAAACTGTTGAAATCAAGGTTTGGTTTCCTTAAAGTTTAAAAAAAATTTTATGCACTCTTTAATTCTTAAATTTAAAAAAAAAAGTCTTTTCTAATGATGAGTACTCAGTTGCTTTTAAGTAACCACCAGGATTTGAGTTTGATTAAAATCCTGATAGGTATGTTACTTGCATTTTCAAATATGGTTCATCGGATTATTAATAGAAATGATTAAGTCTTCTGCAAAAAAATCCATTCACCCTGTATGTTGAGCCTGAATGTTTTGCCAGAAACAACACATCTAAGAGCAATAACTTAACATTTTCCTTAGTTAAATAGTAATGCTACTTGTATATTCCATGTTAGTGCATTATGGGTATTTTGAAGCATACTGAAAATATATCTATATGTTGATAATACTTTTTATGATATGATACATGTTTTAACTAATTTTTTTCGTATGATATATTGGTAAAGAATTATATGATAAAATAAATTGTACTAATATCTGACTTTTTAAATTTAATTTCACTGCATCTTTAAAGGAGTTTGGGCTAGAGGTGAGATGTATATTACTAATATCAACAATTCCTAAAAACTAATCATTATGAGTATAATAGCCTGTTTATTTCTGTGTGTGTATGTTTTTCTGATGGAAGTTTTTATATCATAGCTCCACCCAGAATACAAGTAAATCCACCTAGACAAACATCTAGAATTGGTGATATAATTCGTATGAGGTGTACTGCAACTGGGGATCAACCAATTTCAATAGACTGGAGCCGTATAGGAGGATATTTGGCACCAAATATGGTTCAGTCAGGAGGAGATTTGATATTCCAAGGAGTTACAGCTAATGATGCTGGAAGATACCTCTGTACTGCTGTTAATGCTGCTGGTAAAGCTGAGGGAGTATCTGAATTGGCTGTAAATGGTAATAACTAATTTTAAAATTTTCCTGTACACTTTTTCCCGAATTTTAAATCAATTTGTGTATTTAGCAAAATGTATTTTTGGAGTTATTGGTAGAAGATTAAGTAGCTTGCTGGTGTATTGACCAAAATGTATCCTTTAGGTGCATAAGTAATTCATAATATGAATATTATCATTTTGGTCAGTATGTTAATTCTATTTGTAAATATAAATTATCTTCATAAATGTAAGTAGCAAATAACTTTTTGAATTTTGTAAATACTTATAGATTTTCACTGTAAATACTCAAAGTCGGTATACTTGATTTTCTTATTTTAGAAGAAACTCCCATTGATTATGTTCGGAAAGAGCAAACAGCTTTTATAGGTGCAAACATCCAGCTGAAATGTGCAGTAGCTGGTTCTCCAGCACCACAGTTAGAGTGGAGTAAAGATGGAGGTCCCTTGCCAGATAATGCAAAAGTTATCAACAATGAATTATGGTAATGCTTGTATTTTTAATTTAGTACTATATTCATTAGCATTAGAAAATTTAATAATTTTAGATTTCTATCAAGAATGCCTAATTTAATGCAAACACATGAAATGTTATGTCTTTATTTTATACAAATCAGATATACCATTTTAAACTAAAATTAATACCTTTATAAGATTTTTTTTACAGTTTCATTAAAATTTTGGGAGGTAAGTTTTATAAAAATAATTTAGTGAAAATATTTACAATACAAAGTATGCAGTATATAAATTTGTTTTGAAATATTGCAATCTGAAATGTGATTTAACTATTAAAATGTAAATAATATTTTAGATATTTAATATTTTTATGTATTAAATACTGTGTTTTTAGTTTGTCTATTCAGAAGTAGTTCAATAAAAATTTTCCAGTACTGTAAATGCTGTTAACATGTGTCATATAAAAGGCAGTTTTTATAATTATTTCAAAATTTTCCCTTTGATTTATAGTTTCAACTGAAATATCATCATTCAAATTTATGGGACTTAATTTTTACTTCCACTATGAATAAACTGTATAATTTTTATGGTCATTGAGTATTTTGATAGTGCATATTAATATCAAAACGCAAGCTGTGCTTGAAAATATTTTCTCATAAACTGTTTTATTAATTATCTGTTATGCATATAAAATTGATGCTGACTGAAATTTTGATGTTCAAATCATGAAATAAGTTCACCGAGTGTTCTTGTTTCATATACTGAATGATTGGTATAATTTAGGATAAAGGACATCCGCATGGAAAATGCAGGTCGATATATTTGTACTGCTTCAAATACTGCAGGTCGCACTAGAGATTATGTAACACTTAATGTGCGAGGTAAGTATAAAAATATTTCTCCTCTTTCTTGATCTAAAAATAGTGTATTTATGTTGAAGATTTCGATAGTTAAATTCTTTCAGTAAAAGTATATTCTAAATTGATTTTTCTCTCCCTTCCAATGTTTTAATTTACATTTATTCTTTCACCTGAATAAACTTTGGAATAAGTTTATTGTTAATTAGTTTCAAAATGAAATCTGTTTGTGTTTTTTAAATAACGTGTCCACATATCTGAAAAGTGCAGAATATATTCAAAATTTATCTTTTTTAATTACAAGTACATATAAGAAACCATGGAAAAGTTCTGTCTTATAAAGCTGTTTCAAGTTTCAACACACATGCACATGTTCATTCGAGACATATGGCTGTCTTTCTTTATTGCTGCATTTATGCATGTGTGCTCTTCTAAATTAACTGAAACAAAAATGTCTCATATCATTAATAAGTGAGATGTGATCATGCAGACATGGTTCCTGATAAAGTTTATTTTGACACTGTATTTTGTACAAACTTTAGTAAGGAACAAATGTTTCAGAATCATTTTGAAATCTAGTGCAAGTTTTTAATGGAAATGCTGTTTTAGATTAAATGCCTAGGAGAGGGTTCGAAAATTTTGAAGCAGATGATTTGACTTTAATCATAAGCCAAACTCTGTAATCTTTGTCATAATGTGAACAACATGATAGAGCCAGATCTTTTTTTTTTTTTTTTTTTTTTTTCACCATCGTGGGACGGAGATTGTGGAAAAGCTTAACTCAGCTCATCAAACTATTTTCAGACCATATTCATAAACTAGGATTGGTTTCTAAATATTTTGAATGGGTGCTTCATGATGTTAAGTAGCAAAAAATTTGCATTACCAAGTCATCATATGCACATCTATGCTTGCTTGGAAATAAAACAAACCCTTCTTGGACTGGATGATAACTGGAGATGAAAAGTGAGTTACCTATAAAAATATCATTAGGAAAAGAGCATACTTTAAAGCCAGACAACCTGCTACCTCCAACCCTAAACAGAGCTTGAACCTGAATAAGAGAATGCTGTGCATATGATAGAATGTCCAAGGACCAATACATTATGAGCTTTGAAACCTAATGAAAAGGGTAAAGCTTTGGAAAGATATTGTCAGCAAATGGGTGATTTAAACAAAGTAGTCAAAGAAAAGATGCAATGTTCAATAAAAAGCACATCATTCTGCATCTTGATAATACCAGATCACATGCTGCTTTGAAAATTCATCAGAAAATCATAGATCTAGGCTGAGAAACTGTGTGACATCAACCATACTCCCCATATCTAGAACCCTCCGATTTTCTCTTCTCTTCTTGCAAAATTGTTTGAAGAGGAAAAATTCAAAACTGAAGCAAATATTAGCCAAACACTATTCGAGTTCTTTCCTCAAAGGACAAGACAGTTTTCAAAACTAATATTTACAAATTTCTATCCTGCTGACAAGAGGTCATAAGTAATTACAGAAATTATATTATACACTTATTGCCATGAAAATTTGCGCACCTTAAAAGAGGTGTCAGAGTGAAACGAAATTTTACATATGTAAGTGCTACTTTGATATAAGTAAGTAATTAGAAAATCAAAGAAAAAAGGATCATTTATTGGAGAAAAAAGTGCTACATGAACAGAAGTTTTAGTACTCTGTTGGACCACCTCTAGCGCGGATGCATGATGCGATACGAGCGAGCATTGAGGCATACAAGTTCTGTATGACATCCTGAGACATCTTGTTCCACAGTTGCTGTAAACTTCCCTCTAGTTCGGCGAATCTCTTAGGCTGTCCAACTTGCCATCCCAAATGATCCCAGATATACTCAATTGGTGACAAATCTGGGGATCGAGCAGGCTAGGTAAGGGTAATCGAGCAGGCCAGGAAAGGGGCCTGTAATGTGGCGGAGGCACTCTTGTGAGACAAGACAAATTGTGACTTGTGAGACAAAACTTCAACAAGACAAAACTTGGCCACACACAGCACTTTGTGTGGCCGAGCTTTGTCTTGTTGAAAACAGGCTCCTGGGAGCCCATTCATGAGTGGCAACACATGTAGCTGGAGGATGTCATGGACATACTGCTGGCCTGTCATTGTGCCATGGATCAATATTAGGAGTGACCATGTATCGTAAGCAAAGGCACCCCATACCATCACACCACTGTGGGAAGAGTGTGTCACTGTAAAGCGAAGGCAGGATTGAGGCGTCCACCACGGGGCCTCCACACACGAACATGATTGTCATCACTTGTCAAATTGAATCTAAATTCGTCGTTGAAGACGACCTGGTTTCATTCCGTTCAAGTCCAATCCTGTCGTGCGTGACACCACTCCAAGCGGAGGCGTCAGTGGGTGGGTGTTATTGGCAGCTCATGTAATGGGCGTCGCAATACCAAATGTCCTTCAACCAGGTGCCTTGCAATGGTTCGGGAAGACACAGGGGCTCGCAATGAAGCTGCTGCCTGTGTCTGGATAGCAGCCAATGAGGCACATGGCTCTACACATTCGTGTCACATGATATGACAGTCTTCTCGACAGCTGGTCTGTCAATGGCATCCTGAGCCTGGTCGCCGTGTAAATGACGTGTCTTCTACCCACTGGTACCAACATCTGCTCACAGTAAAATCAAAATGGCCTACCTGACAAGCTACTTGCCGAGTTGACCATCCAGCTTGCATCGTTCTGATGATTCTTCCCCTATCAAATTCTGACAGCTGCTGGCATTGGCTTTGGTGGCGGCGTAATGGCATGTCTATCTCAGCGTTTAGTAAAAGATTAAATACACTTAAACAAGCTCTGCTTACCTGTCTTATACTCCAAGAAGAATGAAGTTCAATGCCCTCTAGTGGCATTGTGCAGTCATGCTGCATTTCTAATCATTTGCATATCTACCTGACATGTACCTTCATGCCAAGTTTCGTTGCGATCCCACAATTATTTCTTGGTGTGCAAATTTTTATGGCAATGAGTGTACAATAAATATTATTAAAGGTATGAAAAATATATTTTCTTCCCAAGCAGACAAAATTTTATGGTAGACCTTATATATAAAATACAATATATTGTATAATACATTCAAAACCCAATTTAATAAACTTCAATGGATTAAAAGTTTGGTTCACTCTAACTGATTTAATAAGAAAAATATTGTTCATCTCACAACAATGAAAGATGATTAGCATTGTCTCATCTGCCTCAAAAAAAAACAAAAAAACTTTTAATTAAAAAAAAAGTTAAGGATTAGTTACAACTTTTATTACACACAATTTCTAAATTTTCAGTTTTACTGTATAATAATAATTTTACACAATTTACTTAGTATAAAAGTCATGATTTGGACCTGTCATTCCAGTTACACTTCTCTATCTGAAATACACATTTATAATAAATCAAGATAATGGTAGATAGCAGGTTCTTCAAATTGTAAACCATTTCAGCAATGTTTTTCAACATACTTGACCTTTTGACTTTTTCTCCTTGCATCCAAATATTTTTTCCTCGAGTAGAAATTATTGAATCCCGTTTTTTCCTCATGGTATTAGTTATAGGTTTCAATAAAGTGTAGGTAAATAAATGCTACTGTCAAATGTAAATTTGGCTGCATCTATTCTGTATTTATTGATCAACATTCATTTTACTTTCAGTGCCGAAGTCTAGACTTTATTATTTGGCTCATGGATGAATTTTTTATACTGATAATTTCCCCAACACATAAGAAATAGTATTAGATATTATGTGAAATTGCATCTTTTTAGAAAAGTGAAGATAATTTCATCATTAATCTATCCTATACAATATTTAGTAAGAATGCTTTCATTCTTCCCAAGTTATGTCTGATTGCAAAGGTAATAGCCCTTGTAAAGAACATCCTAAATTTTGCAGAAAGTACGAAGAATGCAAAACAAGATAGATAATATTTTAAATACTAAAAGAAAAGAAAATGCTAATGATAAAAAAATTTCATTCTTTAAAAGATGTGTCGCTTGTAAACCCTTATCAAGAATACACTAAATCTTGCGGATAATCCAAAGAATGCTGAACAAGACAGCTTTAGGTAGCATTATAAATACTGAAAGAAAAGATAATGATAAAAAATTTACATTCTCTCAAAGAGGAATAACTTGTGTAGGCCCAAAATCTGAATAATCTACCTATTCAGTACTTCATCGTTCCTGAATAGTAAAGATTTCAAAATTTCTGTTATAGCATTAGCCTTTAACAGAACCAAAGAACTTGAATGGAATCAGAGACCTCTTTGACTAAATGGTCATATACACCATATTATGTCTTGAAAGACACTTATTGTGTGGCCTGGTTCTCCAAGAATTGGATGTTACACATGCTTTGCATATGTGTAGAACACAAAGTAAGTTATCATGAGGATAAAAAAGCAGTAATTTGAAGGTGTCTTCTGTTATCCTCATATCTGAAGCAAAATGATTTTAAAGTAGTAATAATTTTTTAGTCAAAATGCAAAGTGTTGTTTTGCAAAAACGTTCATTATGCACAGTTTAGAAGTTCAATTTAACCATATAAAATATCATTAACAGGATAGGAAAGTAAATAGGATAAAAAAATCCATTCATTATATTTGAGAATTTGTTATAAGTTGAGTTTGCTCTAGCGGGGTTTAATTTTATATAGGATACATATGGGGTTTATTTGGAAAGTAAGTTCAAGAATATTGTAATTCTTGCACCCAATAGATGACACTAATCTGCCTATACAATATCACATCTTTATGCATCATAACAGATAATTCATTTGGTGAAATGCTGACGTGTGTAAATCTTGCACTAAGACTATAGTAGACCCTGCCAACTGTGAAATTCATTTCATAATTCACATTTTAAATGCAAGGAATTTGTGAACATGCAAAATCCATAGGCAAATCCATGAGGTGCGTAGCCAGTTATGAGGATATGACTAGAAAATGATTGCTTCATTTCAGGCAGAACAAACTTGCATGATGAAGCAAGAAGTGATCGGCCATCTACTGTGACTGATGAACTAATGTCAAGTTGATGCAAAAATTCATGCGAATAGATGTTTTATGATCTCCAATCTTTTGTTGGTGTTTCCTGAAATTCACTTAAAATTTTGCATGAAATTGTGACTGAACACTTGTGTTTCCAAAAGTGCTTGCAGAAAAGCACAAATGTAAACATTTTGCTGCTGCTTTGTCATCTCTGAGCTGGTACAATGCCAAGGGAAATGAACTGTTGAACAGCATTGTCACTGGCGATGAGTCTTGGATTTCTCATGTCATACCATCTTTGAAACAGCTATGCATGGAATGGAAGCACCCTTGCAAAAACATGTGGACCATTTTCTGAGAAAGAAAACAGGGTTCGTACGGTCCTTAAGAGTCCTTAAAAGTCCTTAGGTTTTTTGGAATCGATTTTTGGTTCTTAAAAGTCCTTAATTTCGGCCAAACTCGGCAGGGGGTCCTTAATTTTAATCATCTGAAATTTTTGGCTGTCTTTATGACTACCATTTTGAGTGTGAATTAGCATTTTGGATGAATATTTTTGGCGATTAACTGACAAATATGATTATCTTTTGAATGGGTGAACGAGTTTATGGGTTATAATTTGTTCCTATTTCTAATATAAGTGATGGAATACTCGAGTGTCTGAGCAAGAAGTGAAAAATAAGCATTTCAAAATTATTTCATTTTTTTTTAATGAAAAGCTCTTAAAGAACTTTTGGCTTTTGGGGACGAGAATTTTTCTATTAAACGGTTCTAAATTTGATGACTTATAAATATTTGGGCGATTTTAAGATCAGTTTCTGTAGAAAATTTTTAATTCCGAGATCTGGGAATTTTTCGAAGATTTTTTTTAAAACATTGCAACATTGATAAATGTCTTTAAAATAACGGTAATATATTGAAATTGTACTTAAAAAATAACATTAAAGTAAAACATTTTCGTTTTTCGCAGTCATGTTATAAAGTTCCATTTTCGCCACTTATTATACAATATTTTGAATCTGAAAAATAAACAAGGTACAATGCTTAAAGCACAGTTTGCGAAACAGTTCTTAGAAAAAGGAAACTGGCCTATGTAATTAATTAAAAATGTCGTCTTTGTAATTCTTTCATGGTAAGAGTCTTTCCCATGTAATTGTGTCAGAATATTCAGAATTCTTAGGCTGTGCATTAGTTTTTTCTATAAAATTAATTTTACACTCCCGCCCCCTCTATTTTTTATTTTTTTCCAAAATATTTCTGGTTTTTAGCTGTTACAGAATTGGTAAGAGTAATTTTTCTTCAGCATTTTATACATTGCAGCTTGGAAAGTTTAGAAGGATTTGAAGGTAAGACCACGAATCCAGAAAAATGTGACAAAATGAAAAATGTCTCCATGATATTAACACGCAATATATGTATTTTACAGAAAGTTTGCGATAAATTTCTTACTTTTTGGTGAACATCTGTAAGAACAATGCAAACATAATATTTAAATGTTTTACTTATGATACTTTACTTCTTCTGATTTTCTTTACATGTTTATCTTCTCTTTATTTTCGCTACTTTTCACTAGACACAAGCATAGAAAATATCAAAAACGCTTCTGATCTTATCACATCAACAGGCATTATAGAAAGGAATTTTTTATTAATAAAGAAATTGAAAACTGACAATTTAAAAGATTTATCTAACATGTCTTAATGCATCATACACAGGACTACCGCTAAGTATTTTCCCACCTGATGCAATCTCTGTGGATGCTAAATTCTGCTTCTAGTAACTGCTCTAAATTCTAAAAGTTTTGCCATTTCTAAATCTTGTTGCTCAGTGTAAATCTGCCAGCTCTCCAAACTGTCCCTTACCATATATATTTAATTTTTTTTCTGAATGTTCATATTACTAAAGAAATAAAATTAGCAGCTTTTTCTATGCATTCTAAATGCATTTAATTTTTTAGAATAACAAAAGTCTCTAATTAAATCCAAAAATTCTAAAAGGAAAAGGAAACGTGTTGAAGGAACAAACTGAGTGCATAAAGAGAAAGAAAATTATTCTTCAAAGGTATCTATAGTAATATGCGGATACCCACTTGTTTATAATTTCAGCCTTTGCTATAATTTCTCATTTCTATTTCCTCGCCAGAATGCAAATCACTTAGAAAGTTTTTAAACTTAGCTTTTGGGAGTGTGTGTAAGAAAGGGTGTGTTTCCGACCTCCGCATTAGTTCCTGCCAGCTCTGATAATTTGTAATTATTCGTCTTTGCATTATCGCTGCCGGCATTTGAATTTGTTATGACGATAAAGTTACTGAGCCAGCTTAAGTTAAAATTAAATTGTATAGTCTTTGACCACTAGTCCACATGTTTAGTTTGCATTTGACTCTTTTTGTTTAATTACATCACTCGAGCTGTAATTGGTTTTCTTAGCTTAAGAATATGCATTTATGTTCTAAGTTATTTTTAAATATGCCAAACATTTGTGTGAGTTGAGACATAGCGATAATTTGCTTCAAGTCTGTTGGGGAGGGGTAGGATTATTTTACGTTTACCAGATCAAGTAAACCCTCATAGGCATATTGTGGAGAGGTTGATAAGTTAAAAGGTAAAGCACGCAGAAACTGGTGAGAACATTGGTTTGGTGTTGAGAAAAATTTCTAATTGTTATAAAAGACGCTTAAAGAGAAGAAAATCGATATAAATTAGCCAAAATGTCTGGGAAGGCTTCGAATTAAAAAGACGCATAAATATTTTGTTGAGTGTTGTTGCTAGTTTTTAATGTGTAATTATCCTAATATCGTTTAAGAATCAATTCATAAATTACATGTATTTTAAACAGTGAAATTTTATTAGATTGTCATTTTAATAAAGCTTTTTTAACAAATATTATTAAAAAATAAATCAAATATAATAGTGACCATGTAAATCCATAATGACTAAAGTTATTGTTGTGTTTTATTTATTCTCATGCATGCAAGTAAACACTCTCTGCTATATTGAGTTTCTAATAGGTTATGGGCCCAGGCCAGATTAAGAAATGAGGATAAATAATCTAATAACTAGTTAAGTTAGTTTGTTTATTTTAATTCTATTTATAAATTTTAGAATTACTTTAGGCAAAAATTAGCCACATGGTTATGTTAGGGTTAGCCAAAAGCCAAAGCACATGGTTGCAAAAGCTTAACTAGTACAAATATTGTTTGACTTTTTTTAATTATTTGGACAAATGTTTCTTTGAGAATAAAGTTAATTCAATAGAAAATTTATTTTGAATTTATCTCAAATTATAATTTTTTTGTCTCTTGTTGATTAAAGTTGAAAAAGGAAAATGCCAGGGGGAGAAGGTTTATTTAGTCACAAACAATTGAGTGGAAGGGAAAATTACATGGATTGGAAATTTTCCATGAAAATGCACCTTATTAAATTAGATTTATGGGCTTTTGTTGAGGGTACAAAAGAAGATCCAGTAAAGGATACCAAAGCTTTGTCTTATATAGTTGAAGGGGTAAGTGAAATTATTTTCAATGATATAAGGGATTTAACAAGTGGAAAGGAAGCTTGGAAAGTATTAGCTGAAACATATGAGGATAAGGGAATCACAAGAAAGGTTTCAATAATTAAAACATTAGTGAATACCCGTTATACTGATTGTAAGGATATGTCTGACTATTTACATAGGGCCATTTCAGCTTATCAGCAATTAAAATCTACTGGTGTTAAACCTGATGAAGAATTAATTGCAGGAATAATTTTAGCTAATTTACCTGATAGGTTTGAACCTCTTATAATGGCTTTGAAAAACTGTGGAGAGGCAATAACAGTTGACAATGTTAAAAATCGCTTGTTAGCCGAAGATTCAAAACCCCTAGTCAATGAAAGTAAGGAATATGCATTTGTTAATAAAAATATTGGAGGCAAAAGGTACTTTAAAGGAAAATGTTTTAAATGCAATTTGTTTGGCCACAAAAGCTCCGATTGTCAGAAGTCACCTCTCAAAAAGCGTAGATACAATGAAAACAAGCTTAACAAAAAGTCTAATGTTGGATTAAAACATAAAAAAGGTGAAGAAGCTTATGTAGTGGAAATTAGTGTAACTAATTCTAATCCAGATCCCAATATTTGGTACATGGATTCTTGTGCTTCTTACCACATGACTCCACATAAAGAATTATTAGATGATTATCAGAATGCTAGTATTCATCAAATAAAAACAGGAAGTTCGGTGATAGAAGTAGAGGGTAAGGGTAAAATAACTTTCCTCTTATCTAGAAATGAAAAAAGGGGGTCTGTAACTTTTAGTAATGTTTTACATGTTCCGAAGTTAACAGCCAATTTGCTGTCCATTAAATATTTAAATAAAGTATTTGGAATGGTTAGTACTTTTACAAGTGAAAGATGTTTTGTGTATGATGGTAAACATTTAGTTGCTACTGGAACAGGTATGGGAGATAATTTGTATTCTCTTGATTTATGTAATCAGTGGGCTTTAATTACTGCTAAAAATATTTCAAATGAATTGTTACATAAAAGAGTGGGCCATTTAAGTGAAGGAGGGATGACCAGATTAAAAGATATGGTCGAAGGTTTTACATTTAATGGAAAATTGTTAAATTGTGTGTCATGCATTAAAGGCAAAATGCATAGACAACCATTTCCTAAGGGAAAAGCTAAGCGTGCAAAAGAGTTATTAGGCATAGTGCACAGTGACCTGTGTGGGCCTATGAATGTTACATCAATTGGTGGTTCTCGCTACTTTATTAGTTTTATTGATGATTTGTCGCGAATGACTTTTGTTTATTTTTTGAAAAATAAATCTGAAGTCTTTGAAAAATTCAAAATATTTCAAGCATTTGTTGAAAGGCAAACTGGAAAATCAATCAAAATCTTACATTCAGATAATGGTACTGAGTATGTAAACATTGAGATGGATAACTATTTAGCATCAAATGGAATTCAGCATCAAAAATCTATTCCATTTACACCAGAGCAAATGGGTGTAGCTGAACGTAGTAACAGAACTCTTGTTGAGCGAGCACGATCAATGTTGGTGGATGCTCACCTTGATCAAAATTATTGGGCTGAAGCAGTGCAAACTGCAAATCACTGTAAAAATATATCTCCAACTATTGCAGTTGCTGGTATAACCCCTTATGAAAAATGGTATGGATATAAGCCAAATTTAGAATACTTGAGAGTATTTGGATGTCGTGCATTTGCTCACATTCTGAAACATAAACGTAAAAAGTGGGATATAAAAGCAAAGGAATTAATGCTTGTTGGGTACTGTCAGGATAGAAAAGGCTATCGATTAATAGATCCCAAAACTTATGAAATAGTAAATGCACGAGATGTACAATTCTTGGAAAATGAAATGTACTACAAAAAGACAAGTAATATGCCAAAATTTTATAATGAATCCTCATTCAGTGGGAGCGTGATTACGACATTTTCAGATACTGAGAATGCAACAGCTGATGATCAGAACAGTGAATTGGAATGGATAGTTAATGATAATACTCAGTCTGATCATGAATTAGTTAATGCTAGTATTAAATCTGATCACGATGAACATAATACTGCTCAAAATGATAACCACGATAATAGTAGTATAGTTGCTGAGCTACCTATGTTGACGAGAAACAGAAAACTTAGATTCCCAAAGAGTTATCAGGACTTTGACACACACAGGATGCCAGAAATGCCAATGCCAAATTTAGATCGTATGTGCTTTGTTAAAGCTTTGGCAACAGCAACAAATGGTGTGTATTCTGAACCGAAAACCATTGATGAAGCATTAAGGGGCAATGATGCAAACCACTGGAAGGATTCTAATATGTGAGACTATATTAGGTCATATTAAAAACAAAACATGGGAAATAACAGATAAACCTTATAATAAGAACATTGTAGATTGTAAATGGGTTTTCAAAATAAAATGTAATTCAGTAGGCAAGATTGAAAGATATAAGACACGTTTGGTTGCTAGACTATGGTACAAACTGTTAGAAAAGGGTTTAATAGAAATGGGTCTGAGGCAAAGTTCTTTTGATAGTTGTGTCTATATCAAAATAAATGGAAATAAAGAATTAGTTATTGTCACTATTTATGTTGATGACTTACTCATTTTTAGTAATAACATAGAACTTAAAAATTGTATAAAACAACAACTTAAAGAAAGATTTGAAATGAAAGACTTGGGACCAGCAAATTATTGCTTAGGAATTAAAATTGAACGAGATAGAACAAAAGGGTCTATTAGCCTTAGTCAAACTCAGTATGTAGAGAGTATGCTTCGCAAATATAATATGCATGAATCTCATGGTGTAAAAACACCACTAGACCAAAATCAAGTGTTATCTAAACTGCAGATACCAACTAGTGAGGAACAAAAGCTATCTGTTCCTTATCAGGCAGCCATTGGGAGTCTTCTTTATGCAGCTCAAGCAACACGCCCAGATGTGAATTATGCTGTAAATTTCCTTAGCCAGTTCTCCAATAATCCAGCAAGGGTTCACTGGAATGCTGTCAAGCGCATCATGCGATATCTTCGAACCACTACAGATGCTGCATTGTCTTTTTCAAAGGACTATAGTGCTGACGTCCTTGGTTACAGCGACTCAAACTATGGAGGTGATGCTGGGGATCGACGATCAACCACTGGATATGTTTTCCTCATCGGAGGTGGTGCAGTGTCATGGTGTAGTAAGTGTCAACCTACCATTGCAACTAGTACAACAGAAGCCGAATATATGGCTCTTTCTGCAGCTACTAAAGAAGCCATATGGCTCAACAAAATTGTTAAAGAACTTGGGATTACTATTGCAAAGCCAGTATTATTATACTGTGATAACAACAGTGCTATTAATCTAAGCAAAAATACTGTATACCATGGTAGATCAAAACATATTGATATACAACATCATTTTGTGCGAGAAGCTGTGAAACTTCAGCACATTGACATACAATATAAGACTACTAATGATATGATTGCAGACTTTTTGACAAAAAATGTAAACAGTGCAAAACATGAAATGTGTGCAAAAATGATGGGTTTAAAATGAACACCAATGTAATTTAATGTTTTATTATATGTATGTGTGCTGATGTAATTTCTCATTGTATTTTAATTAGGATGATATTTAAACCTAAAGTGGAAGTGTAAAAAAGGTTAGCTTTAAATATGTTCTTGGCCTATAGATGGCGCCACTGTTTGTTATATTCTTATATAACTGTGCACTCCAATAAATATTTACTTGTGTTCCAAACTCCCAAGAGGTATGTTGTGTTTTATTTATTCTCATGCATGCAAGTAACCACTCTCTGCTATATTGAGTTTCTAATAGTTATCTAACTACCTAATATAATTATTTATAACTAACTGCTTACCCTTAAAAATTAAAGCGAATAATTGCCTTTTATTAATTCTTACCGTGGTCAAAAGGTAAAACACAAAAATGTAAAAATTCATCTAAAACTTATTCTTTGCATCTAGTGAGACTTAAAATAATACAAAACAGCTTATCACCTCTGGTGCTTTGGTGGCTTAGTGGAACCTTAAAGTACATTAACTGCGTTACAATGCTTGGAACTCTACATGAAGCTACGACACTAACTGCGTCAGACAGAGCCCAACTAACTTTCAAAACTTGCCACCTACATCAGGCCTTTCAGGTTTGTTCTGATCAGCAAGTCTCTCTCTAGGCAAGCAGCAGCAGTGGCAAAAGACAGTCTTTCGTTATGAATCGTGCTGATTATGATTTTACTTCTCGCCTTAACCTATACCGCTTGCCATAAAATATACCTGGTATTTACTAAACCTCTAGAGTGAGCAAATATGTGACAAAATGAGATAAAAAAATAATCAAAATAGAGCTAACTGTTAGTAAAACGTAAATCTAATCTCACTTATCTTCTTTCAAATATGTCCAACTATTACAAGTGCAAAATATTTAATGCTACTTGATAAATTACATAAAGTTTATTTCATTTTCAAACTTAATAATAATTATGTTAATTAAGTTATGTTTAATAATAATGCTTCCTACTTACGGATCTATTTTATTTTTAGGATGGTATTACAAAAGTGAAGTTCAGGCATAGATAATATTTTAAACTGAATTTATTCAGTTCCCATTTGCTCATAGGTCCTTAATTTTTTTCATTAATGGTCCTTAAAAGTTCTTAAAAGTACTTAATTTATGTGTATAGAAATGTGTACGAACCCTGGAAAAGTATCATATAGGTAAATATAACATTCATAGACAAAAAGTGTCAGTGCTGCTGCTTATGGTGCAACACTTAAAACCCTGTGATGTGTTACTGAAAACAATAGATGTAGCATGCTTAATGATGGTATTTTTTTGCATAACCATGCCAAGCCACATTCCACTTGTGGGATTCAAGATTGCGTCAAGTCCTTTGGTTGAGAACAAATGAATTGAATCATTTCTGTATAGCCCTATCTTGATGTCAAGTGACTTTCACCCTATTCTTTCATTTGAAACAATTGAATGGCTAGCATTTTGATGACACAATGAATGATGCCATAAAATTCTGACCAGTGTAACAGCCAGTCACCTTCTATAATGCTGGCATACAAAACCATGTTTCCCGATATGATATATGCCTTATTATACTGGAGACTATACCAAAAAGTAATTGTATATTTTTAAATCATTATTGAATATATATCTTTATCCACATCTGTCTCCATTTTCTTTTACACTGTTAAAGAACTTGCTCTCCAGATCCCCCCTCCTTTTTTTTAAATAAGATCACTTGGGTATGTAGAAATTTCAACATAAATTGAGATTTTTACTGTAAGCAAGTGTGTTGTTTTAACAAGTTGTTAATTGTAAACTATTTTGGTTAAGTTGATGTCTGTTATAATACTCTTTTATATCTGCAGAGAATTAAATAGTTATGTCTATTTAATTCTCTGCAGATATTCTTTTACCGCTTAAAGTACTATAGTCATATATCATTACTATAGTAAGGAATGGATTTAAAAATAGCATAGATATATCAAAATTTAAAAAAGTACATTAAAGTAATTAAACAATTCTGTATTAGGTATGTAATATATATAGCATTAGAAACATCTTTTATTGTTACAGGAATGCAGAATATATTTATAAAAATTAACAATTAACTATATTGCAAACTAAAGATATTAAAATGTATGTAAGGGCATATTTATTAATATAAGATGTAAAATAATTCTGATGTGCGTTTGTTGCTTTAAACTGCTCAGTTTGTTAAATAATCCTGCACAGCAGCACTCTGAAAACTGGTTGTTTTTTAGACATAAGCAGATACAAAGTTTTATTGGATATGTACAAATTTACAGATTGTTGTAAAGGTACATAATAGTGGCACCATCTGTGGGCTGAAAACATATTTAAAGCTAACTTTAAGATATATTTTTCTGTTATATTGATATAATATTGGCTTTATGTTAAGATATGTAGCATTTTTTTTTGTGATCATTTCAGCGGTCCCAACATTAGAAGTGAAAATTGAAGCTAATAAAGAGATTGTGAATATGGGTGATACACTGGATTTACGTTGTAAAGTTACTGGGGATGCTACAGCTTATATATCATGGGAAAAGGTTGCTCAAGATGGTGTCATGCCTGACAATGTGAGGATTCGAGGACCTGTTTTGGTTATAAATGGAGTAATGCCTGAAAATGGAGGTGTTTATCGCTGCACTGTACAAAGTTATGCTGGATTATTCACAGATGATTATGTATTAGCCATCCAAGGTAATTTGTACTTTTTTTTAAACATGAATTGCTATTACTTCTTAAGCATTTCAAAATTTCTTAATAGTTAAAAATGAAATTTTTTGAAACACCAATTATTTTGACCAGTGTAGCAGAGCATTTCAGATAATAATTTTTTTGTATAACCAGTTGAAACTATTTTTTGAAAGTAGTATATGTTTGTATATATATGGCTCTTTGGTGTGTGTATATTACGAAACATTTTTTCAAAAACAAAGTATAAATATGCCTAGTATTTTCGCATATTAAGCTTCCGAAAAAATATCAGTAGAGATATAAAGTAAGAAATTTGATTAATTCTGGATACAGAAAAGCAAGAATTTTTGTAAAAGAGAGATTTCAATTGTTTTCAATGTTCCTTTTCCCTGATGAAGTAGCATTGAAGTTAATTGAATTCCTCTTCTTTTGCGTTTTTTGGTTTTTAAATTTCTTTAAATTTCATAAATTTTTTAATTGGAGTATGCTTGTGTAAAAGCTCTGGTTATTAACAATTTTAAAAATTCTTTGTTGCACTTATAGAATTATTTGAAATTTGTTAATTATAAATTTCAGTTTTCGTCTTTGTGAAAAAGTAGTTCTAAATTTCTTACTAGAGAGATTTCAATTGTTTTCAGTGTTCTTTTCCCTTGATGAAGTGACATTGAAGTCGAATGAATTCTTATTCTATTGGGATTTTTTAAATTTCAAAATAAATTTTTTTGTTCGAGTATGCTTGTTTAAAAGTTTTGGTTTTAACGATCTTTAAAAACTCTTTGTTGCATTTATAGGATTTTTTGAAATTTATTATGAATTTCAGTTTTCGTCTTTGTGAAAAAGTAGTTCTAAATTTCTTACTTTATATATATATATATATATATACACACACACACACCAAAGAGCCATTACTTATGACCATCTTCCATCTGTAAAAATGGGCTTACCCAGGAACAAAACCACAGTGCATGTGCGGCTGATGCTGGAGTATATCAACATGCATCCATTGCACACTATATTTGCATATTTCTGGCACTAAGTATGTGAAGTGCAATTGTGCATTCAATTGTATTTAATAAACATAAATAATTACAGCAGGTACTAGTTGCAACATTAACTTAGTGAGCATAGTTTTTTTCATTATCCTTTAATTTGATGACCAATTTATAATAATTTTCAAAAGCCTCAATTATCTTGTCAATATATTGGTTAGCTTCTTTATTTAAATAAAAATATTAAACTTCTCCAGTGTTCATAAAATATGCAATAAAATAGTTACTTTCACTTTTGCTGATTTAATATTACCATCAGACCCATATATAATTTTGGAACTTCTGTTATTTTTCTAATTTCATATTTGCTACGAAACTTAAAATATTCAGTAGCTCTGACTCATCCATGTTTAATTTAAGACTATATATAATCTAAATGTAATGTACTTATTTGCCACTCCAAGTGAAAGTAAAATAGTGTACCTAGCAGCCAGAAAGAGTTTTGGTGTTGGTGGATAAACAGTGAGCGAAATCCAGGCTATCTTCAGGATTATTGATTAATTATTATTGAATGGTTGTTCATCAAAATGTTTTGATGAACTGGGCCATATAACATATTTCTGAGTAATTAATACACCGAAGAGCCATTACATTATGACCATCCTCCATCTATAAAAATGGACTCACCCAGGAACAAAAACACTGTGCGATTAGTGACATAATGGGAAAAGCAGCTGATTTATTAAACTTCAGTAAAGGTCAAATTGTTAAGGCTTGGTGACTAGGAACATCAGTATCAGAAATTGCACGCTTAGTGGGTTATTCACATGCAGTTCTTGTGAGCACATATCAAAAGTGGTGCATGTATGGTAAAACGACAAGTTGCCAACCAGCAATGTGTCATAGACTGCACATTCCAGAGTAGAGTGGAAATTGCTATGCATCGTTCACCGTGACTGAAGAGCTACAACAGAGGTGACCCCAACAGTGTTTCTCAACACACTGTGCAGCATACATTGCTGCATTTGGGCCTCCGCAGCTAGAGAGCAAAGCATGTCTCTGCACTGACAGCACGTCATTGCCAACTGCATTTACAACAGCATACAGGGCAAGAAACATTGGAATAGGACATTAGAAGAATGGTAGAAAGTTGCATTATCTGACGAATCATTTTTTGGTCCATCAACATCGACAGACGTGTGGTAATATGCCGATTTCCAAACGAAACCCGAATGCACAGTTGGATAGAGACATGTGCTCCCGGATGCACAGTTGGATAGAGACAAACTGGTGACAGGGGCTATTATGGTGTGGGCAATGTTTTCATGGAGCACATTAGGACACATAATGCCCATAGAACAATCCCTGACATCTGTGCCCTACGTGCGTTGCAGACCAGGTTCACCCATTCATGACAACGGTTTTTCTGGCAACTGTATTTTATGATGTTTACCAACAGGAAAATTGGTAATTGGTATGTCATAAGAGTCAAATCATCAGAGAGTGGTTCGAGGAACATCCCAGTGACTTTCAGGTCATGTGTTGGCCTCCAAATTTGCCTGACATTAGTTCAATAGAGCATTTGGGGTCCCACCTGGAAAACCAAATTGTGCTGCCATGCTACGTCCTCGCAATATGCGGGAATTGCTGGACTAATTGGTGAGCAGTTTGTACCAGATACCTCAGACTATGTATCAGCCCCTTGAGGAATCAATGCCAAACCGGATGATAGCAGTTTTGAGGGCTAAAGGTGGTCCTACGTGTTATTAACAGGATGGTCATCATGTAATGGTTCTTTGGTATATGTAACATTGTTCACTGAAAGCATGTAATACAAATCATTCAATTATAATCTAGCTTATAAATGAGGAATGTTTGAAAGAGCATTTGTAAATCAAATTTATTCATAATTTGAGCCGCAGAGGAACAATATGAATAGTATGTATATGAAAGTAGTAATAATAAATAATATTAATGAAACATTTCAGTTAATTAATGTTTGTTATGATAGATAAACTAGTTCCTATGTGTTGCTATATTTAACTTTCTAAAGCCAGCATTACAACTGTTGTACCGCGAAGTTTACTTGCTTTTAAGCTGGCTATGGTACAAGTGTCGTACCAACGCTTCTGTCCCCCTTTTAGAGTAATCGCCTATCTTTGAACTCTTAGTGGTCCAGTTTCCGATGTTCAGAGCAGCCCGTGGCTATGCACTGTTTCCCATTTCTTATCTGGTTAGCTACATTTTGGCGAAGACCATACGTTTCGTCTCGTGCCAATGTACTTGAAAATAAAACAGCCGCTATGTTTTTCTCATGATTTTCAGTGAAACTTTTTTCTTGCGTTTATTCAGTTCTTGAATGGCACCCCATTTCAAAGGTCTCAGTGAGGACGAAATTGGTAAGTTTCTAAGAGATTTAGAAGAGGAAATGTTTGATGATACAGATTCGGACTGTTCAGATACAGAAGAAATATGTTTTAATCAATCTTTTAATGAAGATAAAGTTACCGATGACTTCCAAAAGCAAAGCTAATAATTTATTTGAATGGAGACAGCCAAATGAGCATGACAAAGCTAACATATTGACCTTTACTGGTAATTCTGGTATAAAGACTGAATTTTCGGAAATTCATCTTGCTGTTGATTTTTTTTTAATTATACTTTTTAGGGCCTGTTTTACATGAAGCTTACATCTAAAAAGATGTTACTTCGCTCTTTCTTGCTGCCAATGTCATAAAACTGTTCAGCAGTGTTAACTTCGTTCGAACTTCTACATGCAACTTTCTCTCATTTATCCTTTTGTGATTTAGATTCGTTGTTAAGTAAATAAAACCAGTTTTTCTTCAGATACTCTTTTAGGATGATATCTTCAAGAAAGTATTTAGGTTCATGTAACTCCTTAATTAAATCGTAACATTAGTTAAATTGCAAAAAATTTCGGCCAGGTTTAATTTGCTGAAACTCTTACGTTTTTCAAGAGAACGAAAATTCAGATTAGCTGATAAATAAAAAAACAATTTCTTTAAAAAAGGAATTTTATTTTCTCTGTAATAAGTGTATTCCATTCAAGGTATATTCGATTTCATTATAAAATCTATAAAAATTAGAATTGGATTGCGGTAAAGCATGTGAATATTATCTGTTTAGGGGGCGGATGCTTTAATGGAAGTCTTTTTAAGAAGATACTGCCCATATTTGTGTTACTAGTTGAAAAATCCATGTGTAACCAGCCTGTTTTCTGGGATTTGATTGGCCTGATTTGGTTTGTTCATTGGATTACACCGAAGCACTCGACAGCTATCTGTATAAGGGAAGGAATGCCTTAGTTGAGGACTTGCTAAGTAAAGTTGGCTTATACCGAAGTTATGACAAAAACCAAAAAAATCGGTTTATGAAGTCAACCTGTAGGCTGTGATTCGAACCCGAGAAAACTACCAGTGTTTAGCCACTTTAGCACTCGCCACTGGTGGACTCGTAAAAAATAGATTAAGAAAAATGATTGAAATAACCGATTTAATTTGCTAACTTGCGTTTATCGCTCAGTAGTACATAGATATTTTAAGTGATTGTTTGTGAGTAAAACTATATTGTAGTTTTCTTCAATGTTTCATATTACGGTTTTACATGAAATTTTCAATGTTTCACATTACGATTTTACATGGAATTACAGTACTTTGGAGTTATTTTTTATGAATTTATTTTACTTCATTCATAATCCTGATTCTTTATTCTGTCAAAGAAAAGATTTTGCTCTTCAGCAAAAAGACACATAAGAGGATACTTTATGAAAAATGTGTCATAAGTAATTTTCTTAATTTTCTTTGAAAATATTCCTGGGTAATCGTTTTGATCACTGAAAGTACTATAAAAATATATTTCCTACACTATAAATGTCAACACCCTGTATGCCGTTATCCTTTTGAAAGTATGAAAAACTTATATTTTTTTTGTAAAATAAATTAGAAAATTTCTGTAGAAGACATATATATATATATATATCCATTTCATTTAAAATCAAGGAAAAATCTAACTTTGGATGTAACAATGGTTTTGAAGGAAATCCGCCTATGAAAGGAAATTCACTTAGAATTCTTTATAAGCATTTAAAACTGTTCTAAAAAATATTGTTGATAAATTTATATTTTCTAAAATTTTTAAATCATAGATTTAAATTCTCTTCAGCAAATATTAAAGAGAAGCCTAAAAGTGCTGTCTTACTCTCTACGGACCGCATGAAAATGCAAAGATTTAAGAAATTATCTCATCAGACTTTACACTGCAGATATAAACTGAATTGCATGTATGGGTATTCGGAACATTTTTTCTCTGCTAACGTAAATAAAATCCAATTTTACAAAGAAAATTCGCTCTACAGATATACCTTCTTTGCCCAATAGCCTAAAGTAATATTTGTTAAAGTTAAATAATCAAGCACAACTAATATATCTCTGATTTTCTTTTTTATATTACAATAACAAAATTATGAAAAAACAGACTTAAAGCTTATTATTGCTCTAAGTTCATCTCAAAATCTAATAGTAATGAATCATATTCTAATCATCTAATAGTAATGAACATTATTAATTAACTTAGTAGTGTTATTTCATTAAATTAGTCATTACTATTATTCTATTAATGAAAATAGATTATCAAATATTGCAATCCAATCTGCAGGCATATAAAGCTAGTTCATATATGTTATAGTTTGTCAAGTTGTGTTCTCGTTTCCTTATTTCTAGTAAAAACGAAGACATAAAACTCACAAATTATTACCAAGATTGATTAGAAATAGTAAATATTATGTAAACATAGTATAGATTTTGCTCTTAATAAATAAGTACTGTTTAGTTTAAATTAAATCAAAATAAACCCTGAAAAAGTTGCAAATATAGTAACCTATCCTAGACTATTGTCCAGCGTCCAACAAACATGTAAATTTTATTGCATCTATGGAGTGGACAAATGGCCACTCTAACGGCTTTTCTCATTAGGGAACAGTAAAAGAAGGGGGAGGAAATGTTTTGGATCCTGCCATCCTAAAGGCTATATCATGAGAATTTAAGTAAGGTTTTAGAAGGTTAATACCATGTTCTATAATAGTAAGTTGCAGGTGTTCTGCTCTTCTTTTACAATTCAGAAAACCAAAATAGGAGAATAAGCTCAAAACATATAAGGAGGAAAAACTGAAAATTGAATAAACAAAAGTTGAAAGTATATTAAGATTCTGCTAATCAGAAGTGATATTTTGAGGAAAAAATAAGGCAACATTAATCAGAAAATGTTGGTGGCTATGATGTAGTAGGGGATGTAATGAATCCTGAAGAGGGAAGATTTTAATCTGTTAAATGAAAGATGAGGGACCTTACCACTGAAGCTGGTTTCATTTAAAAAAAAAAAAAAA
>KK120427.1:63100-104930 GCA_000611955.2 Stegodyphus mimosarum
GGAACCAAAAAATAAATATGTATTATGAGTTCTAGCACTTGTAAAAGCCAAATCTCAAATAATTGGAATATTTTTAAATTTTAGATTTTTTTAAAAGAAAAAGTTTAAAAAATGAAACTTCTTAAGCTGTCATGTAGACTATGATTCAAAATTTCACTTATACTCAAATGTGAATACAGCTCTCTTTCAGATATTTATTGCCTACATGATAGATATAATGTAGACTGTTTCTCCATCATTATATTCTATCATATTGTTCTCAGAATTCATCTTTGGTACTCAATTATTCCTTAGAGAAAAAGAAGTGTGAAGTTAATATGACACAGGAACATGTGAGAGATTCCAAAGTTCACAACAGGTGTTTTATCTGTTGCAAGAACTACTTTCAGCAGAACGTTTAATGGCGTTTAATGGCAATAAACAAAAGCTGTCGCCAAACTGTGTGATTTAATGTTAGTAAAGAATAAGCATTACATCAAAGCTCAGTCTTAAGATATTCACTATTGTTTTATGCAAACCCAGTTAATTTTCAGTACCTCAGTTCAATTTATGTAATGAAGGATATAAGTTAACTGCTGTTTATTGTTTCCCCCCTCGCATGTTGAAAAAAAGATTTAAATTTGAACCTGCCTTCAATGAAACAGCTTGTGGTGGAATATCTTCAAAATAATGGGATCCTATCATCAGAAGTGTTCGCTAATGGGAATGATATGGAACTTAACTTGGAAATGGTCATGATGCAACATGAAAAATTATTACAAGCAATTAAGTTTTTTTATACATTATATTCTTAACTTATATATCTTGATTATGTAACTGAATAATGGGTGATCAGTGGCTTCATACTACTATCAAAATGACTAATGCAAGTTTGCGGAATCTCTGGCAACTTTCATGGTCAACAGGATTTCATAATTGGATAAGATGTTTTATTTTCATATGTTTAAGGCCATGCATTAGCTTTTACATCTGAAATGATTTTTTTCCCACCTAAAATCTTGTTTATTGTTAAATATAGGATTTTTATATGCAAGATGATGAATAAGTTGGCTGTTTTTATAATTTTCGATTGGAAATTTTTTCTTTCATTCATTTGGCTTTTCAAGCTGTAAATTGCATCTTTGCTCAACTATCCAGCATTTAGCATTTTCCTAGCTTTCCAGATAGTTGAGCTTTTACTGTATTTTTAATTCTTAATTATTTTGACATTGTGCATAGTCAATTTGTAAATATGCTAAACTTTGAATTGTTTTTAACCTTAAGACTCTTTGTGTTATGCCTCATTGATTTACCTGTATTATTTAAAATAAGAATTATCTTAGCATAAAATACGCATACTTCAAAACATCACTTTAAACTTTTTACTTTTATTTATATCATTTGCATGGAGTAATATGTGTTTGCATTTTTTTTATTATTTTTATAACAATTTAAAATTGTTTATTAAATGAATGTTTGATGAATGAAATCCATGAAATGCTGATTACCAAAAAATTGCTGTATTCACAGTGAGCCGCCAAAAAGGCATGAGGGAAAATTAATAATAGTGCCGCTTTAATGTTTCAGTTTTTACCATCAAAAGAAAACAGCTTCTAAAGAACATGAAATTAATAATAACTGTTGCTGTAGTGCTTCGTGGTCATTTGCTGGAGCATTGCTAAAATGAGAAATTGGTAATTTCTTCACAGATTCGTAAACATTTCCTTGAGATATACAGCAAAATTATTTACTAATTAATGGAATTTTAATGCTTCAATTTTTAGTAGTTTTATACTAAATTTTGGGAAAAGCTCTTTTAGTGCAACACAAACTTTAATTTATGATAACCATCAGTAAATACAAGTGCTTAAATTATCCTTCTCCTGGATGGAGTTTCTGACTTATTCATTTTTGTAAACTGTGAATTAAGTCATTTGTTTTTATTATTATTGTATATTTTACGGTTATTATTATACTGAAAATATTTGATTTAAAAAATTAGAAATGGCTATTTTCTGTAATTGTTGAGTCGTTCTCTCTCTCTCTTTTTTTTTTATGTGTGTGTGTGAAATATTCTCAGGTGCTTTTTCTAGATTCTTTCCAAGAATAAATTTCCTGACTAATATTCAATTTATTTTATGTGAATTACTTATTTTGAGTTATAGGTATCTTTATAATTTCTCTTGTACTTTGAATTAATTGCATCTGTTTAATGCTTTCATGCTGTCATTTAATATGGAGTTTTTAATGTAAGTTATATTTCATATTATTTATAATATTAGCTTATTAAGTTAAAACATTTTCATTTATTCATATTTAAAAGTTATGAATTTAACACTTGGAGCTTATGTTATTTTCTATTAGTTCCACCTACAATTCAACCTGATTTAGTGGAAACACGAACAGCACCATTTGGCTCCACTGTGGTCTTAGATTGCAAAACAACATTAGATCCACCTGTTGCTTACACCTGGTATAAACAAGGTGGTGTCTTGCCTTTGGATGCAACACAGTCTGAAGGTTTGCTGACTATCCCAGAGGTAAAGGGAGAGGATGCTGGAACTTACATCTGTTCTGCTAAAAGTCCCATTGGAACAATTGATATACCAACAATACTAATTGTAACTGGTAAGAAATTATATAATTCAGAAGATTTTACAAACTTCTAGTCATTATACGAGATAGGATTCAAAAGTTTTCAGACTGAGTCTATAACGTAAAAAATTTTATGAATCAAATTGCAGAAACACATCTTCCTTCGAAATAAGACCCTTGTGCAATAACACACTTTTGCAAGCCCCTGTAAAATTCATCGAAGCATGTCTGGAATCCATTTTTGGTCATGTCCTTTAATTCAGCCTGTGATGCACATACTACTATCAAATCAGAAATCCTTTCAAATCAGAAATACTTTCAATCTTCAGATGAAGTAGCAACTTCATCTGAAGATTGAAATTGATGACCCCGCAAGCATCTTGCCAGTTCAGGAAATAGGAAGAAATTGCAGGGTGCGAGATCAGGTGAGTAAGGAGGATGAGACAAAACAGTTGTTTTCATTTTCGAAAGAAAGCTATTGACGAGTAGGGATCAGTGAGCAGGAGCAATGTCATGCAGCAGCATGCATGACTGCTCAGCCCACATTTTTGGTCTCTTCTTCCGGATCGACTCACGCAAACGACACAGAATTTCGACATAGTTCTTTGTTCACAGTGCGTCCTTCAGGGATAAATTAAATGTGTGCAATGCCCTGGATATTGAAGAATACCTCTAGCATGACCTTTTCTTTAGAGCAATCTTGGCAGAATTTATGCTTCTGTGGAGATAGTGGTGATTTCCACATTGCCAATGCTCTCTTGGTTTGTGGGTTGTACAAAAAACATTATTTCTCATCTCCAATAACAATTCTGCCAAGTAGGGAAGGATCTTTGTCAACAACCAAGATTAAGTCTCCTGCCATTTCCATTTGAATTCCCTTTTGATCTATGTTTAACATGTGGGAAATGGTAGGTTAACACACCCAATGAATGTTAAGATCCTTAGTCAGCATCTGCTGACATGTGGCCTCTGATATCCCAACTGATTCTGTTATTTGGCAAATTTTTTGCTGCCTGTTCGTACGTACCGCCACAGACACATTTTTGATGTTTTCATCCATGCGCAAAGTCATGGGATGGCCACAGCGTTCCTCATCTTCAGCACTTTCCCTGCCTTCTCTGAAATGACGATGGCACTCAAAAGCTTGCATTCTCAATAACGTTTCACTTCCGTACACATGCTTCAACATTTTGAAAATCTCCATAGCACTCTTTACTCTTTCCCAGAACACAAAATTTGATATTGATTCTCTGCTCAATTGCCACCATTTCTTTCTATCACTGGTTACTAAATGCACTTGCCTACAAAAATGCTGTCGTCGTGAGCTTTCGACCAAATGATTTGGGACAAACCACTTTTAGAAAAGGGAGAGAAAGTAGTAAGCATTCTCATAGTCGCACTACTGAAAAAAATTTTGACGTTATAGACTCAGTCTGGGAACTTTTGAGTCTTACAATGTATTTTTGTGTAATTGTAGCATCACTTGCATCGCGTGTGTAAAAATATTACAAAATTAAATAACTGTTGAGAGGTTGATCCAAACTAAATTTACGAGACGAATTTAATGAGGTAAACTTTTACTCCAGCAATTTTAGTCAATGACACTTTTTTCAAAATTTTAATTTAAGTCTTGTTAAGTCATTATTAGTTTTAAAAACCTTTTGCAGAATGGAGAATAAAAGAAAATTAACCCTCAATAAAATTGTCAAAATTATCCAATTTAAATCATTTTATCAGCAGAAAAAAGGGGGGAAATGAAATTCATTATAGAGGCCATATGAAAACTGAATTAGGTTAGGTAAATATTATCAAAAATTATCACATATAAAAGGGATTTCAAAATGCCTCTATATTCATATTATGTTTATATTCATATTCTGTGTTTTACATTCATATGTCTGATATAGAGATGTTTTAGAAATTTACATGCAGAGTTGTCTTCAGGATCATATTTATATAGACCTGAAGTATTTTAATTAGTAACATTTCTGATAATTTGGATAAGAGCATATTTTTCTTGTTTTGTTCATGGGACTGATTCAGTAATGGATATTTATATCTAATGATCCCTTTACTAAAAAAGTGTTGTAATCAAAAATATTGTAGTCTATAAATACATCTTATTTGTTTTGTTATTGAAACTGAAACTATGATAGCAAGACCAATTATTAGGGAAATATTATTTATGCGCTTTGTCCAAAATACCCTATAAAATGTAAAGGTACTTTTATAATAATAGATTAAAAGTTTTGTACTTGCATATTATCTCATCAAAAGTCAGCAGAAATTTCAATTACTGCAGAATTCTACAGGACATGGTTAACTGTAATTGGCTGCACTAAGTACCATAATTGACTACAGATATGTCTACCCTAAAACTGAAGAAAATGTAATGTGCAATAAAATTATTGATTCAATGAAATTTATTAAATATTTGACATGTAAAGAATAATGAATTTCCTAAAAGCAGAAATCGTGCTTAGCATGAAAGAAAAATAAATTAATTAAATAACTGTAAAAATATTAAAATAGCAAGAAAACTGAAGTTATGTTATCTTCATAAGAAAATAATTTGATTATTAGAAATCTGTGAAAAATTTATAAGCAATTACAATGTAATTAAGTTTTTTTGTAAATCTGAAGCAGTATTTCAGTGAAAGATTTCGGAAGTGAAATGGTCTTCAGTGTTCATATTTTAGGATTTTAACTTGAATTTTAAAAGTAAGCAAATTAGTCTTGAATTAAATTTGGAAAAGTACTACATTACTACATATATTCTTAAATAATCTGACTTCAATTTTCTGTTCAAATGGGAAAAAAAATAGTTCGTCTTGCATTTTTGTGAAATACTAAAACTGAATTTTAACATTTTTTTAAAGGTTTTTTAAGTCATTTTTTACTTTAATCTTTTTAATTTCAGTTGTAGTGCAACTAAAATTTTTCATTTCGATAAATTTGTTACTATGTTTTTAGCAAGTAAAAATTATTTCCATAAATCATGCTAAATAGTTATATTATATTAAATATTTGCTTTTTTGATAGTCCTTAATTATCATACAATCAATAATCAATCTATAAATAGTTTTTGCACAATTATGCTATTTAAATTCATTTTTTCAATAGTTATGCCAGTTAAATGCTGAAAATGTTTATTTTAATACTTGATAAGAACTTTTCATTGCATGGGAATATGAATTATATATTTGATAATATGATTATGAGTATGATATATGCCCATGTGAATCATACTCTCAAAATGATTTTATATAAATAATTTACTTGTGTAAAATGGTTCTGAGTTGGTTCCAAATGTTTTAATGAGCTTCAATTGTTATAATTTTTCTTTTGGCTAGAAGAATATTTTTCTTCTAATAGAGAGCATAGTGATAGTATTTTATGTTTTTGAAAATTATGATAGGTATTATAATTTAATCTATTTTACGATTTTGCTTTGAGAATTATGTTTTGAAATTCAAAGAATGAATATAATCTGACAAAACAAAATGAAAATTTGTGGAAAATTTTAAAACTGTGTTTAATCTCTCAGAAGTATTCAGATTTTGTAATTTGGGTGTTATTAGGTTTAAAATTTAGAATTCTGTTATAACTAAGAAACTTATAATGAATTGGTTTCTGACACTAGGTGCTAACAGGTAGCATTTATTCACTACAGCCTAGCAGTATAGAAGTCAGGAAGAGACATACAACTTTCGTGCTTTGGTATAGGTGTGCTATACTGGAGTATTGTTAAAATGTTATTCCAATAAGCATTGAATTGATTCTGTACAGGAAGCCTGATATTGAAAAATCCCGATGTGTGGGAAAGCCTGTGGATTATGCAGTAAGGAGAAAGAGGAACATAACTTTGAAAAAGATCTTAATATCCAAGGCAAAAATCCAACAGAAGATGAGCCATCTCAGTTTTCAGTAGGACAAATACTTTAGTGACTGTAATAGGATGTGATACTGGTGATTAACCAGCATTGCAATTAAATAGAAATATTTGCAACATAATCTAATTGTTATTTTTCTTTGTACAACCAACTGATATTGATAGCTGTGTGTTTAAGTTTTTTTGATGTATTGATTGATAGCTCAATTTGTTCATCTTAATATATATTTTGTACATTTTTCAGGGGTTGTTCCATATTTCTCTCAAACTCCATTGTCATACATGAAGATGCCAACATTATCTGATGCTTATCTAAATTTTGAAGTAGAAATTGCTTTTAAACCCGAGAGTATGAATGGTATGTACAATTTTTCTATGCAAGCTGATTCATAATGCATCTGACCCAATTCAGAACTACAAATTTTATAAATTTTTAAGTAGCATTTCAATATATTCTTTAAATAAAAATTTTGCATAGGCAAAAATAATAATTTTGTAATAGTTTCTTAATTAAAATTTGCGACAGAATCTAAATGAAAATGTTTGTAAATATTTCTATTTAGATTCTGTTGTATATATCATATTATAGGTATATATTTTTCTTAAAATGGTTATATACACATATGAATATATAAGAAAAACATTATTATTCAAATTTTCACACTGAATTTACTGAAAACAGAATTTGTTTGTATCCAAAGCTGAGTGAAAATTAAGCAATTGTATCAAATGTGCATCAGAAATGACTGAATGACAAAACTGTCAATCACTATTGTACGTTTGTTTGTTCTTTCATTTAATGCAGTTCCTTGTGATTATTTTGTATAGGAATATCACAAAATTAACTTCTTAACATACTGACTGTTTCAGAAAGAGCATTTCAATTTTCATCTAATTTTTTTATTGCCAAATGAATGATTCCCAAATATACTGGAGATTTTACTTTTTACCAAAGGGATTTAGTCCCGAAGGACTATTACGTTCGTTTGGGCATTTTGCGTTGTTTCACAAGAAACGGCGTATCACTTTTCAATTTAGTGCTTATGTTTCTTTGTTGTTTTTTTGACGTAGCTTTCTTTTCAAAAATCGTCTGTGTGCGTTGCATGGGAAAATAAAAAGGAATTTTAATTACAGTTCTAAATAAATAGCCAAATAAATGTGAAATTTGTAACAATATTCTCTAAAACTTTAACGAATTTTTCATTAACAAACTCAAAGATTTCAAAGCCAGCAATACCAACGTTGTACAGAAAAACATTTTTATCTCCAGCGCATGAGAGCGTGTACCGAAATTTCTAAAGATATGCACAATTTAAATTATTTTGCAATATTGCTGTTGAACTGAATAATGTTTTAACTGTGAAATGTTTATGTCATAATTTTTTGGTATTGTAAAGATTTGAATTTTAGTGCTGTAATTTCGAAGTGTTTTTAATATATTCGTGGTGAAAAAATTTTGAATTTTATTTTTATTTATTTATTTATTTTTTTTTTTTGTAAATATTAGTCTCAAATATACTTGAGCTTATATGTTAAGAAGTTAATTGAATAAATGCAAAATGAAAAGTTGAAAAAGTTTTCAAAATGTAGTGAAAATAAAATTCAAGAAAATACCACATTAAATAATTGAATGCCACCTTATTGCTTGTCCAAGATGCTTACAATACTATTTGTAATAATATTCAAGTATGGAAAAGCGCATGAGGACTATCTGCCTAAAGGGAGGGATGCCTTCGGGGAGGGCTTTCTAATCAAATCCTAAGTAACATGTACATTGATCTTGCATTAATGAAAGTTAGCTGCATTGATATTAGCATATATTTTCTAAGTACTCTCCTTCTTTTTTAATTTGTTCCCTTTTTAGTTGATTTATATTTAATTAGTAACAGAAATTGATAACCAATTCCTTTTATAAAACAGAGTACAAAAAATTACGAGTTTTTGGAACTGAATAGCTGTTGTATGCTCATTAACAGATGTGGAATTCATTCCCTCCATTTCTTACAAAATCTCTGCACATTGGTTTCTGCTTAAAACTTTAATGACTATGAACAGCATCACTGCATTTAATGTTATTTTACTATAAGCTGTATGATAAGCACTTTCTTTAGTTGCTAATATTTTTACCAAGCATTGTTGTTGCAAACATGTAATAACAGAAATTATAGAAAATATGTGGGTAACTTTTTATTGTCAAATGGGGTTGTACACTAAAGTCTTGCTAATATGATTTTGCATGTCTGCAGTATTTTAATTATCTCCGTTTAATTTTTCCAACATGAAAAGCTCAATTATGTGAAGTACACTGCGGAGCATTGGACATGTTGCAATAGCTCTCTTTAATGACTGGTTTTAAAATTCATTCTTTAAAGAAGCCAAGCATTGCTTAGAACAGCAAAATCGAAGTTTTATAAAGTTCTCCTACTTCTGGATAGTACTCCATAGTATTGAATCTTTCCTAACAATTCATCCAACTGTGAAGGTTTTATTCCTTCCACTGAGCATCACTTCCTTAATCCAACCCATGAATCAAGGAATCATGAAAACATTCAAAGTGTTTACATCTTTGCAAATAAAACACTAGAAAAAGGAAAGCATGACACATTAATGCCATTTTCGAAGTTAATCAACAGAAGGCACTGCATAGAAATGATAAAAATCACATAGGAATAAATAAATCCATCAACAGTGAATGTTTGCGGGCGTCAGCTGTGGTTAGAAGTTGTCTACAGCTGTAAAGTATTTCTTTCAATTGAAAATGAAGTCATGAAATTGTACAAATTGCAAAAGCAAAAGGTGGTGAAAAATTTTCAGGTATGGAAGAAGGAGAAATTAAAGAATTAGTCAATAATGACAGTCGTGAAATGAGAAATGAAGAATTAGTTGATCATATAATACCAGCCAATAGTGAAAGCAGTGATATTAAAGAAGATAGATAAAGAGCCTTTAATATACAGGAAATTAAACAAATTGTTGAAAAAGGCTCAAGAACTGTCCAATTTTGTAATGGAGATTGACCAAAATAAAGAAAGAATAGGACACTTTTATATTGAAAAACTGTACTAACTACCAAAAAATATTTAATGAGCTGTATCAAATGTTTTCCCCAAAAAATCTCCAGATGTTTAAAAGTAATTGTATCATGGATCTAATTATTAATAGAAATCCTTTCATTTAACCTTTATTTTATTTTTACCTTTCAGTTATGATAATATTTAGGTTTATATAAATTATACATACTTTCTTAATGTGAACTATACCTAATCTATTTTTTTTTCCATAGAACATTAAACTCACTTTCTTAATGGCACGATCATGTTAATGAATCTTAACTCCCGCATTCAGTTAGATTTTAATGTATTTCAACAAAACGCTTCAGTTACAGGTTTTATAAATTAATGTAAAAATTTGTAATTTTCACAGTTCTTTTGCAAATTCAATATCAGAAATATTATTTTTCTGTTCTGTTAAGCATCTCAATCGTAGATAATTTTAATTGCTACTCAGAATCTGCAGCTGACTAATAAATATTTTTCTTTGGAAACATTTGCTGTTGATGTTTTTGATGTTTTAGGATATGAAATTTGGATTCCATTTTTCATCTGTGAAGATATTAGCGAAGTTTGGTCATACTAATGCAGATTATAAAAAGGAATTATGGAATGCTTAATGCAGCTAGAATTTTAAAACTTAGGAATCCTAAAAAATTATTTTAAGTAATCTTGAATACAATTAATTGAAATAAAAATGAGAATTGCATTTTCTATCAAATAAAAATCTTTGATGAAATTTTATCAAATTTTTATTAAATAATAATGATCTTATGATTAACATGTTTGTGCTTTTCCATGCCATGCAAATATGTTTTAATTAATGTTAATATTTAATGTTTTTGTATATAGGTCTTTTGTTGTACAATGGTCAAAAACGAGACCAAGGAGATTTTATCTCTTTAACACTGAACAATGGCTATGTTGAATTCAGGTTTGAATTAGGCTCTGGTCCTGCAATATTACGAAGCCGTGAACCTGTTGAACAAGGAAAATGGCATATAGTTCGCATTTCACGGGAAAGGAAGAATGGTAAATATGTGTTGCAGTTTTGCCGTTTTCAAATTTTATGTGCATTGGTGAGCTCTTAATGAAATTTTTCTCTACTATTTGAACTCTGTATTCTTCTTGCCTGCTTGTTTATTTATTCCAAGATAAATATATGTTTTACATATCATAATCAGGCTTAACATTAGTTGTTCTCTTCTGATAATTAGGGCCTCATCTGGTTTTGTTTAAGCTTTGTCAGATGCTTTAGATATCTTAAAAGTTAAATAAATAACGGGAAATGTATTCTGTTTTCAATAAATTAATTGCGGATATCAAATTGTGTAATATCGAGGTGGTAGGTCTTGTTACTTATTTTCCCATTAAAAGATGTAAGATGCAAGATCATTTTTGACTGTACAGCATATTTTATATTTAATGATAATGTGTTTTAAGTGGAAAGCTTTAAGAGAATTTATTCTGTCTGTATTCTTTGTGTAAAATCTGTTTTTAAAATCGTGTCTGAGTTTTAGAACTTCCCAGAAGATGAATTGATATAAATGATGAAGAAAACAGTGTATTGCAGCTTCTGGCATTGATTCATTCACTATTTTATGTAATTTCTCTGATATATTGTGATTTTTTTTATTTTTTAAAGTTTTTTATTTAAAAATATTCTCTTTTCGTGTGGACTTTTTTTTTTTTTTGGTAAAAAGTAAAGCATTTAATTAGAAATTGATATTTTGTTTTTGTAGAGTAAGGTGCGAGCCCTATGCTAAACTTTTCGTAGGAAGCACACTACATATAGTAGTGTGCATACATACTATATGTAGTGTGCATACATTTACACATATTGTTGTATTCTAATCAACACATGTATCTTCTTTAAAAAGGGCAAGAAAAATTATCTTTCATTTACTATCTTCCAGATGGCCGAGGATACATCCATTCTGGTCACTGAAATATCTTAATTGAGATATTCTTCAAAATACTGACACTTAGACTTCTGTGTTACTTTTTTCCATTAGGATTATTCTGTAGTTTAGATGTAACTGGGCTGAAGTCCAGAGTTTAGAGGTAATGGTGTTCATAGTCTGAAGTTGAGCTGTAACATCTCCTCCCACCATTGAGGTCCGACGGTGTGGAGGAACACAGGTCCAGTCAATGAGGGAGCCAAGCAACTCGTCCAGCTCTGGTCACCACGAAAGGACTTGAGGCAGGTTCTGGAACACTAGCAGCCTGACCAGTTGCAGAATTGTTTCTCTCTCGAGGGTGTTCTGTCGGGGCACGGAGTACCAGCAGATTCGGAAGTAGAGATCTCCAGTGGGAAAAGCCGGGGCACTGGACCAAACAGAGTTCCATTTCTTGTCTTGACCCTCGCTAGTCTAACTATGGGGAAAAGCTCAACTATCTTGGCTAAAAGCCAATGTATGCTTCGTCTCTGGCTGTCCTCCAATAGAACGACATCGCCCACTTTCAATTGTTGTAATTTTGCCTTCTTTCTCACCTGTTGTCTCAACTGACCAAGATATTCACTGCTAAATCTATTTCGTAGATCATTCCTTATTCTCTGTCAGTATTTTGCGCCATGGTTTAGTTCTTTGGAATCTATGCAGTCAATATCAGGAATTCCTGATGACGGCAATTCTTGGAGGAACATCATAGGGGTTGATGGTGAAGGATCTTGGTTATCCTCTGATATGTATGTGATCGGTCACGAATTAATCACTTGTTCACAGTCACATAATATAGTATATAATTCTTCATAATTTAAGGATGTTCGGCCTAATACTCTTATTAAATTTTCTTTAACCATTCACATAAGCCTCTCCCACCAACCTCCCCACCAGGCGGCAGCCAGAGGGTTGAATTTCCATCGTATCCTTTGGATAGAAGCAGCTAAACATATGGCGTTCCAATTAACCTTCTTAAGAACACTGTTAGTCTCTACAAAATTAGTTCCGTTGTCGGAATATGTCACATAAGGTCTACCTCTTCTGGCAACGAATTTATATAAAGATTAGATGAAAGTTTCTGTAGATAGGGAAGTAACTAGTTCGAGGTGAATGGCTCTGTAAATGGCACATATATACAAGACTATCCAAGCTTTAGACCCCTGACGGAGATAGAGAGGACCCGCTAGATCTACATCAACGACTTCAAAAATCGACCCTTCTCTAACTCAATCTTCAGGTGGAAATCCTGGCTCGACTTCTACTACTCGACTCTTTGGGTAACAAATCTTTTACATCTTACACATTTTCTGATAATATTTTGAATACTTTTCTTGGATTTTAATATCCAAAATTTCTCTCTAAGATTTGTCATTAAAGTGGTGACACCAGCATGTTGGAGTTCTAGATGTTTCTCGTAAATTAGTCTCTGAACAAGAAGGTGTTTTGAAGGTAAAATGATAGGATATCAGAAATTTTCTTAACCTTCACTCTGTAGGACGTTCGTTTTGGCTCTGAAAATTCCATTTTGGTCTACGATTGGTCTCAGCACATGAATAGTGGGATCTTTTATGCCTGTAAATGATTCTTTCTGTACCAATCTACAAAGGGCCTTTTCTGCATTCTCAAATTCATTAACTGAGACATCAGGGGTTAGGTTTTTCTCCTCATTCTTTAAATTGTGATAAAACCAGAAAATCCAAGCAATCATTCTCACGGCTTTTCAATATGAAGAGAAATATTTGTAGTACCAGTTGTACTCCATATTGTCTCCATGGTCTAGAAGAGTCAAAATCGTTTTCCTTTTTCTTTGTTCGTAAGTTCTTCATCAGGCTTTTCTTCTACATGGGCCACTCGCCTTCTGGTAGGTAAAACCATGATGGACTCACCATGCCGATTTCTGTAATTGCTCAATAATACATCCTTTTGATGGGAGATCTGCTGGATTTAAACTTCCAAGTACATGCCTCCAGTCAGATATTCCAGTAAGCAATCTTATTTCTTGTATTCGATTGTGGACAAATGTACCCCATGCTTGATCTCTTCTTATCCACCCCGATGCTGTAGAAGAATCACTCCAGAACACTGTTCTACAATTCTCAAGTTTCAAATCTGATAGAATTGTTTTGGTGAGCCTGGTACCTATCAAATAGGAGAGAAGTTTAAAACATGGAAACATAAGTTCTTTAATTTGGGCTATTCGACTTCTCGCACTTACTAACTGAACTTTTATACCTTTGATGTTTTCAGCTCTTAAAAATGCACATGTGGCATAGGCCATTAGCATCCGAAAAGACGAGGAGAACTATGGTATCTTCATTTTTGTAATCAGTATTTAACCATCAAGGAATTTCAATCTGAGATAGCAGAGGTAATTGGTTCAACCAAGTCCCAACCTGCTCACTTAGAAGAGGAAGATCTTCATCCCACTTAATCTTCTGTTTCCAGGTTTCTTGTAAAATCAGCTTAGGAAGTACAGTTATCAGGGCAGTAAAGCCAATGGGATAAAAAATTTTCTGGGTAGTTGATAAAACTTTTCTTTTGCTAATAGGTTCCTTTAAGTTAAATGTTTCTTCAATCTTGCAACTCAAACTGTCCTTTTCTAAATCTTATACTAATCCTAATACTGGAACAACTTCCGGCGTGTTCTCTATCTCATCGATCATATTGATGCAAAAATTTTATCTCCAACATCTTAAATTGAAATGCCCTGAACCGAGATCAATTTTGCTTCTTGAATGAAATTTTCAGCTTCCTCTACATGATTTAAGCTAATTAACAAATTATCGAAATAAAATGAATCCTTCAAAATATCAGAAGTTTCTAGAGACTTTTCTGGGACGATAGTCAAAAGGTGACTAAGTAGTGTCGTGACTAGCAGAAGCGGACTTGATTCAAGTTCAAAAACAACTCGGTTATGTCGGTAAATTTTCAAATTATGTTGATTATCGAACCATAGAAATCTTAAAAAATCTCCATCCTTTTCTGCTATTTTGATTTGACAAAAGGCCTTTTCAATGTCAGATGACGCTCCTATGTGATATTTTCGAAAACGATTTAATATACGTGGAATAATTTCTCTCAAATTTAAAATTTGGTCCTTTACTCAAACAGTCATTGAGAGAGTGTGAATTCTTAGAACGTGCAGATGCATTAAAAACTGGTTGTATTTTTGTAGTTTCACTAGACTCCTTTATTACAGGTCTGTGGAGTACTCTCTCTGGTCTGTGGAGTAGTGTACTCCTTCGTCTTTTTCCTCAGTTACTGCCTCAATAATTTCATTTGCTTCCCAATGATCAAATTTTTTCGTAATCTTTTCTTTTGCATGTGTTAATTAGCTTACTTTCGAGGAGGTGTCTTTCTGCCATATTACGGTTACTGGACGAGACAGATTTATCTAAAATAAAGGTAGGGTTATTTCATATCTCCCTGAGCTACCTCGTTTTACACTTTTTAAGAAATATTTTTGGGTTTCTTCTTCCAAAACACTTTTCGTTTTGTTTTCCTCACTTGAAATCCCGAAAGTGTCTAAACGCCAAAGATTGGACAAATTTCTATCAGGAACATGTAAGGATAAAGAAAGAATGGACAGGAAACTCAATGTATTTGCATTCTCTTTAATTCTACCCATCAAAGTCCAGCCTAACTTGGTCTCAAAGGCTATACAGTTCCCCCAAAAATGTTCAATTCTTTCAGTGAACAATTGTGCTGCTGTGTCCACTCCTAACAGTATATGAATCTCTTCCAGATTTTCTTGAAACAGACAGAAATTTCCATTCTCATGATTGTCATTGATAAGGATTCCCCTTTTTTCCATTACTTTAATCAACTTTTCGTCTTGATCTTAGGTAATGATGAACAAATTTTCCTCTGGTCTAGTGCTTCGATTTTACACCTGTACTTTCCATCTAAACTAGTTAAATCTATTTAATAATGATTATGATCTTCCAAAACTTCACTTCCAAATAATCCATGTTTAATTCATTTAGTTCCTATCTTCTCTAATTTTAGCTTTTGAGTAGCATATTGACTTATGTACATGTTCTGACTTCTGGTATCTATTTGCAGTCTTAAATAACCCTTTAAGGTTTTCTCATATACCCCTGCGACCAAAGTTTGTAAATAAACTTCAGAACAGTTACTTTGATTTGAAAGTATTTTCAACTTCCTAAACAGTTTGGATCGTTCCCCTTTTACTCTTGGAATTAATTCCGCTACACATAATCGTAGAATGCTTAGAGTGACAATGAGAGCAAAAAATGTTAGAATCACAAAATTTGCTGATGTGACCCTTATTTTGTAAGCACCTAAAAATGTGCCATTTCTGTGAAGTATTTCAACCTTTTCCTGATTCGTTAGCTTCTGTGCAATAGGACATTTATGGCTTGAATGGGAAAAATCCCCGCAAAAAATGCATGCTTTTATCAATTTTTCTTTAATACCTGTGGGTACCAAATCAGAAGCAGAAGAAGCTTTTGCTTCTAATTTATTGCTCTATGCATCGCTGAAATGACGAGTGTTTATTTTCAAAACTGTAAACGCAGACTGATGGCACCTATTATTTGCTACATAATGATCTGAATTCTTATTTTTGAATTCTGCCTTTTCGCGTGAATCTAAACATTGAACTATAATCAAGCACAGACTTTTGATATTAGAATTTGCATTTCTATTAGTTATTCTGTTAATTTCAAGCAAAATATCTTGGGGAAGTAATTTCAGAATTATTGGACATAACACACTTGATAAACTCTCGAGAAACTGACCCAAATTTTCTAAACATCTTAATTCAATAGAAATATTATCATAACATTTTCTAAAGGTGTGAACATCATTCGAGACTTCAAAGGTTTTGCATTCAAAATGTTACTTATATGATTGTGAACGAGTACATATGTTTTTGCAAATCTTTCTTTTAAAAGATCATTTGCTGAATCGTAACTGGCAGCAGTAATTGGTAATCTTTCAACTGTATTTAAAGCAGAACCACCTAAATGAGCTTTCAAATAGTTAAATTTGTCTATTTTATCTAATGAATCATTTTTATGAATGGCAGACTCAGAACTGTTCCAAAAGGTTAGCCAATTATTAATATCTCTGTAGAATTTTGTTAAAGTTAACTTAGGTAATTTAATTCAAACAGACTCGTTATGTTTTTGCTTCATTCTGACTGTCAGTGCCGAACTGGTTATTTACTACCGTTTCAGTAGATTTGCGTTTTAATTCGTCGATTCTTTTAGAGGTATGGAAATTGCATTTAACAATCTTTTGACGATATTTTTCAGATTTTTGGAATTCAGCATCAGATTCTTCAACTTTAAAAAGTAGTTCTAATTCTGCATCAACACTTTTAAGCGATTCAAAATAATTTTTTAATATTTCTAAATTTCTTCCAAATCATGAACTTTCGGATCAATTTCCAAAAGCTGCGATTCCAAATCTTTAAGCGATTTCATTACTTATGTTCAGAGAGCTGCACGTTTCTTTTTTAATTTATTCAAACATGTTCTTAACAGTTCAAAAATTCAAAAATCAATACGTAATCAATAATTGTATTCTAAGTCCTTATTGTATATTTTAAATTCTTATTCTTACTTGGCCGTCCCATACAGGGATGCCAAAAAATGTTGTATTCTAATCAACATATATATTTCTAAATTCTTTAAAAAGGGCAAGAAAAATTATCCTACCTTTTCTATCTTCTGGATGGCCGAGGATATATCCATTCTGGTCACTGAAATATCTTGAGATATTTTTCAAAATACTCACACTTCTGTGAAATATAAACAGATTATATTTATATACATTTATATACAATTATTAGGTTACGTTTGCATGAATATTATGCGCTGTCCGTCATACTGTCATTCTAGTTCAAGTTTAGAGTTCTATCTACTTTTTTTTGTTAGGATTATTCTAAAGTTTAAAGGTAATGGTGCTGATAGTCCAGAGTTGAGATGTCACACATATATAGCAGAATTTTTAATTAGTGCTTTCTGAACTGAAGCTAAAAATATTTTTAATGATTGTTTTTATTTCTTGACATGTGCTAGATGAACTAACTTTAGCAAAATCCAATGCTCATGCAGACATGTATTAAATTTGTGCATTTGTGTTATTTAACATTAGAAAAAATGTGGTGGATGAAGGATCAGATTATTTTCATAAGGAGGCTTATTATATGCATACAAATTAAGATAAAATTTTTAAATCCGAAAAGTTATCAGAAATTTAATGCCTATATCTGTGTATAATGTTTATGTTAATAAAATATCTCATCTTATGTTTCCTTTTCTTCTTACTTTTCTTTGCTCTCTCTTTTCTTTTCTTTTTTTTTTCTAATTAATCTTATAACCACAGCTAAATATAGAGAATTACTGGAGCTACTTGGCCCCGGTACTTCTCCGTCTTTGAGATAAATTTTAGTTCTAGCTGCAGCATATAAGAGCCTTTAAATAATGACTTCTTTTATGAAACTAAAGCACAGTTCCATAATTCTTGGGTGGAATTCTTTGAATTCTTGAGTCTTGAAAATTTTATTTTAATAATAAGCCAATCTTGAGAACTGATGTTAACCTAATGTATGCCTGTCGTACTCTGTGAAACTTGCTCTTGGAACTTTAGGAAGAATGTACTTAAATAAGGGGGATGCAAATTTTGACTTGCACAGAACCTTTCTTTTGTTCTTAGTGTGCAACTCAGTCTTCAGAGGAAAATCTCGAAAGCACTTTTTTATCCCTTTTTACATTATTCGTGATACCTAGAATTAGATCAACATGGGTCATGTTCAGAAAGTGTTGCACTCTTCTTTGTTTCCTCACCTATACATTTGCCCTAAAATTCCCCCTGTCCATGCTCCTTCTTCCCAGAATTCCCTTTCCGCTTCACCAGTAAGCCATTGCTTGTCCCCAATCAACCTCTTTCTGTTGATTTTTCCTCCCTCTACCACTCCTTTGCCTAAATCACTTCTAGCATCCTCTCACTCCTTGCCAATGTAGGGGATATCCCTTCGATAGTACCCGCTTCCTCCCTAGTTCTTGCATTCCAGGGTGTCTGCTTAGTTTTCTTACAACTTCTTTGAATAAAATAATCTACATAACAGTACAGTGTAAATATCACTATTCTGTTATTGTGCATTGATATGATTAAATCTGAATTCTATAAGCAAATTGGCAAATTATTAATTTTGAAAAGATTTAGCTCTTTTCATTGTATAAGACCTTTATTTTTCAAATTATAACAGTAAGATAGTTATCAATCTAACTCGGTAAAAGAAAAGACATAAATGACTTCACTGTAGTTGAATGTAGTTTTTCAAATTATCCTTTAATTTAGACAAGCAGTGTTATTTGAGATATATCCTGAAGACAATTTTTATAATTATTTGTACTGTAATTTTAAGAGAATTAAATTTTTCCCCTGTGTCTATGTATATGTGAGCAGGAATTTAAAAAAATTAATCATAAGCCAGTAATTTAACACAAAACCTTTCTGTTATTAGCTGGATATGCTATACACTGTGCTGCAAAGTTCAGCTAGAGAAACACAAGCTTAAGATGACATAATATGCCTAATCAATCAAGTGAAGAATTCTTGTCCACCATGTTTAATTTGTGCAATTGTCAAATCATTAATTTTGGTGAGGGGAACAGGAGTCTTGACTGTGTTCTGGAAGTTGAACTTGGAACCTTTCAGTTTTTAGGATTTCAGTGCATGTCTGCAAATATTGAAGATAATAATAGATGCTGCCATACCTAAGAATACAAATTATTTTCTTCTATCTTTCTATAGTACAAAGATAGTAAAGAATCATCTGTGTTCACATGTAAGGCTTCATCTGTTGATACTAAAATAATATATCAGCTGTTTTTATCTTACTTGTAAATACAGGTGTTACTTTTATATCTTCATATGTCTGCAACTTATTTTCTATTCATTTTTGGTGTCAGTTATAAAAGAAAGTATTTATTTAATGTCATGTTAATTAAGCATATAAAATAGTATGCTTTAATAATAAATTCATATAACAATAAGCTGGTGCATTAAGTAGTACTGATTGAAAATATAAAGTTTTGTGAACAAGAATTTTAAAAAAAATTAATAATAAGATGTAAAACAAGTGAAATGAAAAAAAAATAAAGTAAAAAAACCAACTTTAAAAAAATCTAGTTAAAACATTTCTTAATTTTTTTTTGAAAAATTTTTAACTTTAAAATACCCTAATTACAAATGCAATCTCATGGCAATATTTTCTCTCTTTAGGAGTTTTGAATGTAGATGATCAGCCTGAAATAACTGGATCTGCACAAGGAAGATTCTTAGGATTGGATTTAGTAGAACCAATGTATATAGGGTCTGTTCCTGATTTCCGTGCTATCGAACAAAATGCTGGTGCTACTCGAGGATTTATTGGTAGCCAAATTTTAATTTTTATCTATTATTTATGTTTATTATAATTATTTCAAAATATTGACTAATCTCTTATTGTATTTTAGGCTGTATCAGCCACTATAAGACAGGAAGAGTTGTCCATAATTTATTGAGAGAAGCTGAGGCTTATGGTATATCTACTTGTGAAACATGTTCTGCAAATCCTTGTCTGCATGGCGGGGTATGCCAAGAAGCACTGACTATTGTAGGTCATAATTGTATTTGTCCACCTGGTTTCTCTGGGCGTGACTGTGAAACAGTCGGTGAAGCTTGTTATCCTGGAGTTTGTGGTGAAGGCCGCTGTATTAATAGACCTGGTGGAGGTTTTGATTGTTATTGTCCCCTTGGCAGAACAGGAGTACGTTGTGAAAAAGGTAAATCTAAAAAATCATACTGTTTTCTTAAGATGGAAATGCATATGCATAGCAAACAAATGTAAAAATAGCATGTTAAGATATCAATTAAATATACAAGTACAATAAACAAAATTGGCGAGTTGTTCTCTTATCTCCATCTTTAATAGTTATAATTACTTAACACAGTGATCACAAACTGGTGTTTTGTGGGGCACGTGCAGCCCTGAAAGCAATTTTATGCAGCCTGCAAATACAATGTTGCAAAAATTTCAAGATTTTAATTATTTGAAGTAAGAGTTTACAAAAAAAAAAGTAACTAATGTAAAAAGTCTATAAACTGTGCTAATTAATTAAGAGTGTGATGTAAATCTTACCCAAAGATCTGAAGATTTAACTGTTATTTATTGTCATAAAAATAAGTATACTCAGTTTACTAATTTATGCACAAAGAACATATGCTTTGTTTGGCAATATATCCGTGTATATATATATTCCTAAACCTTTTTTCACAGTTAAAAACTAATAAGAAAAACACCTGATTGATTCATGAGCATCTACAATGCATGAACAGATAACTTCTTGTAGTTTTTCTCATGTGTACAGACATTATAGAAACAAATTTTGTATTTACATGCAAATATAGGTATTTTAATTTATAACAAAAAAAATTTAATGAAATAAGGGAAAAGACTGGCTTGTCATTATTTATTTTCAAGTTTTGTCTCATTACAAAAATGTTCGTAATTTGTTTATTTTTTATTAAAGTTACTTAATGAATAATTAAATATATTAGAATTATTTGAAATAATTTTCAGTCTGAAATATTGGTATTTAGCCGTCATTAAGTTTGAATTATAAAGTGTAACTGTCAAAAATATCTTGCAGGTAACAAACTTTAGGTTTCAGATAAAAAATAAATTTGGATTTTTCACTTTGCATTGTTATTATTATTTATGTATATTTTAGTAAGTATTTAGTAAGAAAATTTTTTAAATTTGATTAAAATGTTTAAAATTTGATTTAAAAAAATGGTCTCATAATCTGACCCATCAACTGTTTACCGATCATGCATTCAGCTCACTAATTTAAGGTACTGACTGAGCAGAAACAAGAGTGGCACGGCATGTGCTCAGTAGAAGCCAAAATCAAAACAAAACTGAAGTTATGAACCAAATTTTTTAAAATCAGGTTTGGGTTTCTTTCAAAGGAAACACATTCCATTTTACTTCCACTGACTGTTTTTTCTCTGTCCCCCCCACTTTTTTTTTCTTTTTACTTTGAAATCCCATTTTGCCACTTTCTTTGCAGAGACCAGCTAAATTAATGTTAAGAGGGAAGTAAATCAAAAGTTAAATTTTTGTGCAAGTGTTGTGAAATTAAAACTATAGAAATAAAAAATTTGAAATAAATATAATAATTCATTATCTTTTAAATCTACCAGTGTAGAAAAAGTTTGTTTTACCAATTTTGTGCCAGATCTTCATAACTGTAAAAGCCCTTTTATAATTGTAGATGTTTAAATTTACTGGAACCCTCTCATTATAGTCCAATATTATGCAATTAAGCAAAAACCTATGTTAAATGCTATATGAGAGTAAAGGAGCCTGAGCCTTAAAACACATTTGTTGTCAAAATGAACGAACTTTTAAACTTAGAAAATAAAAATATGTGTAAAATTTCTTATCCCCCAGCTAATTCCAGAAAGTAACTGAAAAATAGCTCACTACGTCATCAATATCTTTCTGAATTTGAATGATATTCACCTGGAATTTCCCCCTAAATTGCTCTGTGTACTTGACTATTAAATTATGGAAGAAAAAAAAACTGGTATATTTTTGTATGCTTTTAAAACAAGTTTTAAGTACTCATATTGCATTGCGTAATCGATGTTTTAATATCTAAATTTCAGTTTAAGATAATCATCCTTAAATTAATAGTAAGATAATTATCTTTATTAAACTTCAGTTTAAGATTTCTGTTAAATGTTGTCATTATTTCTGATTGAACTACCTTTTACTTTGTTTTTATTCGGATATGTATATATAGAGAGACATGTAAACATTCAAACTTTTAAATTTACATGAACTGGAGCATTTCTTTTGTTCAGTCCTTATTTGTAATCTGCCTACTGAGTTTATTGAATATTTCTGTAAAATTCAATGGGTATCTATTGTTTTTCACCATGGGATGTATTGTTATTTCATTTTTATGTAATTTGAGGGTAGAAGAGAATTTGTGAAATTTTTCATGTAATATTGAAAGGAACTGTAAATTAGATTTTATGTTATAAAGGAATTTTTATTAAAGTATTCCAAACAATTAAAATTTTGACTGTGTTGATTGATAAATCATGATTTAAATTTCTTTTAGATATAATTATTGTCGAACCTGCTTTCTCTGATGATGCCTACATTGCCTATCCTACACCAAAAGCTTTAAGGACTTTGAAAATGAATATGAAAGTCAAGCCACACACAACAGATGATTGCTTAATAGCTTATTGTGCTCAATCAGAAGATGGATCTGGAGATTTTACTTCCATAGCTATTAAAAATAAGAGTGTAGAATTTAGATTTGATATGGGATCAGGTACTGCTTTTCAAGACTAAAATTTTATTTTTTGAAACTTTGTTTTTTAATTAAGTAGCTGTCAGCTTTCTCAGTAGATCACTGGATCATCTGATTTTTAATATTTAGCCTTTACTAATGAGTGTTTTTCAGCATAAATTTAACTTATTAAATTAATGGAATTTAAACTGTGTAATTTTACATTCCCTTACTTCCAGTTGTCTTCATATGTTTTTGTGTTAAATTTTATTCAATCTGTGTTGATTTAATCTACTACTGACATTTATAAAACTTCATATGGTGATTCAGATACTCTTTACTCAGTAAATATTTGTATTTAATCTGGCTTACATGTATACATGGTACATTAATAAGTTTATCCACACAATAAATAGTATGTACATTAATTGTACTTTTGTGTTTAAAGATACTTTGATAAATTAGAGCTTTCTTTCTCTACTCAAGATTTTCAAATAGAAAATTGTAAGACAATTACAATATGAAATTATCCAAAGAACTTTAATTTTATATCAGACTCGTATTATAAATAGTTGAATGACCTGTATTGTACATTATAAAGAGAAGTGAAGTCAATTTGAATTCCTTTTGAACTTGTTCTGCCATGCATTGCAAAAATCTCCCAGGAACTCTATTTTCAAGTGAAAACCTCCTTTATATATTCATAATGAAAGTAATTAAAAGTAAATTAATAAGCCCAAGACTTGCGCTAAAGCTGCAAAGTAATAAAGCAATAATTGAAAATTTAGCGCAAGTCTTGGGCTTATTAATTTATTTTTAATTACTTTCATTCTGAATATAAATTCAAACTAATAGCAGCTTTAGCACTATTTTAATAACAGCCTGCTCTCTGTGTATTATATCTCCAAGATACTTTGTAGTTTTGTCGCCAATTTAGGCTAAACTTTCTTCAATAGAAAACTACTTATTACAACAATCCTTTTGCTTCCATCTCTAAATGCGCACTTGCATTCCAGTCATTTGGTTTTTTAAATTCTAAGGCAGTTGGTTAATTTTTGCTTACTAGTTTGATTTTTTAAAAAAATTTTTACTACAGTTTTTAACTTTAATTTTATGGATTATTACTTTTAATCTTCTTATGATTTTTTTAAAATTTGTTCTTGAATCTACTTTTGCTTTTACTTTTGTTTTGAAATGAAAAGAGAGTGTAGGGGATATGTCTTCTAAAGTAAGCGTCTCGTTCAGATTAATTGTGTTCTTAGTTAAAAAAATATTAATCTTAATGTTTATTTGCTTTTTAACAGGATTCTTTTGGTTTAGTGATTAACAGGATTCTTTTGGTTTAATATCTTTATTTTGATTGAGTATCAATTTGAATCTAGCAAATAATTTGATGCTTACTTGGAAGTAAGATGAAACACTCTCTCTAATTTTAGTTACTGTTAACTGATGGTAGAATGGTTTATCCCCTTTATGAGTCGATTAATCTGCTATCAATAACAATAACTGGTTTTTCAATACTTAAAATGTTTACTTTTGATTTTGACACTTTTGCTATTTCGTTTTTCCTTAACTGTGTTTAAAGCAAGGAGGACTGAAAATTCTGTAAAATGTTTTTAAATTCTGAAAAATATCTTTTCAATAATGTTTTTAAATTGAATTTCCGTTGCTTGGAGATGTAATATGGAGAGTTTTCTTTTTATAATTTATGGTGAATTATTGCTGTATATTTATATATATCAAGGCTGGCTTGAAATTTGCCACCATGCAGCATAAAAACTCCGATTTTTGGTCTGAGAACCTCTCAGTATTTAATAGTTCAGTGCTGGCAGCTGTGTATATAAAAACTATATTTAAAAACTTATTATTTTGTTTGAAATAAATATTATGAGAAATGTGAAAAATAACTAATTTAAACAATTTTGAAAGACGATACTGTCAGTGTTTCAAACTTGAAAAAAAAATATAGATAACAATTGTTTAACTTAATTAATTTTCAGATTTTACCTAAAAGTTTCTTTATTTCAAGTCACATTTGTGTAGTATTTTTTTTTTTCCACTGAAAACATAATATACGGTGGAACTTCTCATGGTAACCACCTCCCTGAGAAACTGCTCTTGAAAGTGACCATTATTCCTGAGAATTTAATTAGATAAGAGTATTGAATATAACCGGCTGTTGTACTTTCTAAGATGGCTGTCTTTATAGAAGACTAAAATCTTTGAAGTTCTCTTGATCATCATAAGGAGTTTCCCTATATTATTTTTTATTGTAAATATATACGGTGGTTATAATTAAATTTTCATTTTGAAAAGGTCATAAAAGGAAAACTGTTGAACCAAATGTTATCGGACACTTGGTAATCATGTAAAGGAGGTCATGAAAATTTATTTTAATCGAAAAAACGTTTAAAAACTTATCAACAGGAGGGAAATGTTGCTGTATGCAATACTGTTAAACGAAAGAGATGTGAACACATTGGTTTTAAATGTTTTTGTTTCTGAAATGTGTTGCAAAGCATGTTCAATGTGGGAGCCACCATTTTCTGAAAGCAAGTTAAATCACATTACTGCATTCTCAACAACAGCTCTTTAGCGTATCAGGAGGAATGATATGGACATGTCAATGTATTGCATCTTTCATTTCCACCAGTGCTTTAGATTATCACCATAAACAATACTTTTGATATAATGCCAAGCCAAAAGTTACAGAGGTTGAGGTCTAGTGACTGGGGTGGTCAAGAAGTGGGAAAGTATGGGCTCATAATCTGTTAATTCATTAAATGTTGCCTAAGTAACTGTATGACACATGTACCAATGTGTGGTGGGGCCCCATCCTGCATAAAAATTGTGGTATCGAAAATGCCACATTGCTGCAGTTCAGGTATCACAAAACATCTTATAATTGATGCTAAGTGAATTGCAGGCCATAGTGCACGTAACAGGTCCAGCTGTCGACTGTTCTTCAAAGAAAAATGCTCCAATTATGAAACTAGCTGTCGTACCGCACCAAATGGTGACTTATTAAGATAATGCAATAGAACTGGATAGATAACAAGAGGGATTTGTTTGGCCTAAATCCTACAGTTATGGGTGTTGACATAACCGTTTAAATAAAAATGGGCCTATCTAATCACAAAATGTTCCATGGCCAGTGTTTGTCTACTTCCATCCATGCAAGGAATTCCAAAGTGGAAGATTCACTTGTGGCAGCAATGTTAAATTCAGTCTTCAAAAATCACAAATTAGTGATCTGTAAGAAAACGATTTCCAGAATGCACACAATACTGCTAGTAATTTGCAATCTCACATTTTCTAATCTCTAATTTATGATTTTCATGGATGGATTTCTCCATTACATGGATGGCACACTCAACTTTCATCGCTTTTAGCACCTTTAAATAGTAATTTTGTTTAGGTCAATGTTTCGTAAAGCATACTAAACCTGTGTAACAAAAGGTTAAGTTAGATTCCAACCTTTATTTCATTAACAATATTGCATACAGCATCATTTCCCTTCTGGTGGTAAGTTTTTGAGCTTTTTTTTTTCGTGGAAAATACATTCCTTCCTTTACATGATTACCAAGTTTGATAACATTTGCTCCAGTAGTTTTCCTTTTATGACCATTTCAAAGTGAAACTTTAATTATAACCGCCCTTTATATTTAGGACATTTTAAGTTTCATTACAATAAAAAAAATCTATTAAAAATTCTAAAGAAAAGCTAAATAATAAGATAACATTGTAGAGATTTATGTATGGCCATACAAATGAGTTATGTAATTAAAAAATATGTATTGAGTAGGAACATGTCGGGTATCTTCAGCGCTGTCCTGCGAAATACTGATAGATGCCTTATACACACTGAAACAAAATTAGCAATCTCTGTCCCACAGTTCAACATTGAAACTTATGAAAAATCTTTAGACTTGTTAGTACTGGTATGTAGCTGTTATCTGAAGTAAACAATAGGTATACATATAAAGAAATATTATTAAGGTTTTTACTGCGCTATGAAACACCAGTAACAAAACAAAAAACAGTGTTAAAGTTGTAAAACATTATTCCAAATAATTAAAAAACAAAAGGCTAAATAAAATATATTTAAATTGCCCATTGTTTTTAAATAGATATCCATAATGGAAAACAGTGGGAATGTCTGATAGAACTTGGACTTTTCTAGCTTTAGTTTTGACAAATGCATTAATAAGATTTTCAATATCCAGCTTTCAGAACTCTATGGAAATGATAGCAAGATTTTTTAACTACTCTTGGCCCATTCTAGATCTTAAATAACCATTAATTTACAAAACTAACTCTTGATTGTAGCTGCAGAAATATGTATAATTAACAATATACATAATGCAACCATAATATTTAGGAACAAGTGAATCAAGTTCACTTGTTCCCAAATATGTAATAATTTGTAATAATAATCAAGTATGTAATAATAATCAAGTAATATGTAATAATAATCAAGTAATGTAATAATTTCTATTACAGACCTTGCATTATTTTCGCAGTTTTGCTGAAATTGTAATTTGTGTAAAACTTCTGCGTTTTCTTCATGTCGGTTTGTTAAAGCTCCTTCAAGTTTTTACAAAAATTAAATTGATCTTGGTCAGTATACTTGCCAGCATCCTCAATATTCCACAAAAATTTAAAAACATCAGAATGAGAGGATAACAACTCAAATCTTTCATTTACAGGTGAAAGAGTATGTCCAGCATTCCAAAAGGACAACTGACATTGAATTTTAATTCTTGGTTTTCAAATGACATTTTCAATTTTGTAGGATTTTTTTTTTCCATCTCATGGCCTTAAAATTTCTAGACATTCGAATTTTGCATCTACTTCCAAGGAAGATAATTCCAAGATTCTTTAGCATTTACAAGCATGTCACTTTACCCTTTATCTTATCAATATTCCTTTGAAAAGGTATTCAGGTTCTTCAAACTGTTGCAAGTCTGTGAGAAATTGAATTTTTTAGTTTGCAGAATCTTGGTAGCAATATCAACTTTAATTTGCATCTTGTACCACAACACTAGCATATAAACTCATAATTTTTAATTTCTTTAACTGGAGAGGTAGCCAGATGTTTTTAAGTGTTATCAAAATTATTTTCAGACAAAATTGCATAAAAAACATCCTAAATTTCACCTAACTGGAATTTTAGAAGGGTTATTGCATTAATTCTGCTAGACCATCTGGTAAAGGTTTTAACATTAAATTTAAAATGGTACTTTTCAAAACAAACCACCAATAGGTTGAAACAGAAAAATACATACATATATAGTTATTGAAGAGTTGAGAAAAAATTTATAGTAAACAGATTGGATTTTACAGTGTTCTTTTATGACAAAGAGCAAACTGTGGCTGCAGCAAGGTATGGATATTGCTCATGAATTAATGTCTAATATTCTTTTTTGTACACCTTGATATTTTAGCCCACATATTTGAACCATTGTCATATCCTTGCCCATGCATATTATAAATATCTAAACCATAATTTTCTAAAATTTTCAGTATGAAGTGGGTTAAACCTTAACTGTTGTATCACTTTTAGGATGGAATGTTAAAAAACATTCTTTGACACTAAATTTATTGTTTTTTAAAGCAACATATTTTATGCAAACAGAAATTTGCTCCTAATGGCTCACATCAGGAGTATGATAAAGTAATATAGAAAAATACTTTGCCTTTTTAACTTAATTTAAAATACTGTTTCTTATATTATCATTTATTAATTTAATCAGTTCCTTTTGTATTTCATCTTCAGGATCATGTGGTTTATTGTTTTGAGATATATTAATATTTACATACATGACTGGGTCAAATTTTGCTACTAGAACCATTAAAAGCCAAGTTCTTTTCAACCAAAATTTGATTTGTATAAATTATTCTTTCAATGACATTGCACCCGTGTTTGGTTTAACTTTTTAATAAATTTTATACTTTGAATTCTACGCTTCGATTAGTTTTTAATCTTTCTAATAAATCAGACCAGAAATCTTAATTTTGAAAATAGGATTTCCTTCTTTTGTGAATTTTCAAAAGTTCGCTTAAGTAATGCCTATCATTGAAATTGCTTTGGTTATTTAATTTACTAATTTTTAAAAGTCAGTGGATTATTGATGTCATTGAATATTTTCCATCTGAAGTAGAAAAACTGCATTTTTTCTTAATGGAATATAGTAACCAATATTACTTCGCTGAAACTCTCTGAATTCAACCTCACTGAAAATTTTTGCCATTTGACAAAATTCGAGTGGAATATATATGTCAGAAAACTTACATCCACTTTGGCTTTAGGATGCATAATTTTATTCTGATAATACATAGGACCTTTTTTGACTAGTTCTTGACCTGGGATGGAGATAATGTATTCGGTCAAAGACCTGGATCATTAGAAAGAGGTTAATACGAGTCTTCAAATACTTCATCTTGCTTACTTGAACATGATGGTACTGACTGACATGTATCAAAACAAATAATACAACTATATATTTGTTGTACAAAAATATATTTGTTGTTTAATTATTTGTAAAAAAAAATGTGGTAAAAATGTAAAAATATAAAGGCAGATAGCAGGGACTGAAATAATTAGTAGTAGAGTTTGTATTGGAAAGTGTGTGCAGAAATGGCAAATTTTGAGAGGCATGCATTGTTAATGTGTGTGGAACTTGCTGCTGGGCATTTGATTTAAAGGACTGTGGCTTGAATAGAGCAGTTTTTCTAAGTAGGCCTAGAGAGCAATTCCGTAGTGCCTTCTTTGAACAGTTACTCCTTTTCTCTATCTGCAGTCCCATAGATAGAATACATACTGGTGAGCTTTGCATTTATGTAGGGATGCACATCTCTCAAAATCTGCATGAGAAATGATGTTTTATACTAGCAGAATTCTTTTATCTTCTGCACAGTGATGACCTGTACAACCTCAGTGAGCCGTTTCTGCACACACACATTTTATTAAAAACCTGCTTGTTTGAGTCCCCTCTACCTCCCTTTATATGTTTGTCACATGTTTTTGAATCACCTGGTATTTTGACACATGTTTATTGACATTTAATTGTGACTTTGCATTAGTAATATAAAAGCTAATATTAAAGGTCTGTTATGTCATACTGAAATTGCTAGTTAAAAGTAGCTAGTGGTTTTAGTTCAAGTTTGTATAATGTTTGTTCCAAAGATAAATTTTTAAATGTTTTTTCAAAGTTTTTTGCCATAATTTTTATAATCAAATCATTTTTATTAGCTAATTATATATATATTTGCTCATGATGTCTTTTATATATGATTATATGTAACCTCATATAGGTCCTGCAATAATTCGTAGTCCAGAACCTATTCTTGCTGATGAATGGTTGAGTATTGTAGCCGAACGTGATATGAGAGAGGGCTCTCTTATCGTAAATGATGGTATAGCATCAAAAGGTATGTCTCCTGGTATTGCAAGAGGATTAAATCTCCATACTCCATTCTATGTTGGATCAGTTGATAAACATCGTGTATCTGTATCTCCTTTTGCTGAAGTTCACCATGGTTTTGATGGATGTATTGCTCATGTAAGTAAATCTTATTTACAATGAAAGAAATGTTTTATATGAAAATTAACTTTGTTAACTTTTATATTGGTATCATTACTATTCATATTAAAATAAAACATTGATTCAGTTTAACTCAAGCAATGTAGCTTTAACAATAATAAAAGTGTGAAAAAGTGTTTTATGCATATGAAAAAGCAAATAATCAGAAATACCTTTTAATTGAAATAAAAGAACTAATTTTAATGACAATTATAATATGAATTCTTTTTCATGCATTTTCCTACTCCCATCCAGAAATTTGGAAATATATATTTTACTGTTATATTATAGTTACTTTACCACAGCATAATCTTTATATTTTTTCATTTTCAAGTAGATATAAGAATGGATCAAGCTGGGGGTATTTCAATTTATGCATTTTAAAAATAAGTTAATGATGAATATATATATAGCATCTTTTCTTTCCCCCCCAGCACTTTCTACTCTTGCATCAGTGATATATTTGATGTCTTTTGAGTGTGATCTATAAGATGGATTGAAAATGCACAAATTTTTTATGTGTCCATTACACTTCCCCTATACCAAATTAACAGTTTAAACTCATCACATAGTAAAAATGCTGACTGGTAGTGATTCAAGCACATATAGTAATGAAATAACAAAATGTGCGCAAATTTGTACTGCAGCAAGTGTAGTGGTATATATTGAAAGAATATGCTATTTGTGCATGTATTGTATATCATGGCAAATGCAAATTTGTACTCAGGTTTTTATCATTTTAAATGGAAAATTTGTAGCTTCTGCTCTTTTAGAATTTTTTTAGAAAAGGAAGAAAGAAATTTCATGTAATTTGGAACCAACTTGTGTGAAGGTTAGATTGACTGATTTGTTTTGATTAGCAATGACGGCTGCATACTGTTCTCAAGCCTTAACATGAAATGAAACAAATGCACCCTCTTCAAGAGAACCTTGGAATGAGCATTCAAATGAATCTGTCATGTCTTCTATGGAAATCGTAGACAGTAGATAAATTAATTCAGTTGGTTATACAACTTTTCATCACAAGAGAAGCTATGAGTCAAAGTGGTACTTGGACCAAAATTAACGCCTGGATACCAATGTTGGAACAAGAAATGAATTTCTCATTCTTCTCATCACATATTTATAAAAGCCTAAATTATGAGTAATGCATGCTTAAGAATGAAGAATAGCTCATTTTTCTTAATTTAAAATAATTGTACATTATGATTTAATGATTGGTAATTACTATAACAGCTATTTTCTTTTAGGCAAAAACAAAAGCACTACTAGCTCATGTGTAAAAAGAAACAACATTTATTTTAATATATGTAAGCTTTGTTAATTTTCTAAATTATTAAACTGTAAATGAGTCATTTTTTAAACTCCCTTTACAAATATATAATCTTATTTTTCTTCAAAAAGAAATTAAAAATTTTCGTGTAATAATAGCTACAAATTGTACCATCAGTGCTCAGTTAATAATTACAAAATCATTTTATAAATATGTAACAGAAACAAAATATTGTGTTGTGAATTTTTCGGAGTATAGCTATAATTTATCAAAATGTTTTTTTTTTCCTTCATCCTTTTCTCGTTTTTAAGCGTTCCATAATTTATACTCCAGTAAATTTTGAAAGGGAACTCCTAATTTATTCAGAAATATTTATATCATTTTTGCATTTTTAGCGCAGACTGGAGTGAATGAAGCTTTCAGTGGAATTTTTCTTTTTTTTTTTTTTAAATATAGATTGAGGTGAATGGAGTCGAAATTGACCTTGTGAACTCTGCTGTCGATGCAGCAAATGTTGAAGATTGTGGTGGTAGGACCCCATGTGAAAAGAATCCATGTTTAAATGATGGCACATGTGTTGAAGATGATGGTTCACCACAAGGCTATGTGTGTGAATGTCTTGAAGGCTATAGCGGTGAGTTTACATATTAAGAATTAAGTTCTATGAGAACACTTTCTGCATGGTTCTTGCTGTCATTTGAACATATTCAGAATTGTTTTATTTATGAATATAGAACTGCCTTTATAATGTAATATATATGATGATTCCAAATTCATACAACAAACTTGGAGGGAAGGTACAGACAAAAATACGAATAATATTCACATAGGAAACCCAGGTCATAATCCATTTATTTAGTCATAAATACAACCTAAAATGCATTTGTAATAAGAAAATGTTTTCCTGAGGAGGTCAAGAAGCTCCTAAAATGAGATTGAGTTCACGTAACACCTTGTATGAATTGCTTCATACGAAGAACTGCGCTCACAGAACCTTTTATCATTCATTTCAAAAGACTGTTTCAACCTATGCCAAGGAGACAAATTTGCATATTAGAAAATTTGCATAAAAAAAGCCATTGCCGGTAGGTGTGCATCTCAGTAGGAGAAGATGTAATTCACGATTGTGCTGTTGTCAGTGATGGGAGACTTTACGTATGCTGAAAAAGCAGAAATGCATTACATGTATGGCAGTGCAAACAGTAATGCCGCAGCTGCACTATGAATATATCACATGCAGTTTCCAGATAGATGAATGCCAGATCACAGAATATTTCAGTGGTTACATCATGTAAACTGGTGTACCATCAATAATTAAGTTTTTCTTTCAGATACAAAATTAGCTGCAATTATCTATAACGATCCTCTGACTTGTGTGATTAAGGATAAAGAATAAGACAGGTCACATAATTACCATTCTTCTTGGTACTCTCAAAAACATTTTCTCTGTGACTTATGTATACTTTCCACCCAGCAAGGATATAAAAATGCTGCTCTTGAAACTTTCTTCAGCCAAACTAAACCTTCAAGGTCTCTTAATCATAGCAGATGATTTTAATACCAACAGCCCACTCTGGGGTGTTGATTCGAAAAACCAGCAGGCTCTCCCTGTGCTAGAATTTATCATAGCCAATCGGATTATAGTCCTTAACAATGAAAACTACAGACCTGCCTTCAGTATGTGCAGGGCAAATGGCTGGCTAGACATAACAATGACCATACCTCTAGCAGTAGGTATTATTCATGACTGGAGAATAACTGATACTCCCACCTAGAGTGACCATAAGCTCATTCAATTTGAGATTGACTGTACAGCACAAGATTTCTCGAAGTTTAGATTTAAAATAAATTACGGGGGTCATAAAGGATTCATCGATCATCTTGGTCTGTCAGTTAATCATCTTCTCAATTTGATTATAAGCTGCACAAGTCCAGCAGAACTGGACATTGCTTATGTTAGCCTAATAGGTAAAATATTGGATACAGCTAGAGAGGATAACAAAACAAAATGGCTCAAAATTAACCCCAAAACCACTTGATGGACCCCAGAACTCACCTTGCTTAGAAATAGAATTCGGGCTTTATGCAGGAGAGTACAGAGAGAACCTGATGAAGATATAAGGATGTGTGGTATGTTACTATGTAAAAAGGAAAGTGCTCTACTTCTGAAAAAGCATGTCAAGAGAGCAAAGCATGTCAAGAGAAATCACTGTACAAATCTCAAAGATGCTTTTGGAAGAAACAAAGAATTTCATGCAACAAGTCATTCACGCCACTGCAACTAGCAACTAGTCTAGCACCTATGGCTACTTAGAGAACTGATATCTATCAAGCTATACTGGATGTGGTCTTTACCAGATATTTTGCAAGATGATGAAGGACATTCTGAAAGAAAATCCCTCTACAACAGTTGTAACTGGACAAGCCTGAACTGTGATTACAGCCTCTGTAAGGCAAAGGACATCAATTTTGTAGTAAGAAAATTAGTAAACAAAAAGGCCCCTGAGTGGGAGGGCATAGATAATACCTTAGTCAAAGTTATTCATGTGGAATTTTTGGAACTACTCACAGAGCTTTTCTGTGTCTGCTGGAAGATCGGATATGTACCAAGAAACATGAAACTTTCAGAAATAGCTTTATTTCATAAAACAGGCAAAAACCCTCTCGATCCACTGTCTTATTATCCAGTAAGTCTTATCGTCCAGGGCTATTGCCTGGGGCCCACACTATGGAATATTGTAGCCAACTCAGCATTCCAACACTTTGAAGGTTATACATACATATGTTAAACTCCAAGCCTTTGCAGATGACTTTGTTTTGATAGTGGCTGATAGGAGCAATATTGAATCAAGAACCCAGTATCTCCTCGATATCTTTGCAAATTGGACTAAACAACATAAGCTGCAGATCTCAGCATCTAAAACTAAACTTCTCCTTGTTGGTAGGAAAGGGTCAGCTTAGAAGAAATCCATCAGTCAAGCTCCATGGCTCATGCATCAAATGTGTCATTAATCTAAACTATCTTGAATTTACCATCAACAACAGACTCTCGTGTTCCCTACATCTCAAGGAGGTAAAACAAAGTGTTACGAACTACAAGCTTCATACCACAATGAGGCAGTTGGGTGTAAATCCCAAAAGTTTGAGACTGTGATACAGTACCATTACAGAAAGAATTGTTCTATATGGAGTAGTGATTTGGGCAAGCGATCTCAAAAACAGCATCAGGCAGCAACTCCTGACCATACAGAGGATACAACTTCTACTAATCTGCAAGAATAATAATAGTAATAAAACCATGCCTACTTCAGATCTCCAGGTGCTTTCAAGACTTTCTCCACTTGACCTGGTAGTGAAAAGGGAAGCAAAAATAGCCCTGGTTCTCCAGCCCACTCTGGAAGTCAGATACAGGATTATGGGATAGTCTCATTCACTTGGACTATGAATCCAGACATCAACAGTTAATAGGACATCCAGCATATATAGACTTGACCAATTATACCCGCACAATGAACACATCCTCACACGAAAGAAACATCTCCAGATACACAGACAATTCCAAAACCGAAGGAGGTACTGGCAGTGCCTTCTGTGTTATGGAAGAAGGACATATTACCTATTCCTGGTCGAGATGATTAAACAACACAGTCTTCCATGTAGAATTGGTGGCAATTAAAGGTGCCATCTTGTATGTATCTAACAATCTTTCTGGTACCACAATTTACACGGATTCAGCCTCCAGCCTTACAGCAATGAAAAGCTGGAATAGAAGCAGTGACCATGTAATTAATATCAGAAAACTGCTCCTATAACTTTCGGGGCTGGGATTACAGGTAATGAGGAAGCTGTCAGGTTAGCTAAAACAGCGACTAACAACAACCTCAAGGAGTAACCAATTAAATTTCCAATCTCTTTTCTCAAAAACAGAACAAGGGAAAAGTTATTTGAACAGTGGCAGTTGCATTGGGAGAATCATACCACAGGAAGATTAAATTCTTTCCCAAAGTCAGCTCTGAATTAAAAATTTCTAATGGATACCTAACACAGTATTTCACAGGACATAAAACTTTTCTGGTGTACCTGAAATGCTTCCATCTGTGTGCCACTGATCTGTGTCACTGTGGTGAGATAGGGAACTCAGTCTACTATCTCTTCAATTTCTATGCCACACTTAATCAACATCTACGTACCCCTGCTGATCAGTACTGGCCACAATGGGACAACAGCATTACAAAAATAAAGTCTGTATAAAGAAAAGTAGAAATAGTAATCGGTTATTGTGCAGGAATAAATGCATAATAGCATATGGATACATGTTTCAAATGCATTTTCTGCAAAACTTATGTATTGTATTTAATGAGTTTAATTTATTTTACTGATTTGCATATAGACATTGGAGTGAATTTTAGGCATGTTGGAGATACATTACTTAAATCTTATTATATTTATTGCCTGTATTTAAATTCTTCTTCTTCTTATTATTATTATTATTATTGCTATTTTTATTTTCTCTTTTTTAATATCATCATTATTGCTATTTTAATATATATTAGTGGCTTGATTAACATATCTGGCAAATTAGATGCAATATAATGTACTTAAATTCTTTTCCTGTAACAGTTCCTAAACTTGTGTTTTCACAAACTTATGTTTTATCTGTATGTATGTCAGAATTAGGCCTTGTTTGTCCATGAATAATTACTGTTAGACCCAATAAATTGTCTGCTGGGGTGATAAATAAAACACTGAAAGACTTTGCTTGAGAAGGTCAGGACAGTGGTCACCTCTGGTGGTGTTTAATGGAAATAGGTTCTTTCCACATTACCAGATAGGATGCTGGTCAATGACAAACTGTACACAATCCAAGATTTGAAGAAAGAATCTTGAGCATTGTGACTGATAGACCCAATCAAGTACAGTTGTACATGAGCTGTTGTACAAAGTTTATATGTAAGTCAACATATCATTTGAAGAGTGTTAAATGAAAATCACTTGCACTGTTTCTATTTTAAGCGAGTACAGATTTTAAATCCACAAGACTATCCTCTGCATCTAAACTTCTGCCAGTGGCTTTTGCAGCGATTTGCACTGCAGCCAGACTCGACTTCACAGCTCATCTGCTGTTTATACATGAGACAATGTTTATCTGCAAGGGTATATTTAATGCACACATTTCTCATGTATGGGCAACTGAGAATTCAAACCCATTGTGACCACATGCATCTCAGCAATGAATCAGTGTGAATGTGCGGGTGGGTATTGTCCATGACTTTTTAATTAGCCCATACCTACTGCTGCAACGATTCAATGGCCAATGGTATCTTATTTTTCTGGAACAGGTTTTACCAGAACTGCTGCAAGATGCTCCGATTTCCATTCATAACCGAATGTGATTCCACCATGATGAGGTGCAAGCCTACTTCAGCACTAATGTTTGCAATTACCTGAGTATTACTTTTGGTTTACATTAATTGGCCATGGTGACTAGTCCCATAGCCACCCCGATCTCTTGATTTATTGAGCCTCGGTTACTTTTTCTGTGGTCATCTGAACAGTCTTGTTTATGCAACTTTAGTAGACTCAGCTGAGGATCTCATTGATCAAATATCAGGAGCTGCTGCATATGTGCGTGAAATATCTGTTATCTTTGCCAGTGTACGCTAGTCATTCCACCGATGCTGTCAAACATGTATCACTGCTGGTGGAGGGAATTTTGAACACTTCTTGTAAACATCTTGTTTCATTTGAAGTAAGACACTCTGTATTTATGACTAAATAAATGGATTTTGACCTGGGGGGTGTCCTATGTGAATATTATTTGTATCTTTGTTCTGTACCTCCTTTCCAAGTTTGTGCCATGAATTTGGAATTACCCTGTGTTTTAAATACAGTTTAAAAATATGAATCGTAACTATTTTTAAATTATTTTGAAAAACGGTATATATTTGGTGGCAGAAAAAAAAATTTAAGATAGCAGACGTAATTTTTTTATTTTAATTATATATACCTGTATTTATATAAATGTAATGTGAAATTTATGAAAAATCAACCTCAGACTCCCATTTGTAATTTAAAAGAATTTCATTTTGTAGGAGTAAGGTGCTTGTATTTGTGGGTACTGTTGAGTAAAAGTATCTTGTGCTGTGGACTAGAAATACATTATTAAAATATGTGAAGCAAAAATAAAATTTTAAAAACATCATAGCACTTTCTATTGAGCAAACCAGATGTGAAGGACTGCTTGATTTTTTGTATTAGAACAAACACGCGAATGCTTCGTACCTGAATGGTGTAATACCTTAATGAAGAATTTAAAGGAAACTAGGTCATATTCAAGTAGCACATTGGAAAAGTCATGAAAATGCCCATGCAATCGACTTGTTTACTGAGATCAGTCTCAAATCAAATTGCAAATGTTCAGTGGTCCTGTTTATTTGTGAGCCAAAAATCAATTAAATTTTAAACTATAAAGTAAGGGTTTTGAAAGCAACTATTTTAGCACAATCCAGCATGGAAAATGTTCATTCAAAGAATCAGTACACCATAAGATCTTCAAAAGCTTTGAGGTGAATTACATCAGTATTGATATCATTAATTTAATTTGGTAAATGTGGAAGGCCATCAAATTTGCATACTTCAGCACTGATGTTAGATAAATGTGGAAGGCATCAAATTTGCATACTTCAGCACTGTTACTTCTTAGCTTTTTATTTTACCTATATAAATGATTGAGTGCAGAATACTTGTAACTCGTTAAGAAGAGAGACAGCCTATCTGCCTTACAAAACTAATGCCAGTCTAAAATAGAGCTTTGCATAGCTTTAATACGTTAAATTTATTATTTCCGTGTTTCTTTTCCATAAAAATGTTGAGCATGTAATTTCTTTTAATTTTATTTTATATTTATTTTGGTTCGTTTATTTTTAATGTGAAGCAAAGAAATGGAAACCAAGTTTCGATTTCTTTGGCATTTCCTATTGCTGTACATATTGTTATTTTAAAATCGGGCAAAACAGTACTTTAGATTGATATTTGTTTCATAGAAAAATTATGTATGTTTTAAGTGTCCTTCTGCCAATCTCTCTTGAATTGCAGAGAATTTTTCTGTAAAGTCAATGATATTTCAGAGTGCAACTTTATCTAACTTTGTTTTACCTATTTTTTTAACCTATATTAGAGCTCTATATTCAGCTAAAAGAAATGTGACACATTTCTTAATTTATCACATTGCGAGTATAGATAAATAGTGCTTTCATTTTATATATCTTTTAAGAAGGTTCTGTATAGTATTCGCTTTCATTTTATATATCTTTTAAGAAGGTTCTGAATATTATTTAATGTTTCAATGCCAGAATGTAAATACGAGTTTTGTAACTAAAAAATGTTTTTAGAAGTGTTTAATTGTTGGAAATCTGGTTCCACCAGTGGCCAGGCAGTTAAAGACTACTGAAAGTTTACTGAATACTAGTAGTTTTTTTGGAGCTGAAATCCAGGTGAATGGTCTGGCTGCAAAGTTGGTTTTCATGGTTTTTCCTCTAAGTAGCATGAATTCAAGCCAGCTTTGCTTACAAAATCTTTCAAGAATGCATACCTCCTCCTAGGAATGTAGCTCTCGTGTACTTTGCTATTTTCAAGTAACCTAACATAATCTGTTGCAAAAATGAGATTTTCACTTGAAAAAATTCTATTTTTTGACTAAAAAAATTCATTTGAAACAGATAAATGAAATGTATTTTTTCTTTTATAGGTATGTAAACTTCAGGAATACCTGTTTTCAGACTTTGAAAAAAAAAGGGATATTATTTATCTATACTTAAAATGGCAACTTTTTGTTGTTATAGGATTCTTTAATAAATCAGAATTATTCTTGACCACACTCTTCCAGTTTGTTTTCCAAAAATTAAGATGACCTGTCAAATCATAAAATATAACAAGGTTAGATTTTCGAGTTGAATGTCATAACTGTATTTGATCATCTTTAAATGTTTTATTGCAGAAAACGTTTCTTTTTTATATTAAATCTTGTAAGCAAATTTTGTTTAATTAATATTAATAAATACGTGAATATTTTATTGATGAAATACATAGTTCTTAAGAGTTCATGCTGAAACAATTGATAAATTTGCAATGCTAGAATATGAATTTTTTACTTGTACTGAGAATTTACGTTTGTGTCTTTTATTACTGTTGAAGTAAAAGTGTTGCTACTAAATAACTTTTCTCTCTTATTCTCTCTCCCTTTTTTTAAAAAAACAAATTTAAAGGCACTAACTGTGAAATAGAGACCGATTTATGCAGCTTAATTGATCCATGTAAAAATGGAGGGACATGTTCTGGATCAGGAAATTCATATAAATGCAACTGCCCTCTTGCCTACAAGGGAACAAATTGTGAAGAAGGTTAGTATTTTTAATTCTTTATAGCATGCATGATACTTTATAGGTAATGTTGCTTTAAATATATATATTTTGCGGGGAATTCAGTGATATCTATAATATTCATTAATTTCCTTTGTGTAATGCTGTTATGTACAATAAAATCCATTATAAGGTTTCATAACAAAAATTCCAATTGTGAAATTATCAACACATAAAATTTTTCTGTTTATATATATATATATATATATATTCATATCCTAAAATAAATAATTTCATAAACGCATTCTAGTCAGAAGACTTTTTTTTTTAATTTATTGAGTTATATTTGAGAAAGGTATATTACTTCAAAATAAATTTAGGCTAAAATTTAGATAAACTGAAAACTGCCAAATGTAAACAGACATTGATTTAATTTTATTACTCATTTCTGAACTGTGCTAGCAACATTTCAGCTCCTGACATTATAAAATAAAATCAGTTTTCGGGGCTTTTGCTGTTATCTTCTTCTCATATGCATGCTTTGAATAAAGTAAATGTGATTCCTTAAAGATTTTGTGGTTTCTTTGTTTTTAACTTTCAAATAACTAAAACTAAAATTCTCCTCATCACTCAATTTTGAACAAAATTTTATAAAACTCATAACTTTTGGTATTTATATTGCATGCTCTTTCATGATTTTTGTATGAAATGCTAAGTGATTTTTGTATGCATTAAGATTTGAAACTGATTTTATTTGTGAAACACATGAATGTAAAATGTTGATCTGCCGTTTTTACCATACCTAATTAATTATTATATGTTTTAGTATCAACATTCAGTGACAGAGCCTATTTTGAAGGCGATGGCTATATTGCCCTTGATGACAAATTGCTGCCTCACACTGAAGCAACAAAAGATGAAGTTATTAGCTTCAGTTTTACTACAAGTAGTCTTGAAGGTCTCCTTTTATTCCATGGCCAGAAACCAGAAAGTGATGGCAAGGGGCAAGATTACTTGGCAGCAGCTGTGGTTGATGGTTATTTTGAGTTCAGGTAATGCTTATTATCTTCAGTGCCCGATTTATATTTGTCTCAAACATTTCATAATTTGAAATACTTGTTTATCGTATTATAGAGCCACTTAAGTATAGTATACTTTACTATATGGTAATGATCTATGTTTAAAAAGTTTTAAAAGCTTTTGTTATTTGAAAATTTTTTACAGTTAAAAAAATATAGGAATTTTGAATTTCTTTTAATCCTTTGGCAGTTGCAAAGTTAAGCAATTCTTTTTTTCACAAATGTGCATGATATCTGTTGGTCATAAATTTCTAATGCAAACCATGTTCTTTGCACTGACTGTGATGCATGACTCAAATGCAAGCTGAGCTCGTTGATGACCATAAAAAAATTAACTGGCGTGTTTTCTTCAGATTAATGTGATAATTTTATACTTTTCTTATTGTGGTGTTTCTTTTTGCTTCAGATTTAATTTAAATAACTGATTTTATTTCTGTCACTTAGTTTTGAACTTGGTGGAGGACCAGCCCAAATTAAATCACCTGTTAAAGTCAATGACGGTAAAATTCACAGTGTAATATTGAAAAGGTATACAGTTTGTTTAATTTATTTACTTAGCTATTCTGTAATAAACATTTAAAAAATTGCTATTCATGCATACTAACCTGCAAATTTTCTATATAACTTTTTTATTATGAAATTGCTGTAAAATACATTATAAGCTTTAAAATTTAAAGCACATTCTGTTTTTATGTATTTGTAAGAATGTCTTCATGATTAGCTACTGTATCTCAATTCTTCTATCT
>KK120427.1:108064-134452 GCA_000611955.2 Stegodyphus mimosarum
TTTATCAGTGGTTTTCAAGCTGTCAAATAAACGAAAATGCATATGTTTGCATATTTTAATCATAGTTTCACAGGTATCCCATTGAAAATAGATCATAAATCATTATTTTATTTGTAGAAAACATTTGTAGTAGCAGGCATAAATTTTATGCCATAATTCATGCTTTTGTAATGCAAATATCAAATTGATTGTCTGACATCTTGAAAGAGCACATTTAACTGCTTAATATGAATTTAATTTGCCATTAGATTAATAAGAAAAGCTATTGTTTTAAAGAGCATGCAAATATAAGCCATAAGTTTTACTTCTTATTGATTGGAATTTGATTCATAGCATCATTTATATAATAATTATGTGACATTAGCGCATCACTAGTGATATTTAAGAGCCATATTTCTGTTAACTCTAAGTCTTTTTAAATACTTCTCAAAATTTCAGGTGGTGTGCCAAATCATTTGCTTATGACAGCTGGAAAATATCCCCAGGGTTTGATTGGTTGCTTATGGGATTTGCGTATTGAAGATTCAGGTACCATCAACCTATACAGCAGTGCAAAAGTTGGTGCAAATGTGCAAGATTGTGAAGAGTAAGTATCTTTAAAAAATGCATATAGAAATCTAAAATGAATATGTTTACTTTTATTATTATTAGCATTATTATTTAAAATTTGTAAAACTTTAAAATATTTTTTTCTGTGGGCTCAAAAAAGATACCACTGCACATAGATATTATGTAATTTTTAAGGAAACAGGATCTGTAATGTGTTACATATGATATATAACATACATTGATGTGCAAAACTTGTGGACCACTCAGGTTTTCATCTACATATTTACACTGCAGGGAGTTAGATGTGGAAAAAACACTATGACAGTTACAAAGTGATAAAAATAAAAATGTAGATATGAAATATACTAGAAGACTTTATTTAGAAATAATTCTTTACATAGATTGCCATCAGACAGATAAATTACTATCACAAGTGAACTAAAGATGAGGTCATTCTTAATATAGGGTATGATTACTTAAAGTAATGTATTTCTTGTAGTACCATGTGGGCCCTATTAAGAGTGTAGGGACAATATTTGAGATCTACTTAAAATCTGAAGTCTCAGTCTTTTAGAGTTAAACATAATCTTAAACTTTTTTTCATCCTTCAGATGGAAGTTGTTGATAATTTCTCCTCTATTTTCCATTCTATCTATTTTCAACTGTTAAATAGCTGTTTTGGTGTGAAATGCCACAAAATATCTGCCTGAAGCATCTTAGATTGAGATCACTGGAATTTAAATCTGAGGAAGAAGCTGGCCATTTCATACAACAAATGCCACAAAAGAAAGAAAAGGATATCAATAATTAGTGCAATGAAGCGTTGTTGCATTAAGTTACACTGGAGGCAAGTGTTACCTTGAAACATGTACAGGTAGAAGTGGGCAAGACACTAGAATTACACCATTGGTTGTATAGGTATAGTCCTTCGCAATTTTTCAGTTTTATGTTCAGCTATACAGCTCTATCCCAATTTTGAAAGAGAACACTCCAAGGATAGCCCAGGGATCTCCCACCTCTCATTCTCTGCCGTCAACCTCGAAAGGACTTCAGATCACCATGTATTTTGTGTTTCCTCTTGCCACACAGATACTATTTACATATATCCATACCTTCTCTGGGATTCAAATCCACACTCATCAGTATGGCAATCAGCATCACTAACACTAGACTGGCTGGGCAGCACTAACTTGGAATAGAAACACACAAGGTGAATTATGTCAGTGCACTAATATGTACTGATTAAAGTACTTTCTTCCAGTATCTGTAACTCTGTTCAGTGCTTTTCTTCATTCATTTGGTGTAATGACTCTATAGACAAGAATGTATCACAGACATTCTTGTCTGTAGAGGCAAGAATGCCTCTACAGACAGGAATCTATAAAGTTTTAATATTTGTGAAATCATATCGCTCACTGTATTCTTACCATATTAACTGATGCTCAGAATCTGTTCTGAAGCTGAAGTAAATCTCATTAGTCCTATAGTCCAATACTGATAACCCTTATCCTATTATAAGCAGTGAACTGATGAGCAGGTGTTAAAGGGACATGGTGCATTTGGCCAAAAGGTAAATAGTCTGCCTTTAATGTGGCTTTCTCTCCTCATGCTCCGAAGTTGATTATTTTGTGTTGGTATGTAAAACTATAAAGTGACCATCAATGGTCATTGTTTTTTGATGGGAAACACCACTAACCTTATGAACAACTAACTGTACCTGATGTTTTGAAAGCAATTCATACTGATGCTTTATGATATAACACTAGGATTAATATTGAATTTGCCAACTATACTTCATACTTTCTTTAGCTTCTCAGTTACTCAACCTTGAATGAAATCATCATAATTTTTGAATGGCCATTTTGTTATTTGAAATAAGGAATGAGTTTCAATCTTTGTAAGATCATCTGAGAAGTCTCAAACCTCAGTTTTATTGCTTAAGGCTGTGAAATCTCATTCTGGTTATGCATCAGCTTCCTGTTGTTGATCTATATTTTTGCCAGTGTTTGTTTTATTTAATTTTGAAGTTGTAAACTTTAGAAATGTTAAAGTTTTGTACTTCAGTATATTTTAGAAAAAAATATGACATGATGGTAAGTTTTGTTTTAATTTTTATTAAAAATGCAATATCTTATTTAATAGTAATGTAATTAATTTTGATTAATTTTTATTTATACCAGAAGTGAAGCAAGTGGAGAATATTTGGATGAACTAGAAGAAAATTTTGTACAGAAATAATTAAATGTAGGAAGCTCTAGCCACACAGAATTGGACTGCTAATATGACTTGAACTTTCTATTGAAAGGAATATTATGTAGGAAAAGACTTGAATTGGCTAGAATTAAAATCAATCTTCATCTGAAGCATTGTCATTCAATCTATGCATTTTATGCATGAAAGCTGCTATGCAAGGACCAGAACTGGCTTTGATTTAACTTTTTAAGGCAGCACCATCTTGAAGTTTACAGTTAGCATATTTTGAAGACTGCTAAGGTAGTGAAGTAAAGAATAAGTATCATCACACCACGAACATTACTTTCAACTCTAATTTTCTTTTTTGTTAAACAGGAAATTAAGAAAATCTTTTTTTAATTTTATTTAAACGCAAATGTGTTCAAATGATATTTGGTACAAACTGTTTTAATTTTCAAAACAGCAGGCAGAAAAAAGTTTTTTGATTGTTGGCACATGATACGTTAAAGTATTATTGTTACTTTTATTTTTTTGTTTTATTCATTCTGTTTTCACTGCCATAATATTTTATTTCCTCTTGATATGAGTTGTATTATCTTTTGTCACATTGACATGGTGCTATGAACAACATTTGCTTCAGGAAATATTACCTCTGAGAAATGAGGGAGGCCAATAGTTATATTATTACCTGCTGTGTTTATCTGTTGTAAATGTCTTATTGCAATTTTTTTTAAGGAAAAGAAATACTTCCCAGTGATAAGTTAAAGTTGCTGTTGTCTGATTAAAACATTTTTTATTGTTTCTAAATAAAGAAAAAAAGGTGAAATGTTCTATAATAAATTTACTTGTACTTTGATGTATTCTTGACTCGTTTTATTTTTACAGACTTACATATATATCTGTTCACGGGAATTTTATATTATTATGCTTACTTTTAGTGGGTCTGAAATTATTAGGAAATCTACACAAATATCTCTTGTACATGCATTACAGCCAAGCCTCTAAATGTACTGTACCATCTCAGAATGATGAAATATATGTGTGGCTGCCAGTGGAAACCAATATGTAAATGTGTGACCGAATTACGGCAGGCAGAGCCATGCCTATATGTTTTTTTCATCTGAAGCAAAGAGGTAAATACATCTAGCCAATTTGGGGGGGGGGAAGTAATTCACTAATCCGTTTTAAATGTTTAAAATTGTGTATTATTCTGTGATTCATCTTTTGATTAGAAATAAAGGAAATGACCAAGAAAAATTAAACATTTGGCTTGTGCTTATTGTGATTCATCTCCTTTCTATTCTACATTGATAAAACAGGGGAAAAAATGTTGCATTTGTCAAGAATTCATAGATGATGATTTTTATGAAAACTGATCATTTGTAACATTGACATCAGAAAATATTGCGCATATCTAGAATGATATAATGAGGGATAAGAGATTAAAAGTCAGAAATATAGCAACAAGATTGGATCTACTTAAAACTGTTCTGTGCATTCCACATGAACACTTCACCTGAGCAAAGTCTGTGTAAGATGGGTACCCTGACTTTTTTCAGCAGTTCAAAGCTAGCAACTTGTCAGTGCTATACAGAAGAAAGTGGGGTTAAGCTTGATTCCTTCTTACAGCCCAGATTTAGCTTCAAGTGATTATTAGCTATTCTCTAAACTAAAATATGACCTTTGTGGAAAAGAGATTTAATGATGGTGATGGAATGAAAAGAACAATTATGGAGCATTTTGTGGACAAACTTTCAAATTACTTCTTCAGACACAAAGAGCTGCTCATTAAATGATACGAAAACTGTATTGAAGTACAGGGAGATCATATTGAAAAACAAACTGCTAAAATTTTTGTATTTTTTATAACAATTCATCAGTGAGCAAATTTTTTTATATCTACCTGTGTACATTTACTATGTTTTTTTCTGAAGTGCTTCCAAAAACTTGAGTAAGATTGAGAGATCAGTATTGTTTGTAGAAAATTCTGTTGTCAGAACTACAGTGAACAGTCTAATGGTTTGGAGACTTATTTATATTCCAGTCTAGTGATCCATCATGTTTTAAGATGTAATGTTTGGGATCCTCCTCCACTTTTGGAAACGCTTGTGGAAGCAGGTAACGCTGATAGCTAGGTTCATGGTGAATGGGCTGGCTGCATACAACTTTCAAGCATTCCTTATGTATAACTTGAATACCAGACAATTCCTTTGGTGTGTTTTCCATGAAAGCATCCCTCTTAGAGAAAATAGCTTCACATATTTTATTGCAGTCAACTGATTAAAGAAGTATTCTTTAAAACAAGTAATAACTTTTATCAGTCAAATAAATTTTTATTGCATTCTTTTTACTTTACCCCCACTTCATAAGTTTACACTGTGGGCTACAGTGTGTTAAATTTTGAGAATATTATAGGTGGTTCTGTTGATTTCTATTCAAACCAATAAACAATTTTCACTCTAATTAATGGTCTAATTTATTTTGACGTTTTCATTTCAGTTTTACCAAACTTTAAATCAATTGCTTTACAGTGTTCATTGTTTTCTCTTTCTTCAAGTTTCAATTTTTTCCAAAACTCTGTTTTTTAAATTTTCTTAGCAAGAAACGTATTTTTTATTTCATTCCTTCTGTCAATTACTTTAGAATCAAAAGAACAAAAGATTTTAAAACATATTCTTATATATCAGCAATGTTAGAAATAGCCAGTATGTTTTGTCTTAAATGTTCCATAAAAATTTCGAAATAAAAAGTCTCATTTATTTATTTAATTAGTACTCATACTAAACAATTAACATACCAGTTTCCTTTTGATAAGTCTAGAAGTAATTGGTCAAAATATGATGGTAAATTTTTATATATTTTAGATTGTGGCCAATTTATAAAATAGTTGTCTGGTTTGCAAAGCAGCTGAACTTTGATCATAATCTAGGCATAGAAATTTCCTGATCTAAAAACGCTGCATGCTAAGAAATCAAATGTATGTGTTAATCTCCACAGAGGAATATTTTTTCATTAAATTTTGTTAAGTCTCTGAGATATTTTATGCGTGTGTCGAGAGATAGCAATATATTAATATATCTTCAAAATGTGAATTCATTTTTTATTGTTTGATGATGATGATGATTGTTATTAGTAATAACGACAGCCAAGTTTTTGCCAACATATTTTTTTTTGGCTACTTTAAATTGTTCAGAATCTTCTATAGCCTAACAAAAAACTTCTAAAGTTTTGTCAGTTTCAAAGACATACATTGCTCTTCTATGAAATTGCTTATTATGGGAAACATTGGCCTTTTTTCTTCATCTGCATCATTACTGTGAATGGAAATAGAACTTAAAGGCTCGAAGCAAAAAGATTCTCAAAGCCGGTTAGAATATTTTTAGGTTCTAATGAGAACTTGTCCTGATAATTCTAGCAACAGTGGGTTCAATATTTTCATTAAAATCAGTCTGATAAGCAGCGTAAATGGCCTCATCCAGCCCCTTACAAGAGTAAATAAATATACGTTCTAAGAGTCAGTAAAGTAAAAAAAGAAATGAATTCAGGGGAGCAAACACTAAATCCCAAATCTAAGGATTGGTTTTCTGTGCATATTTTGAAATTGTGGAACTAAAGTTCTCTGAGCTGAAGAACCTCGATGGACCCAGACTTGGAGAAATACTATAACAAACAAATGAAGGGCATTGAATAGATAGTAAGTTAGTAAGCATGTGATTGAGAATCTGTGGAATTGATCTTCTGCTGAATGCTGTTTAGTACCCTCGTAATAAGGATGAACCGGGACTTTAATCAGCACCACATTGAACTTGAGCATTCATTGAATCAGTATTATGCCTGTGCCAAGTTTACTGAATATTATCATTAAAAATGATAACCACATTGCTTATTAAAGTTTCTGTGTATTTAACTACTGAAGGAATCTTTGAATGAAACGTGTGTATGTGAGTGAATGTCCTATATTTTCCCCCAGTTTTGCTTCGTTAGAAGCATTTTTTTCATGGCTCTTAATTTTCTTTGTGAAATAACGTATGACAAGAAAAAGAAGACCTTACATTAAATCACCCTTCATATAAGATGAAACTGAAAATGTATACCTGCTTACGTCTTGTAGCTGATTCCTTTTCATAGTTTAAATTCTGCAAAATAAATGGTTCCTATCAAATTATGTTCCATTCTTATTTCACTAATATCCACAGTATTATGGCTGAAGTATTTGACCTCTGCAGCATGTAATCAAAGCAAGGATTTTATTCCGTCCCATAATTTCGGGTAGATAAGCCGCCCTGGCATGTACGCTGCACACAGATAATTGATCAAAAAAAGTGAAAGTTCATCGGATGCCGCACCGCTGTATATGCCGTAGCAAAGCATTCCGAAACATGGAACTTAATATTCATTTATTCAGTAATTCCCTGCCACATTGATGTGTAATCATCATCGACAACATTTTATAACATTTACAACATAATCAGTAATATATAAATAAATAAGGAAGAAATATCTTACCTTGAACTTGTAGAAAACGAACTCCGATGATGCTCATGGTGCTGTTCTAAATCAGTTTCTTTTTCGATGGTTACCGATTTAATGAAAGCTGATACGATCGCATCAACTCGGACTGATTGCCATGCTTTATCGACCCATAAGGTAGCCTTCTCATACGAAGCTTTTCTCATTCGTCCGGAATTTGTGAAGGAATGGAGTCCGCTTTGCATCCATTCCTCCCACTGCTTTCGTAGTTCATGCTTGAAAATTCTATTGATAGTGAGATCCGGCGGCTGTAAAATTTTTGTTAGCCCACCTGGTATCACCGAGACATTACTGCTGAGTTTTTTTCCTTTGGATCTTACCATATCGGCCAAATGTCATCGCACTGAATCCAGAACGATGAGTCCTCGGGGTTGGAAAAAAGCACCTATCCTTTTTCTATAAATTTCTCTCAGCCAAAACATCACTTCTTCGCAAATCCATCCTTTTTCGTTGGCGCAAATAATAACTCTTTTAGGGAAGTTTCCTTTCGGAATTGTTTTTCGTTTAAAAATTATCAAAGGAGTTAATATCTCTCCATTGGCAGCACAACACAAAACACAAGTAAAAGAAGTCTTTTCAGTCCCGGTTGTTAACACTGAAATTGTTTTTTCACCTATTGAATGAACAGTTCTGCTCGGAGGACAGTCAAAAGTAACGAGCACTTCGTACATATTAATTATTTGCCCTCTTTTCAAATTTTGTTCTTTCATTTTTAGATGTGTACTCCAAAAAAGCTATCTTTTTTCAAGCCAGTCAAGGGGAAGCTTCTGTCTAACTGTTGTTTTGGTCCTGACAGATAATTTCTTTCGCTTCATGAACCCGAAACATAAATTATACCCTCCAACAAAATTTTTAATGCCCATTTGTCGAGCAATTACTTTTGCTTGAAGGCGAATTCTAACTGTTGATACTAATAATTCACTTTATCTCTTCTCTGCTGTCCATTTCTGTAAATTGTCTTCCAAAACAGGCCAGGGTATGATGCCAGTTCGAAGAGATCTTTCATTCTTAGGCATTTTCTCTAATTCTTGTTCTAACTTCCACCACCGAATATATCACTTGTCAGCTTGAAATTCTTTAGCCGCAGAGCGATTACCAATTATCTTTCTTTACTGCCGAAAACTTAAAAACAGCTGTATAACTTTTCTTCGAGTAGTAATAATAATAATATTTTTAAAGCACGAATGATAAGGTAACAAAAAGTAATTTACTGAGCAGCAAAAACGTGTAAGAATGAACGCAACACTTGGAAAGTAAACGCAGCTGTTTCCAATAAAAAAAAAAGTCATAAAACCATGGAATTTAGCAGAAAGTACAGTCATTGCGATGTCTTTGCACAGAGCGACACTTACCTACTTACTAGATGAGTTTGAACTTACTGCACTGCCGTAGCACAATCTGAGGTTAAAGTATTGCAGCGAATTCTAAATTAACCGTTTCGCTTGTGCATAACTTACGATCTGAACGCGCAAAATTTTAAGAACAGAGGAAAAATAAAAATTCCCTCAGATACATCGCAGACGTAAATTTTCAACTTTTAAACACGTATAAGCCGTGCCTTATCTACCCGAAATTACGGTACTAAAAATTCAGTTTTGGGTTGTACTATTGAGAAATCATTTTCTCAAAAAAAAAAAAAAAAAAAAAAAAAGGTTCTGTATTTGTTTACTGTTCATAATTATTAAGTTAAATTTAGCAGCATGTACTGAAAGCAAAAATTCGGTAGTCCTTTTTAAGAACTAATTTATTGATTTATGTAACACATAGCAAGAAGCATAAGTTATTTTTAATGAGTACAATTTTTATACACTTCACAGCTTTCCAGTTTTAATTTTTCTTTTGTTTTGGGCTCTTTTCCGCTGAGATGGTATGACTTGGGTCACACAGTTATTTCCATAACTGGGCAGTGGTCTTAATGCAATATGAGCAGGTTTGACATTGTAGAAAGAGTTAGCTGCAGTAGAGCTACGTATTCCATAAGAAAAGTACAATAGCATACCTGGAAATGTGAAAAACAATTTCATGCATAAAATTTAATATGAATCAAGTGCTCATTCAAATAAATATGGGTATAAATAAATAATACGACGTTAATTATCAATAGTTTATTTGGTAGGGAGATGATTCTGTAAAATAGCTAAGCTGACCTCATCTATAATTAATGCTAAAATAGTGATATATCTAATAAACGGGTTAATTTGCCTACTTTTAAATGAAGAATCATTTGCAAAATATCGATATACAATTGATTATTTACACCAAATTAAAATGCCCTAAAAATCTCGCAGTGTTTTGATTAAAAACAAGAAAGTTCGTGGTTTTTTCTGTGAATTATTATATCTGTGCAAACTATATCACATTTTACTTTTTTTCAATGAATTCAATGCAGTTTCTTCCAAAACACATTTGTACCCAAAATTTGCATATATTTGAGCATAAAGACTTACTTAACTGTACACAGAATACTTTGAAGAATATCATGATACATGGGTAAATTATATTTCTTGTAAAATAAATGTGCATAATTTCCAATAATGGAAAATAAATGTGCTCCAGTAATAAATCATCTAGTTGAAAGGCAAATAAAACCTAAAATATTTTTCAGTTATAATGTCTGGTAAGTGATCTTGAAAGGTGTACCGATAGCTTGACATGCTGGATAACTAAGTTATTTATCTGAAATTCTTTTGGTGTAAGATAGCTTTTATCTCGACATGTATGCTTATAAACTAATTAAATGACAATGAGAAATTATTACTTTTAAAATGAATTCAAGGGAACTTAAATGAATTTCTTCTCTGACTATTAAAAAATAGCGATATGAAAGATATGAGTTTACTCTAAAAATAATTAAATAGGTTTTGATACATTTTTTATGAATGTGAATGGTTTCTTGGACATTAAATTATGAACTGACAAAAACTTTCAGAATAATTTTACGGGAATTAAATATGTTACTGAATTAGATTTCCTTGAAGTTTTCTAAATTCAGGAAACCTATCAATTTCATTTGTAGAGAAACTTCTTAGAACGAAAAAAAAAATTTAAATTCATTGTGCATTTACCTGAAATTGAAACCGATTATTCAGTAGGTACACTTGTATGCTTATTACTACAGCATGTGAAAGATATGTCTTTAATTTTTTTATAAGTTAATGATTTTCATACCAATCCAGTTTTTTCTGAAAATGCTTGGGGAAGAGAACATCTCATAACATTACAATATTGATTTCTGTTTTGTTCAACACAAGGTGCTGGAAATTTTGCTTCTTGATTGCTATTTTTCTATTTAAGTGCATATTTATGAGCTATTATGCAGAACACATTTGCTTCTTGGAGAAAAGAGACTGGACATCGTTCCTCCAAAATGATTAAAAAGAATTCACTTTTAGTGCCTGACTCATATGTACATAATCAAGAAATAAAAATGAAATCAAAATTAGATAATGAAAGGAGACAACTTTCAAACATGAAATACTCATCTGACAATTCATAAAATGATTTTAGTAAAACATAATAAAATATATAAAACTGTTGAAAATTCCGTGGTCTTTTTCAAGGAGTAACCGACGAAATTTCGACAGAGCAACGTTTCTGAATTATATCTAAATGAGTGTGAATTCTGAAACAGGTTAAAAAGTTAAAAGAAAGTACCAATTAAAATAATCAAAATGCAACAAAGTAAAAATGTTCTCGATTTAATTAATCGTCATGATATAATCTTATCCGAAATGATACTAAAATAAAAATTAAAAAAAAAAGCCAATTTGAGTAAAAATCGTGACAAAAAACTGGGGAATTAAAAGCAATGTACTAAATAAATTTCTAATCAAAGAATAAGCAGTATTTCTAAAATTTTTTTGTAAACCAAACGAAAATAATAAAATTTCTAATCAAAGAATAAGCAGTATTTCTAAAATTTTTTTGTAAACCAAACGAAAATTCAATTTTATTATGTTTTATTAATTTTATGAATTCTGAAACAATTCAAAAAATTAAAAGAAAATACAAATTAAAATAATCAAAATGCAACAAAGTAAAAATGTTCTCAATTTAATTAATCGTCATGATATAATCTTATCCAAAATCAAACTAAAAAAAAAAAAAAAGCCAATTTGAGTAAAAATCGGGACAAAAAAAAGGGGGGAATTAAAAGCAATGTACTAAATAAATTTCTAATCAAAGAATAAGCAGTATTTCTAAAATTTTTTGTAAAACAAATGAAAATTCAATTTTATTATGTTTTATTAATTTTATTTTATTGAAATGTTTTTGTTTCCATTTTGAAATGGTTTTTATTTGAATATTTCCTGTTGGAACGTTGCTCCTGCTTCGATATCTAATTTTTATCTTTTGATTATTCAATTAATTTCGCTGCATACTGCATGATTTCAATACTTTGTATCATCTTAATTTAAAATTTCTCAACTTTTGTTTATATCTATACAGGATGAGCGCTAAAGTTCGATATCACCCATTTAACAAACGAACGTTTGCAGCTATAGTATCATTTCGGATAAGATTATATCATGATGACTAATTAAATTGAGAAAGTGAAAGTTGTAGAGATCATCGATTTAATACGAAAAGCATCTCATGCACATGAATGTTAAAAATAGAACGTTTTAAATGCGCATTTGTTTGCTCGCGATTTCATAGACTGTGACGTACCGAAACTATTAAAAAAAAAAAAAAAAAAAAAAAAAAAAAAAAAAAAAAATTTAGACTTTAAATTTTGCCTAAAGGGGGCGTTTTTTAACGTTTTGTGTTTTACCATTATTTATTAAATATCATGTTCTTCGCACTTAAACGATAAAATTCAGTTCAACAGCAATATCTCAAAATAATTTAAAAATGAGTATATCTTTTAGTGATATACTCATTTTAAAATTAACGCATTCACAAGAATTTCTGATGCACAGTTCAGCGACCTTTAGACAAAAAGGTTTTTTTCCCCTAGAGTGTTGCCATTGCTCGCTTTTAATCGTTTGAGTTTGTTCAAAAATTCGTTAAAGATTTACAAAATATGAAATAGATAATAAAACAAATTCCAAAATCGGACTCCCAGATGCGGATATTCGGGTGGAAACGTACGTTGCGCAAAATTGGATGGCTCTATGTACCGTTGTTTTATCACATTTGAAGAAATATATCTACATTTATGAAGATTCTTCATTATTTAATTTCTTTAAATGTAATACAGGGCTGCAATATTTTGTGGCAACAGTTTCAAAAGTGATTCAGACATTTAATGTTTCAAAACACAAAATCGCAAAATGAAAACAATAGTCCAACAGAGACACACACACAAAAACTAGTTACCACAATATATTTTCGATGTCCAAAATTCTCTTTATCAGCTGAACTCTTCGAAACTACAATACCCGATTTTTTGTTCTCCGAATTCCTCCGTCAGCTACTGCTTCACTGGTGATGTACTGTGTGTAGGCACATTCACACAGTACATCACCAGTGAATCATATCATATTGTAACCATCCATTCAAGATTGAAGCAATGGCAGGTTCTCAACAAAATCAGGTTTTACTTCTTGCAGAAGTTCTAAATATCGTGCGGCCGTTAACGTAACCTGATCAAGTATTGCGTCGATTAATCTGTTATTGTAAATTCTACACTAAACGTTAAACGAAAACCGTATTTGATCTCAAAAGTCAGCAGAACATATCGGATTTTCCAGTGCCCAGTAATGGATATTCTGCCTATTGTATATTTCATTCCGCAAGAAACATGCCTCATCGGCCCACACTCTATCTGCCAAGAATGTTGTCTGGATCTCTACCTGGTTCATGACGAAATTGCACCATGCGCGTAACGTCTCTCGACATCTCTCTCCAATAATGCCTACTGAGATATTGCCCGATATGGATGAGCTCCTATTTCGTTTAGGATTTTCCAACGAGACTTTTTAAGAGGTCACACTTTTCACTTATCTCTTGTGCTGCTGTTCGGAGTGAGGGTATATGATAATACCTCTTCCGGCTGTATTTTCCGCCCTACCTTAACTGGTCTGCCGGATCGAAGTCAGCTAGTCACGTAGCCTGTCTCTCTTTAACGTTTCACAACCTGTGCGATGGTTTTGTGTGAAGGATGCGGGACTGCAGGAAAAAGCTGTCGATATTGCCTTGCCACATTCACCGTAAAGTAGAAACCATGTCACAATAATCATTTTTTGACAATCGCTCCATGATCATGAGCTACAACATATAACCCCCAAGGACCCAAGGATATATCGCTTTTACAGCTGTGGCAGGTGAACAAGGGTGGCGTTTCATACACTATTTGCATAATGCACAAGTTTCGCACACCAAGCTAAAGTAGCGTTGAGTTCATACTGTGAATGATCTGTATTTGTCTACTCTGCTTGTAAAGACAAGCAGGGCCATTCCTAGCGGGGGTGCAGCGCGTAAAAGTACGCAGGCGGCCAAAATCAAAGGCGGTTGGACTCTCGCAATACCACGCCTAACTATTTTAAATTAATTAAATTCTTTGTATGTACGTTTTATGCAATTTGTGATTTGTAAGTACTTGGTGAGTATGAAATAAAAATTTTATTAATCATTGAGCATTTTTTTTTAAATTTGGGTGCGGCAATCTTAGGAAAGTACGCGGGCAGCCAATGGCTTAGGAACGGCCTTGAGTGTAAGGATGCATTCCGCGTGGTTTAAAGCACAGTCCTCTCGATTGTGAATTACACGCGACACTACTGTGCCGCGATGCGGGCTAGATTTTCGAGTAGTCTCGCTTTAACAAAGTTTATGTTTCACGTTTGCGCAATGGATATTTTTTCAGCACGGTAACCTTTGTCGCTTGCCGATGAATACAGATTTCAGCCACGCATAGTCAACTGCTGACGATTGTGTGCGCTGTGCGCACGACGAAAATTTTAACAAAATGTCTTTCCATACACAAAAAACAAATTTTTTGAAAATATTCACAGGCCCAAAGATAAATCATTAGTACTCTTCGCATTAAGAATTATTAATTTGTTATTCAAATAAGCGGGAATGTACTCAGGATTAAAAAGAATATACGGAAATTGATTTATTCTTTTTATAAAGGGGATAGATTTATTCCGCTATATAAAAAGTTATGCAAGTATTTTAAGCTATATAAATATTTTAAGCGTATGCGGAATAGAGTTATTCTAATTTCTTTTACATGCGAAAGTAGATTTATTCTTTTACAGTATTGATGTTTTTGAATTGCTTTAAATTAATGTTGTAAGTTTCTATAACGTGCAATAATCAGTTAACGTAACCTTCTTCCATATTTATTTCCTAATGTATTTTTTGTTTGATATTTCATCCTATATTTACTGTTATCATAAAAGTTCTTTTAAAATTTATTTGAATTCATACTTTCCACGAAGATATCTCAACCTGCGCAAATAACTCTTGAGTGCATTGCCGTAAGAATTTAATCCTATTTTACAATGTAGCTTTTCTTCTTCTTTGATATTTCATTCCATATTTATTGCTATCATAAAAGTTCTTCTTTTCATAGGCATTCAGCAAAATCACAGAACTTGGGGCTTTCTCTTCTGATTCTTGATTATATTATCTTACCTATTCGTAAATCCAAAAGGAATACGAATAACTAAGGTACATTTTATTGCATTTATGCTTCATAGATCCTGTAGTAACTGACTAGGCTTACCATAATATTTTTTGCTCAAAGTTGAATAATTCTTAAGAAAATACTCATAATAGAAAATAAAATTTGAAATAAACCTGAAAAAGCTACTACTGTTAAAAGGGCTTAATTTCTAAAATAAAAAATGTCGTAGCCCTATGGAAGGGAAGAAAGGAAGAAAATAAATAAAATAACTAATAATTAAAATAAATAAATTAAAATTCAGTAAAATATGACGATATAAACAAAAATTTAATAAATCATTAAACTCATGATAAATAGTTAAATAAAAGAAATAAAATACCGAACCTAGTTTTATCTGGAGCTTCACCTGGACTTATAATCGGTATAACCCAACTGTGCGAGTCCTTGTCAAGTCCCTCCCCCTTGTCAGCCCACAGCCGAACAGCGCGAATAAAGTTCCCGTAAAGCACGATAATTCTGTTATAATTCTAGCTGTCAAGTAAAAGGCGACTGGGCCAGAAAAAAAAATCTCCCGAATCTGATCCGATAGCAACATGAGAAAAAACATAAGGTCTATACAAGCGAAAATTTCTGTCCCCAATATTTGGTTACATAGTTCATGTCTGCAGGAGCTCTGCAGTGAGAGAACACGAGTGCTGGATGTTCACGACCAAGCTAATCACTTTTAGTATTTTTTGGTAGCAACACAGTTGACCCGCTTTCATAAATGCATTGCACTGCTTGGAGAACAAACCTTTGACATGCGGATGGGGACGTTTCTTTCCATAAAAGTCTTAACTTCCGTCAAAGTTTTTGTTCCTCGGAGAAAAACCTAGCAAGCATTCAGAAGTTATGATAGGTTTTTAAGGCATATTTATTTTTAAAATAACATTTGTCTGTTGAAATTGTGTTTCTCTTATATAGAGGAAGTGCCGGAGCCCTCTTATTTAGGACTCCGGTGCGCTGCAATTACGATTTATTTCAGAAACTGAGAAGTACTGGAGCAGAGCTCCGGTGGACTCTGGCACAATTTAAGTTCTGACTGTGAATGAAAAGGCTAAATAAAGAAGTTGTTAACAAAAAACAACATCGTCGAAATGAATAGGGCCTCGAGCATTCCAAACATAAAGGATTACTTTCCATAATAATCTTTCTAAACATACGAAACAAGTAAACTGATAATTCCGGATTAACTTTCGCAGCGCGACAAAATTTAGCGGAACAACGTGTCTTAGTCGCCAATTTCATTAATACATCATCAATAGTATATAGTGGACACCAAGCAATGACGCTACCGAAACATGTCACTGCGCATGAGTGCAGCACAAGTCCCGCTAAAGCGAGACACTTTTCTCATTTCGTTCAAGTTTCGCGACGCCACAGTTTCGGAAATCACGAAGAAACAAGTGTGCGTTTTCAGCGTTCTGTTTCTAGCATTCATATCATATCCAAAAGGCGTCTCTTTGTACTAAAGCGATGATGCTTTGTTATTCACTTTTTGCAACTTTGTAATTCCCTTTTTTCTTCCTATCTCGAACCGTTTTCCATCAATAGTAGTCCATAGCCTAGATATCACTTTCTGCCGTTGTTGACCTAGATATCACCTTCTACCGTTGTTGTTGTTACTTATGCTCATTTGTTTGAGAGTAACATCAGCCCGAGCCCACGAAAATCCTCGTGGCAAGAAGCGCAAGGTACGGCTATCGTTGACAACAGCGTTGAGCACCATATACAGGTGAAAATGAGATTTAGCTCATTTCCGCCCCCAATTTTGATGGAGAGCAGCCCGGGGGAACGGGTTCGAGGATCTCCTACCACCAAACCACACGAGAGGACTTTCAGCTCGCCGCATATTTAGAATGCCGCACCTACGCTATACATTTACAAACATCTATGCTCTCTTCGGAATTCGAACCCGAGCCCTTCAGCTCGCGATACTAACCCATTTTCTGCCGTTCGGCAGTTAAACGGGTGGTACCAGGCTTTAGTGGCGCTCTGTATATAGGGGTGACGAAAAATAGCGCGGCTCGCAAGCTGCATGCGACTCTTATGCAAATAAAATACATGTATGAAATACGTTAAACTATGCTTCTAGCTGTACAGAGTCGAGACATAAAGAAGTAAAAGCAAACAAACGAGTTCGTAAGTTCGACAATGAGTAAATAAAAAATGATTTTGTATGTACTGAAGATGATGAACCAATCTGGCAATTCTGTCGAGCGAGTTACTAAAATCAAATAAACTGCAGAAGCATCTACACCAAGGTCCTATAATCCAAACCTAAAACCACTAATTTTTTTCAGAAAAAAAACTGGGCATTTGAAATATAAGCAAAACTTTGCCTATTTGTACAGATATTAACAAAAAACATTGGAGGCTTCTTACCAATGTGCTATCGTGTGGCTAAAATTAGCACACCGTGCTTCAATAGCTGAAGATTGTTCCAGCAGCCCCAGATATAGTAGGCTTTATGTTTGGTGAAAAGGAAAAGCAATAGATGTATCAAATACTACTCTCCGATACAAAAACTGGTGCCATAATACACGAAATGGTAGATAATTCGGAAAGCGAAATTATAATCAGAATTCAAAAAAGTAAAATTTTCAGTCTTCAGCTGGAAGATTCCACCAATTTCCAAAATACTGCACAATTAATTTGTTTTGCAAAATATGAATACAATAATAGTCATTGCAAATTTTTTTTTTTGCAAAGGAACTGCAAAAGGCTATCGAAAAGAAAGCTTTAAATAGTAAACTCTTGCATCATAGGAAACAATATTTCTTGGGAAAACTGAATGAGGATGGACAATGGTGGAGCTGGTGCCATGGTAGGTAAACGCGGCGTAGAAGTTTCTTCCTAAAGCAAAGAAGTCTTACTCAATGTAACATGGGTTCATGGTATGATTCATAGAGCAATATGCAACCGAAAGTAAAGTCTGTCTCAGATACTGGAGTTAAAATAATAAATTTTGTAAAGGAGCGTCCTCAGAACCGAAGGATGTTTTCGAAAATATGCGAAGATATGGACAGTGAACATCAGCAGCTTTCTTTACATGCCGAGGTGCGTTGATTTCGAGGGGTAGGGGCCTAATCAGACTATTTGAACTTAAGGATGAAGTGCTTGTGTTTTTAATTGACAACGACAATAATAAAAATATTTGCAATTTTTAACTGATAAAGAACGATTATATAGGTTAGCTTACTAGCGACATTTTTCTCAGATTGAACAAGTTCAAGGACAACAATTAAATATATTTATAGATAATGATAAAAATCAAAGCCTGTACAAAGAAAATTGATTTCTGTTGTTCATATTGAAAGGAGATTAATTTCGAAGAGGATGCATTTTCGGACATTAATTCTTACTTTAGAATATTTTGCTATAGAAAACAAATTTGAATTTTTTTCGGGGGGGGGTCACTTCGCGTTTTAGCGTTGACCACTCCTAAGGCCGGAAATGGTGGCCATTTATTGCGGAGGCACCTAATAGGCGGCCACAGTTACCTCCTATGAAGTGACAGAGAATTTGCTTCCATGCCTTCACCGGGATTCGAACCTTGTCCCTTCGGTATCGCAGTCGGCTCTCGTAACCACTACACCGTCTGTGCGGCATAACTTAAATGTTCGTTATTAAGGTATAACAACTCGTTATGGCAGATCTTTAATATCAATTTAATACTTATTTTCCGCAAGTTGACTTATTTCCTTTTCTGTCTCGGAATACATCCGAACCCTTTTCAGTGCGTTTTACACAAAAAATTTGTCATTTCATCGAAGCGGAGAACTAACTGTGTTATCATGTGAGAGAGAACTAAAATTTGTTTTCAAAGAGCTTGTTGAACTGAGGCATTTTTGGCTTAAAATTCGAAATGAATATCCAGAATTGTTTGATGCAGCTCTAAAGGTATTATTACTATTTGCCTAATCATGTGAAGTGCGATTTTTCCAATTTCTGTATCTGAAATCTAAATACTCAAACAAAGCAGTAGAGTAACCTTTAAGACTTAAATTGAGCAAAACAGAAATATCTCTGATTGATTTTTTTAAAAGTTTTTATATGTTATACGCCATGTTTTAATTCTGATTTATAATTGATCAATGCTAGTCAGTTTTTCAACTAAGAATTTGATTTGGTAACTATAGACTTGATTTTCAGTTTATTGTAATTGCTTTTTGTTTTGTATGAAACAGAAAAAGGTAAATTTAAAAATTGAGGATTTTTAATATTACCTCGCGGTAGTTTTTGAGCAATTAGAATTAGATTAGTGATTGTTTCAATTTTTGGGTCAGCATGCTGACTCGATGTCTCAAGTAAGATCGCACTGCCAAAAAGTTTGAATACTACTGCTGTACCGCATTCATTGCAATGGCAGTTTATTTCTTCTAACTTTCCGAATATGCCATGTAGCGCTGTCGTACCTTTTTTAGGATATGAACTATGTAGTATTCTTACCTAACAAAAACCATCCAAGATATGTAGGCCATACTTGCTTCAGGCAGTTTACCAGTAAACAATTAGAAATGAAAGAAGCTATACCAGGAATCCAGGGCATACTTGGCGAGTTAACACAGCAACGTTTGGTTGTTCTATGCCTTTGATTCTGCGGCAAACAAACAAGAATTCCTTGAATACCGGTTGAAAGTAACATGCACAATAGTACTACAACAATGATTATAAAAGAGTCGTCCGTTTGGACAAAGTTCAACGTCACTGATGCAATCAGCGTGATCACAAACAGAGCTGCTATAACGAATTTAGCACGGAAAGAACTTGTTGGCGTAGGCTCTGGACCATGGCTTAACAAATCTGGGCCATCAAGCGTTGACATATTGGCAATTCGTGCTTGGTCTTTGTATTGCTGGACCACAGAATCGACATCCGTGTCGGAACTTGATTCTGTTGGGTTTTCATCAATGCACGTTGTCGACATCTCGAAATGATCTGTAATATCATAGCCTGGATTGTTCGTATATTGAGATTCCTGGCTTTTCTTCCGTGAGCGATCATGTGAAAATGTCTTTGCAGATGTGTGGAACATGGGTTCATACTGCCAAGAAGTATTGTCTCTATACCTGAAAGAAAAACCATTCACGTAATGACATAAATATAATGTAACCAATACAGTTCTGAGTAATTAAAATTGATTACTTCTGACAGAACATCAGAAGTGAGTTTTCTCATTTTTCCAAAATTGAACTAACTTATTTTGCAGGACTGCTTATTGTTTAAAGATCAAAATGAAGCACAAATACAGTTATGAAATACAGTTGAACTGAATTTCATGTGTAATTTTTTATGTGTTAATTTTATTTATTAGATATCACTTGCGAAGAACGCGGTATCTAACAAATAAAATTAACACACAAGACGTGTTAATAACAAAAGCCAAAGAAAATTTCGTTAGCCGTCTTACTACGAAAACTGAATATTCATATGATGAACTGAGAGAAGACTGAAAAATTATAAAAATTCATGCCAACACTGCATCGGGAATTCTAAACATATGCTACTATGCAGCTTTTAAAATTTTCTAAATTTTATTGTTGAACTATATGTAGCGTAAATGGAAAGGAAATGGTTCTTAATAACAAATCTAAAAAAAAAAAAAAAAGAAGCAGAAGTGAGTGTAAGAGCAGACTTGTAGACTGCGAGCCCAGAGAGAGAGTAACAAACCCTTTTGGGCGACTGTTAAAGTCAGAAACCTTTCGAATTTTTTATTTAAAAAAATTTCAGTTAAAAATTTAAATAAAAAAAGCCTTATAGTTTTTATAAATGTTTTAATGCTCTGTGAAGACATATAATTTAAAAAAAGATCTTAATACACTACTGGCGATTAAAATTGCAACACCAGGAAGGAATGATCTGACGACTGTCAAAATCACATGAAAGGAAGAAGTTGGGATGTACAAATGATTAGTATTTCAGCGCGTTTCGAAGACCCAGGAAGGAGAAACGATATCTGCATAAAAGAAAGACTGAAAATAAAAGAAAAGTTATGTAGAAAATTTGTGTCATTCGGAAAGTGCTTTGTAAGGTTGGAGTTTGCTCAGAATATCGTGTTATGCTCCGAATAAGAAGAGGAAATGCTTACCAGCAAGTTTGGAAATTCAATAGAGGCAGGATTGTTGCCTATCAAAAGTGTGGGTTCGTGATGTCGCCGGTCGCACTGGTCGACATCCAACCACTGTCATGCGAATACGGAATCAATGGATTTCTGAGGGTCATACTGAACGGCATGGAGGATCTCAACGCTCTCCCATGACTAACATCAGAGAAGACAGACATATTGTGAGGTCAGCCCTGCAACGGAGAATTAGTCAGGAAAGGGGTATGTTTGCAGCACGCCCAGTATCAGCTCCTTAAGGTGCGTCGAAGTCTGCAGCAGCGTGGACTATTAGAAGGGCGACCATTATTTCAGCTTCCCTTGGTAATCCAGCGACTCTGGTGCGCCAAACGACAAAGCTGAAGTGGAGTGGCAGAATGGACAGGAGTGGCACAATGTCGTTTTTTCAAAAGAGTCGCGGTTCTGCGTGCAGTATTCTCATGGCCGTATACATGTGCGGAGTGTCCGAGGAGATCACACGTCGCCTGCTTGCATTCGATATCGGCATAGGGAACCTGCACCTAGTGTGGTGGTTTGGGCAGCTATTGGGTAAACGGCATGCACATCTCTAGTTCGGATCGACGGTAATTTGAACGCAGATAGGTACACTGCGCCAAAAAAAGGGGACAGTTCTATATCTCCCGTTCTACTGAGCCGATTGACGAAATTCAAATTGCGTTTTTCATGTCTCGAAAGTGTGACTTATGATATATATTTGATTTATATATAGCATTGTTCTAACATAGGTATTTTAACACAAAATTGGACTTTTTCTGAAACGACGCGCCAATTTGTTTCCATGTTTCGATTCTACGATTCAAATTTGCCTAAATATTAAATTTTGCAAAATGTGGTGCGAAATTTACGGAGAAATTCAAAAATTTATCTTGGCGCATTTTTTTCAGTTTGGCTGAGAATAATTCACTTGGTAAACTTCTTAATATTTGGCAACCTATTTTCCTTTCCCTTTTTACATTGTGCAGGAGCGGAAAAAAAGGCACATCGTTCCTAATACAGCATTTCACCCTACACATCGTTTCAAATAATTTTAACAAAGCGCCTAAACCACATTTGATATAAATATCGCTTTCAACAAATATGCCAAATTTCAAAACGCACCAATATATAAATTCACTTATATCTTCGGAAATTTTGAATAAAAAACTCTCATTTTTTGCAGGTATGCTTAGAAATATATTTACTTTAAGATGGTGGTAAAAATTCTATAGATATACAAAAATGTTTTTTTTTTAATTTATAAAAAAATACTTAAAAATACAAATTTTAAATATAAGTCATAAAAAATGTGTGAATTTTATTCGGAATGAACTTAAACTTCGAATTCTGGAAGAAGAAATAAAAGATATGAATATATGTATATCAAATTCAATTAACATCGAGGAGCCAAAATTTTGAGAGCTGATTTTTTGAAAACTGCTCGTGCGATTTTTACAAAACTTGGCAGTTTGGCATAATTTGAGTCGTAGAATCGAAATATTGAAAAAGGAATTGGCAGGTCGTTTAAAATAAGTCCAATATTGTGTCAAAATACCTATATTAGAACAATGCTATATATAAATCTAATGCATATCCTAAGTAGCGCTTTCGAAACATGAAAACGTAAGTTGAATTTCGTCAATCGGCCCAGTAGAAGAGGAGATATAGAACTCCCCCCCTTTTTTTCGCTGTGTGCATGAGCAAAACGTCAAAAACTAAATAAAAAAGTAAATTTTTTATCAAAATTTTTTAAATAACACAATAATGGCAATTCCTGCGAAAAATTATATTGGGTTCACCAACGAGTCCATGGTTTTTGAAGGATTAAATCTGAGAACTGAGGGTCCTTTTGGGAGGGATAATAAAGAAGAGAAAGGGGATCATTTGCAAGCATTCCGCAGAATCTATGAATTAAATACATTAGACACAGAAGTCATCAATTGAGAAACGAAGCTACACTAAAACCGAGGAAAATAAACGAAAAAAATACACGAAATATTACAAAATATAAATACATAATAAAATAAACACAAAAGGAATAACCACAGTACATGCGAAAATCCCTGAAAGCCATTTAACACGCGTACCTGAAAGCACATGGCGTCTTTGCGAAAAACGTCATATGTGGGGATATGAAATGTTCCCTTCGACGCCTAATCAATTAACATGCAACTATGCATTCTACGATGAAAAGAGTTGGACTCTTCTGTTCTATGATCTAAAGATTTTGTTCCCCTAGTTTTGAATCATGCTGTCCTATATCCCCACACACAGTATTAGCACATGCACAAGTATAATACAGCTCAAAGCTTATTATAGGAGAATACTTTATTTTTAATTTTTATCAAGCACAATTTTCATTTCGGAATTCGCCGAAATTCTATACTGGATGGAGATATTTAATTAGAATATTTTATTTTTGTTTTCTTCACACATATTTGAATAGTCATTACATTCATAATGTGTACATTATTATGGGAGAATCATAATACATACATTATGCAAAATGTGTATAGTATCGATTTTTTGTCGTTCGATTCATTAATAAGCGAGAAAATATTTAGTTACCACACACAAATAAATACAAAGGCACATAAATTTTACTGCAGAAGTTGGCAGCTTGGTATCTGTTTCAAAATAATATGCATAATATTACGACATAATTTGTGTTTCAAAGTAATATCCTGTTTCAAAATAATAGTCATAAATGTCTTCAGGACAAGCATACAATAAATAGTGCATGCGCTAAAAATATGGAACGAAATCCAAAATTTCCTAGCTCATTTCTTGAGGCTTTGTGACTCAGTACTGTGTGACACGATACTTGGTTGAGAAGTACTGACTTAAATAATTTGTTCCTTACCTCTGGAGTAGGACGAGAAATGGAATCACACTGTTGACCAGAAGAGGGAACACCACTGCTAAGCATATAATGTTCATTAGTGGAAGGAACACGGTGATGAGTGCAACTGCTATGACAATGATGGCTTGGACTAATGGCGAGATAATGGCAAAACAGAACGGCTTCCACTTCTTCGAGAAATTCCGAAACAGCAAACCGTCAGTCGACATGTCTTCAGTTAGGAAATGCAATGGATAGAAAGCCTCTATCCCCAACACGCACAAGCTAATCACGAAGAGAATGTTTGAAACGAGAGCCACCGGATGTGTTGGTGGAACTTCTAGGGCCAAATCTTTTCCTGATTTGGACGCAGCAATTAGGAATGAAAAGGTGAAGGCGAAATTGAGGATGTTTAGAGGTCCCAGGACGGCGAAGGAGTCCTGATGCACTCTGACTTGTGGAATTCTTAATATGCTCTGAGGACCGGAGAAAAACAATGTACATAATGCAGAGGCAATAAGTATCTAAAAGATTTAAAAAAAAATCGGAATTAGGATAAAAATGAAAGTAACCGCGAATTTGACGATTTGATATTGCAACCAACATTATTAAATATAATTCAAACATTACTTTACTTTGCAAAGTAATAAGATGCTCAATGGCATTTATGACATTTATTATCACAATATCATTCTTCTTTTTAAACTCTTATTTTTTTAAAAGCACATTTTTAAAATGTTGTGCACCATTAGCGGAACAACTAACTATACAATCGATCACGTATAAGTGTCCTTTGCTCCTTGGACAATGTGGATTTAGTTGCAACAATGTCCTAAAATATTATCTTGAGATAATCACTGTTATCGAATTATAAAAAAAGGGGGTGGTTATTATCTCTCGTTTTTACTCGGCTGATTGATGAAATTCAACTTGGGTTTTTCATGTCTGGAAAGCGCGTTATGTACATATTGCGTTCCTCAAACATACGTACTTTGATACAAAATCATACTTTTCTTAATGTGACATGCCTCTTTTTTTTCTTACCTCAGTAACACCTCAAATTATGTAAAGTGCCAAGTTTTATAAAAAAATGCAGCACTCAAATTTTAACCCCTCGATGTCAACTGACTTTGGCATGTATTTAGTTTGATTTATTTGATTACGGCAAAGCACGCAATGGCTATCAGTCAAAGGAGAGGGGTGCCTTCGTGGAGGGTTTTCAGAGGGAAATTAGCTCTTATTCATGTTACATATGGGGAAAACCATGATAATGCCCCCTGCAGGAAGCCTTATCATATAAATCAAACCCAGATCGAAATATCAGTGTTCTGCGACTTTCACTCGGTCACTGATGGACACGGCATTAACAGGGTGTCCCATAAGTCCCTAAGTATTTTAAAAATTCATTGAAATTAAAAATTTTCATTCTAAAAATTGAAGGAGTTGGTAGAATTGAACGCGGTTTGTGAAACAGTTATTCTCATCAACGGAGATTTTTTTTTTTTTTTTGGTAAAGGAAAAAAAAAAAATTTAAAATTTCCATCGGTAGAGGAGAATTTGCCTTATTTCTGATTTCTCCTTGAGCTATTTACATATTGCTTTAAAAACTTACTTTGGTTTGAGATGTTATTTAATTCAATAAAATGACCTTTTACTCATCTGGCGTAGTTATTGAAAAGATGTGTAAGAATCTGAAACTGCAGCAATATAAACATTGTTAAATCATCTGTTAAAAATGCATTCTTCAATCATAATAATTCATGTGCACAGCGTTAAACATAATTCCTTTAGGATTCCTTAAACTGTAGATCACTAGCGGTCGATTGCCTTGCAGGGCACCACTGTCGTCCGATTTAATCTTAACGTGAAAATCTATTTAAACATGTTTAACACTGGTAATATAGATCACCTGAAGTGCCTCATATTTCGCGAAAGGGCACCCAGTTTATTGAAAAAGATTTTAGTGTCCAAAAAACGTTTAAAAATACTTGCGAAGTACTAAAGAATTTTTCGGTCGAAAAAAAGCTACGAATTTACTGTTAAAAAATTTTGGAAAGATTCTGCTAAAAACCTTTATAACGTCCAAAAAAAAAAAAAAAGGAAAAAATACAGAAGTATATATATTGCTTTAAAAACTTCAGTCGGTTATCCAAATAAGTAATAAACTGTTTATTCTGTGGCTGTGTAGCTGTTTATCCTTCTGTTGAAAAAAAATTAAAATGGTCTGAACTGGATTCCTCGAAAAAAAAATGCAAAGTAATCCTGACTCAGAAGACAAAATTGTGACCTCGAAAGAAAAACTCAGCTGTCTTTCTGGGCTGTAATACATCATTCAAGCACTTCTAGTAGTAATGAGAAATAGTTTTGCAATCAATGACGACTGAGGCTTCTAGCACAATAAAGCTCCCCGATGTTTTACTTTGCGGTAAAATTCCCAATAAGCGTTTGTACGCAGGCCTTTTACAACTAAGCTAATCACTTACTGTCCATGTCTAATCTACAGATAAAACAACAAAAGAAAAACACACACACACACACACAAAAAAAAAAAAAAGGAAA
>KK120427.1:147243-186005 GCA_000611955.2 Stegodyphus mimosarum
TTATTGCGGCGCGTGGTGGCCACACAAAATACTGATTCTGATCTCTTGTTCTTGTTTGTTTGCTTTGAACATTTAATCATTTATTTGTACCACTACCACTCAACTGTGTATTAAATTGCATTCAATTATGACGATTCCTTCTTGGTGTTGCAATTTTCACAAACGTGAGTGTATAATTCTGCATGTAATCTGTGGAAAATTGGTACATAGGATGTCAAGAAAATTTACAAAAAAAATTGCATCAGTCGTTTCTGTGGGAAAAAAAAATACCTCCTGAATCTGTGACGGCAAAATAAAAGAGCCGTTCATCACTTTTTGCATTCCGCAAAGACACTGCTATCGTTTCGTACTTTCACTAAGAAATAGAGTATTACACTTATATAAGGATGCACATTGACGATGTAGTTGATGAATCCTGTAGAGGAACTCGAAAGTTGGAAATAATATTATTTTACAACTGAACGAAAGGTGTAGTAGTAGATGTAGTTGATAAAATGAGTGTCTCTGATACTATAGCTCGAAAATCAAGAATAGTTATATTTCTCTAGAATACCAAGAATAGAATTCTATATCTCGAATATCTTTGCAATAATAAATGTAGCTTCAATAAACTGAAGAATAATTCGTATGTCTACCAAAGATCCACAGTTACAGTTTAGAATCAGAAGACATTTACAAAAGTCATTAGGACTTAAGCTTTCGGAACTACATTGAAGAAAGATAAAAAATGCCTGTGCTTTCTAAACATCTGAAAGAAAAATTATAAACAGGTCAATTCCGATGAACCACGCATGAAGCTAGCTAAAATCTACTGTAAACGGTGTTCAGACTGTCCCAGTAAAAAAAGACTGAAAATCTAAATATTGCTGCTATTTATGTAACAGATACATATGTCTCTAGTAAATGTCTTTAATTTGTAAAAAGTGTGAAATTTCCACTGGTAAGTAAAATTTATTTAAATTAAATTTCATTTTTAAAATTATTTTTACTTCATAATGCATATTATTTCGCGCAAATCATCTGTATATATATACATTTAAGGTATTTTAAAAGTCAAAAGTGTGCACGGGTACGTGATGCGCGAGGCCCTGCGCTTTACGGCGGATTCCCTTGCCTTCCGCCAGTTTAAGTTTTGTCGTCCCCTGTCGTATTCCTACTCGGAAGATTATCATATTTGATTAATTTTCATAACTGTGTCATTGGCTTACAATTAGCTATTTAAGGGATGTTAAATTATACATAAATTCCTGCATCCCACCAAATACACTCATCTCCATAAATTAAGGATAACTCGGAGTCACGCGGAAATCGAACTCTAAAATAAATATATCACCTGTAAAATCACTACACACATCTTCAAGAATCATATGCAAATTTCAGGAAGTAACCAGATGACACCGATAGTACGTCACAACGACGAGAGTGTAAGAGAGTGATATATAAGGAATACAGGCAAAGAAGTAAAATTGTTCGCAGGCGCTTTATAAGCATTTCAGTGCAATAACCGAATAAATATGACACAAAGGACGCATTTGGATGATTTTTTACGTGGTAGAATTTTCGGCCTTCTGGAATGTGGGCGTACCCAACTGGAAGTTTCAGACGAACTTGGAATTGCCCAGAGTGTCATCTCCAGGCTTTGGCAACGATTCCAAGATGATGGTAATGTGAGTAGACGTTACAGCACACGTCGCCCCAGAGTTACAACGCCGAATGAGGACCGGTATCTGGCAGTTACTGTCAAAAGAAACAGGCGGAGCACAGCCTCAGACCTGTCTCGTCAGTTCTCTTCATCCACTGGTACTACAATTTCAAGGCAGATCGTGTACAGACGCTTAGAGCAGATTGGTCTATATGCTCGTGGACTTGTCAGATGCGTTCCACTTACTGCAACTCACTGTCGCCTGCGGTTAGCTTGTAGTAGAGAGCATGCATTGCGGACACCGCAACAGTGGGCTTGTGTGATGTTTTCCGACGAGTCCAGGTTTAACTTGCAGTCTGATTCTCGCCGGACTTTCATATGGAGAGCTCCAGATACCCGTTACCACCAAGAAAACATCATTAAACGACACCGTTACGGTGGTGCAAGAGTGCTCGTTTGGGGTGGAATTATTCTGGGTTCCAGAACTGACCTGCATGTTCAAATTGGAACCATGACGAGCCAAATCTATCGGGACGTCATTCTGGAGCAACATGTACGTTTGTTTCGGGGCGCCATGGACGCACAATTTGTGTTTATGGATGACAACGCCCGTCCTCACCGTGCAAACATCGTAAGCGAATGCCTTCAATCGGAGGATATCACCCGTATGGACTGGCCAGCATTCTCACCGGACTTGAATCCAGTAGAGCACGTGTGGGACATGCTTGGCCGACGAGTTGCAGCCCGTCAACCTTCTCTTACATGTTTACCGGAACTTCGGAGAGAATTGCTTTTTGAGTGGTGTAATATCCCCCAAGATCAGATCGATAATTTGATACTCAGCATGCCTAGGCGTTGTACGGACTGTATTGCATCGTCTGGGAGACATACAATGTATTAACAATCATACCAACCATGTAATATTGGTTTTTTGTAAATAGGGTTTTTTTTTGTAATTTGCTCCAGGGAGAAAAAATCGCTAATTTTTTTAATAATATCAAACATATAGCATTTTTTTTGCTCTTTACCTTTTGTTTAATAAATAAGCTTTACAAATAAGTCAAATTTGTTTTGCTTCTAACTCTTCCTTTGCCTGATTTTACATTATCCTTAATTTATGGACATGAGTGTATTTTATGAAGCATTCATTACATAGAATACATATTCCATAGTACATCTACAAATTTTTAGGATTGAAATCTTAACAAATTTAGATTTCAAGAATAGAACTTAATCATTATTTAGCCTTCTACGTATGTTCCTCGTAATGCTATGTATATTTTAGTACGCCCACAGAGCTTGTAAAAGCCTTGCTAGAAATGGATTCTTGGAACTTTTCTATGCCATTGCTATGTACTTTCGAATTCCTGAAATGCTTTCAAAATGTTGCCCCTTGAAGGAAAATTTCACTTCAGAGGAAAGAAAGGTAGTCAATAAGTGGCAAATATAGCGAGTAAGGTGAATGATAAAGAACAGTTACACTTTTGTACAGTTACACTTTTAGTAAGCGGCTTAACGACACTGTTCGCTGTTCCATAATTAAATTCATAATAGCAGGATACACTGCACATAGGAAACACTGCTTTAATGGAAGCAATTTCAGATATGTTGCCATTTACTAGAATCACTGTTATTTACTAGTTATCGTTTAGCAGCTTCAATGGAAATGGTTAAAATAATTCAGCCTAATAATTGTGAAGGTGCACTACGTATAATATATAGCATTGAACAAATCACTTTATATACATTAACAAGAACAGTTTTTCTATTAGAACTCATACTAATTTTTCACACTTACTTCAGGAACATTTTGCACTTCCTCCAGTTGGAAATAAGCAGACAACGAAAATACTTTACTGTTGGTTGCGTAAGCTAAGGCGCTTGCTGTTGTCATTAAGATGAATGTGACTGGTACGAAGACGAGATACCACACAAAAGTTTCACTCAACCCAGTCAGAATGAAGAGTGTAAACACTAAGGCAAAAATTACAGACAGACCTGATTCGATATATAAAGGCAGAACGTTCTCCATTAACTTCTGCAAAGCTTTCTTCGACCAGTGGTTGACGAAGATAGCAGAAACTTTGCAGATAGCTGCCACCAGAGCAGTCTGGGAAATCAGTGAAGTCCAACCAATGATAAAGGCCAAAACTTCGCTGGATGTCTGATAACAGCAACTGTATACCGAAGACAGGTCTTGGGACTGGATTGACATGTACTCTGCCAAACATAAACCTAAAAAACAGAAATGACATTTTGAGATTTTGAACAACTCGTAGAAACATTAGGTGTTTTTTTTTTTTTTTTTTTAAAAGGAGAGATAAAAAATGAGCAATGCCCTCGCCGGGACTCGAACCACGGACTTCTCGAATACGCGCCGAGCTTACTGACCACTACACCACGAAGGCGGGAGAAATACCTTGTAAACTATAGAATCAGATTATAAAGGTTTTGTTATTTTTAATAGAAGTTGAATTTTGAAATTAAAAATTTGCTTTTTCCTGAGTAATCAATGTTTCAACTTTAGGGAAGGCTTAAAAAATTAAAATTTGCCAAACAGTAAATGTTATAAATGTAAATTTATGTAAATATTTGTTATTCATTTATTTTGCGTTTTTATGTGTTATTACCTTATTTGTATTGATTACTTGTTTTGTGCCGCCCAACTGGTAGAGTGGTTAGCGTTGCTGACTGCTCTGCCGAAGGACCTGGGTTCCAATCCCGGAGAAGACATGGATGTTTGTAAATGTATAGTGTCGGTGCGGCATGGCGGCACTTTAAATATGCAGCGAGCCGAAATCCTCTCGTGTGGTTTTGTGGAAGGGGAGATGCGTTCAGGAATTCGCCTTAACAATTACCACTCTCTCTTTCAATTTACCACCGTAAATTGAAAGCTGAAAGAGCTTTCGTCCATAGCTGGACTCCTTATTTACTTTCTTTTCAATAAACCCTTAATGGGTCTTTTCACCTGCACTTAGCCATTGCTATTTATTATTTATCTCAGTCTCTCTTAACGAAGTTGTGGAGGTAATTGCATTAAGTTGCAAAGGTACTCCGGAAGCCAACGCCATGGGCCTTGGAAGGGGAGAGGGGTGGGAGACCCTCGGACCCGTCCCCCCGGAGTGCTCTCCATCAAAACTGGGGGCGGAACTGAGCCAAATCGCACTGTCACCTGTTAGGTGTTCAAGACTATTGCCAACGACAGGAGTAATCTAGCGCTCCTTGCCACGAGGAGTTTCGTGGGGTGGGCTGACTACGTCAGACAAGTCAGCATAAAGAACAACAACTTGTTTTGTATTTTGCTTTGCTCTAATCTTATGCATATTCCTTTGCATTTTAATTTAATTAATTCGTCTATAATTATCGAATTTCTCGTACAAAATTTGCTTTTATGCTGTAATGTGTAAAATTTTATTTAGAAAAAGTATATAAATAGCTTGAGAACAGCCATACACTCTTTGACGTAAGTAACATGTAGTTGATTATCTAAATTACCACTGATTATTTAGTCGGAAATGGTATACGAAAAGCCAGATAATTTCTAAATATCAAATTGTTGACTATTAAGGAGACATACTTGTTAAGATATTTGACTCATAGTCTTGGCAAGACACATATAGATATTTTACTGCCTTTTTCACACCAGGCATCTCTCTTCAAGAACTAAAATAAACCTTATTTAAAGAAATCACAGTTGCTTCCCCTCTCTCTCTCATACAAGTACACACAAAGAAAGTAAAAGAAAGAGATAAGCTGTAAAACTATTACAATCTTTAAAAATAAGTTAATTAAATATCTTATGTTTACGCAGAGTAATAACACATGATACCAGGAATGGCTGGTAAATCAACAAGAGTTATTTATGTATCATCCACGAAAGCTTAAAGTAACGGTAAAAACATTTCGGTAATACTCCGCTAAGGACGTCAAGTCAGATTAAGTGCTGTAGTTAGTCCCAAATAAATGGAGTTACTTGACATTTACTGGGCTAATGCTATTTACCAGTAATCTTAAATATTAGTTCTTGCTGTTCTATAACCAGTTTTAGGCAGAGTGAACATCTGAATAATTAATGGTAACGTATTTGGATAATATTTTGTGTATGAATCAAACATAATTTGATTTGAAAATAATATACAGGGTGTTTCAGCACAGCGGTTACAAACTTTCTGGAGAGATAGAATACGCCTAGACGACGGAAAATCGCATAGCAATGCATGGTCGGAAATGCTTTCCTGGCGCGGTAGTGACAACACAAAACACAAGAAAGGAAGACACAAACAGGGGGAGAAAACATGTTTATTATGCTTAGTACAAAAGAAATCAAGAAATAAGAATAAAAATAGACAAAGATCGTAATCAAAGAAGGTGTTCAAAATTACTACCCAGTACAATGATGCGGGCCTCACACCTCCGGGGCATGGAAGATCTGATGTTCTCGAAAATACCAGGCGTATGCCGGACTTCCTCAGCAGCTGCCACGATGCCTGTAACAAGTCCTTCAGCACTATTAACGGAGGTTTCCTATACCAGTGTGTTGGCGTACCTCAGAGGATGTAGTCAGTAAGGTCTGGCGATCTTGCTAGCCAATGTACCGGACCACTCCCATCTTCCAATATTGAGGATACGTCGCATTCAGGTGGAAACGCACATCAAGGCTGTAATATGAGGGTCACTATCATACCAAAAGCATATGGCAAAACGCATCGCAGCGGCTACGTGTGCTTTATCCAAGCTACGGCAATACTTACTTACTGAAGCAAAATGAGATAGGCTGCACTTGTCAGACGTTGGGGCAACAAGTAGGGTTCGACGAGGTGGTCCCCAACGATGCCGGCCCATATATTAATTGAAAACCATCTCTGGGCTGCACAAGCTCTTGTTGCATGTGAGTTCTTTTCCAAACACACATGGATATAACGGGAGTTGAACTAACATTCCCTTCCGCATTAAGGTCGCCTCGTTGATGAACAAAATGGTGGCTGGGAAACGGGGATCTGTTGTGCGCATCTGTAAATACCACTGTGCAAAGGCTAATCGTGTAATTGTGGAGCAAAATCGTGCTCGTCCAGTAACAGCACGTGCTGGATGTGATACGGGTGCATGGAGTTGTCATGCAGTATCTGCCAGACGCTGTTGTGGGAAATCTCAACATGACTGGCGTTAGCCTGTGTTCTGGCATCAGGGTTGTCCTGTATCATTCCCAGCACAGTCTCCTTGTTGGCTACCGTTGTTAATATTCACATTCGTTGTTGTGTCTTCTCGCTGAATGACCCGTTCGAGACAACCTTCTTTGCAAGAGTGCAAAGATGGTGCAGCAAGGAGTTTTCCTCGTGCGATAACGTTGGGCGTACAACCACTGTGCGCCTCGCTCACTACAATCAGCGGCCCCATGTGCCAGATGCATATCAGCGAGCTTCTCGTTCGTGTAACGTGGCATTCTACTACCTCGACTCTGTCGGCAGGCAAAATGAAGCTGCACAGTGAGCGCGGCCATAATGACCGTGCACATGCTATATCATCTGACGTTTCGGTGAAAATAGCGTCATCTACTTCATACGCTAGCCAAAGCCGTCACAGTGTTTTAGTTGTACTAAGCATAGTAAACATATTTTCTAGGTCCTTGCGTTTTGTGTCGCACCAGGAAACCGTTTTTCGACCATGCATTGCTATGTGATTTTCTATCGTTTAAGCGTAGTACTCTATCTCTCCTGAAAGTTTACAACCGCTATGCTGAAACACCCTGTAGATGATTTCCATTCAACAAGCAATTTTATAACAGCTAATACACATGGAATTTAAAATGCTGAAGGTGTCTAATAATGTTGAATGAGATAAGTTCTTGCAATCAAACAGATTCACAACAGTATTTTAAGAATGCCTTGTATTAATGATGCTATTCTAAAATTTAATTTTTTGAGTCATCCTTTCAAGTACGTCTTATTTGAATCCTTTGCCACAAATCATTAAAATTCTTTAATTTGAACATTCAAATTAAAATGGTAAATAAATAAAAACCACTTTCGATAAAATTACACTCTGTGTGATTACATTTAATCTTAAAAATTTTCAACTCAATTTAAATTTTTTTAAATTCTTAAAAAAAAATAAACTGAGCTTAATGAAATAAAGACGATTTTAATCAAAGGAATAATGAATTAAATCTAATAAAAACAATTCTCCTTAAACGAATCTAATTAAAACTTTTCTTTAATATCCATACGCCGAAAAGAGAAAAATAATCTTTACAGTAATTGCAGTTTAAATGCATCAATTCCCGATAAATTAAGTTATTCAAGAGTAATGTATCAGAAAGCAGTCTGGCACTTTCTGTAAATATTTTGTGCTCATTATTGGAATCATTGAAATCTTACAGTGACTATCTCAACAATGATAACTGCAAATAGTTCTTCATAGTGAATACTACACTATACAATAATACATCTATGAAATTCAAAGCAACTGTCTTATTTCAATTAACAGATACAAATTTATAATGCCGCATTTGTAGGACACTGCAGTAACTCTTTAACATTTTTATCCCCCACACGCTTATAGCACTTGACCTGCGTTTCTTGTGATTTTCGATTTGAATAAGACTCAGAAATATAAATAATACATATTTATAGTCAATATTATTTTCGGTTAGCAATAGAAATTTTACAGTTATTATTGATTTCAGTAATAAAATCATACATGTAATCTGTCGATAGATGGCGTTGTAAAAAAAATCTGCCGAAGGGGTACGCGCGCTAAGCTAATGTAATGGCGATATATTGCATTTCGAAAAATGATCTCCCAATATGCAGCTGGTTGTACATATGCGTAATAGAAATTCTGTTAGCAGGCCCGCGCCAAGCCTAATCGGCGCCGTCGTGCAAATGTCTAGAGAGCGCCTTTATGCAGTGACGATATTAAAGGGAAACTGCTTATGGTTAGCACTTAAAATGAAGCATTATTAGCATAATAATATGAAAAACCAAAAAAATTACATTTTATCTTTTGATTTGTCTAAATATACAAACATAGCGTGCTTTGTTAAAAACCAAACTCAAATATATTTATTGAAGAATTAAACATATAATTATGTTATAAAAAGCCGCCCAACGGGTACAGTGGTTAGAGTTGCTGACTGCCGTGCGGAAGAGCCCGGGTTCGAATTCCGGAGAAGACATGGTTGTTTGTGAATGTATAGTGTCCGTGCGGCATGGGAGTACTCAAAAAATGCTACGAGCCAAAAGTCCTCTGGAGAGGTTGGTGATAGGCGAGAGGGGTGCGATACGCTCGGACCCGTCCTCCCCCCTCGGGGTGCACTCAATCAAAATTGGAGCGCGAAACTGAGCTAAATCGCACTGTCATCTGTAAGGTGTTCAAGGCTGTTGCCAAACGGCAGGCGTATCTTGCGCTCCTTGCCCCGAGCAATTTCGTGACTTGGGCTGACTATAGGTCAGACATGTGAGCATTAGTCAACAACAACAACATGTTATACAAAATTAACACTGCAAACGAAGCGAAATAACATACTAAACGCGCTGGATGCCAAATACACTCATGGACAAAAAAATTAGCGCACCAAGAAGGAGTCTCCTAAATGAAACGAAATTTTACATACGTAATGACTACTTTGATATAAGTAAATGATAAGAAAATCAAAGAAAAAGGATAATTTATTTCAGAGAAAAAGGCAAAAGAACGGAGGAATTAATACTCCGTTGGACCCCTCTAGCGCGAATGCACGATTCGATACTATCGGACATTGAGTCATACAAGTTCTGTATGATGTCTTGAGACATTTCGTTCCATATTTCCTGTAACCTTGCCTCCAGTTCGTTCAAACTCTTGGGATGCCCAACTCGTCGTCCCGGATCCCGGATATGCTCGATTGGAGACAAATCTGGGGATCGAGCAGGCCAAGGAAGGGTAGTAACAGTGCGGAGACAGTCTTGTGACACCCTTGCCGTATGACGCCGAGTATTGTCTTGTTGAAAAATGGCTCCTGGAAGCCGTTGCATGAGTGGCAACACATGTGGTTGCAGGATTTCACGAACATATCGCTGGGCTGTCATGGTGCCACGGAACAATACTAGGGGTGACCGTGTATTGTAAGCAATGGCACCCTATACCATCACACCAGCTGTGGGAGCGATGTGTCGCTGTACAGCAAAGACAGGATTGAAGCGTTCACTACGGGCTCTCCACACACGACCACGACTGTCATCACTGCCAAGATTGAATCTGGATTCGTCGCTAAAGACGACCTGGTTCCATTCCGCTGCAGTCCAGTTTCCTCGTGCTCGACACCACTCCAAACGAAGGCGTCCATGGATGGGTATCAAGGGCAGCACACGTAATAGGCGCCGCGATACCAACTGTCCTTCAGCCAGGCGCCTTCGTATAATTCGAGAAGACACAGGGGCCCCTAGTGAAGGTGCTACCTGTGCCTGGATGGCGGCCGATGAAGCAGTTGGCTGTACGCGTGCATTTCTTACGCTGTGGCGGTCTTCTCGACGACTGGTCTGTCAAGGGCGTCCTGAGCCTGGTCTTCGTGTACATGAGATCTCTCGGGTCCACTGGTCCCAACACCTCCTCACAACACAATCAGAGCGGCATAATTGACGAGCTACTCGCCTAGCTGACCACCCAGCTTCCATCATCCCGACGATTCTCCCACTCTCAAACTGCGACAACTGCTCACATTGTCTTCGAACACGGCGTAATGGCATGTCTACCTCAGCTCTTCCTTTGTAAATAATTCAGCACTCTCGAACAAGCTTTGGTTACCTGTTTTATACTCCACAGAGTACGACGTTCAACGCCCTCTACCGGCTACACGTAATGCGCAATCACGCTGCATTTCGAATCATTTGCATATCTCCCCGATATGTACCTTCATTGCAAGTTTCGTTACGATCCCGCAATTATTTCTTGGTGCGCTAATTTTTTTGTCCATGAGTGTATATTGCTGAACACTATTTATTATATTAAAAACAAATTAATTTACATATCTCATAAGTTTGCACCGAATAAATTGTTCTTCGCAGCGCAGTTTACGACAAGGGTCAAACTGTAATTACAACAGGGCATAAAAAATGCTTTAGAGCTGATATCTAGGGATAGATCCAAAATTCTTTTCTGCACATCGCTATGTTGTTGACAACGATATAGCTTAGAGTTTCAACCGGCGATGCTACATTGCAGTTCAAGCTAAAGATCTATACTATTAATATCGCTTTGATTTTTATCAGTTAATAGCTTTTGACAAAAGTTGATATGTAAGGAAAGTATGTGATGTCAATGCGCATGTAAGGGTAGAAACCGGCGCCGTAGAAGCGATCGACAAATTGCATAATCCTTATTTTGCGTCTACTGTTGCAATCGTAGTAATTTGTGCAACATTTATCTTTTTTATAATTTTTTTGGTGATTGCTTGTTGTTATTATTCTACATAATAAATTATGTTGTTATTATTCTACATAATAAAAGGTAAGTATAGTTATTCATTATGTTAAACTTAGATTAGCTTTTTAATTCAGAAAAGCGACGAATTGAGCATAATTACTGGAAATTTTTTTTACATGAATCATTTGTTTATTAAACTAAAATTATTATCTTTCGAGAAAAAAGGATTGACATATTTGCGGAGTACCACTGAATGTAAAATATACCAAGTTGAGATTTGAAGTTAAAATATACAAGGTATTCTAAAATAAAAAATTGACCATTTTCCGATTTTTAGCTATGCAAAAAACCTTACGAAAATGTTTCGTCATTTCATTACGTCTTAAATAGATACTTTAAATTTGACTTATTTACTTTAATGAACAAAAGAGTACCACCACCTCCATGAACTGTTTGGTATTGATCTAATAGTTCATATATTTTCCAAGCAAGCGTTTAAGATATATACTCAGTTTTTCAGAAGTTAGGTAAAATATTTCGACTTTCCGAGTGTTTTGAAGAAGTGTTTTACGCAATAGTTCTTATAACAGTTATTTTCTACTTTTATCTTTACTTCCACTTTTTCTGTTTTAATTTTTTCCCAGATGTCGAAGAAAACGGAAAAACTATCTGGTTATCAGAATTTATTGAAGAAAAAGAAAGTGACAGGACAACTTGATAAGCAAAAACTTTAGAATTACTCAGTTTTTCCAAAACCCAGAGAATACCCAAGCTGACGCTACTAGCACTAGTTGTCCACCAACGTCTCAGCTGCCACTGAAATTATCAAAAAAGAACCTAATAACCAGAAACAGTTACAAAGTGTTTTCACCGGGAAATTACCTTCAATGCAGCCGGTCGAAGAAACACAAGAAATACTAGTGAAATTTACAATTTCTGCAGTAGATAACGCATTTGCCTGTGCCTCATGATTCCGGATTATGCCCAAGTCCATTATTGCCCTCCCAAGTTCAAGCCTTAATAGAATATGGTCCTGGAAATTAATTAGAACCTGGTTTCCAGTTTCAGTTTCCCAAAAGACAAAAATGGACGTACATTTTTTAGATGTACTTTTGTTGAATCTTACCAAGCAACGGAAGAGTTAAAAAGGATTGGTTGCTAAATTCTGCTAAAACAAATTATGTTTATTGATTTTGTTGCAAAATTTTTAGCAGTTTCGGCAACGTAAAATTGATAGTTCTGAGTTTAATGATTGAAACCACTTAAATGAGCTTAAACCACTTAAAAACTTCATGAAAAAAATAAAACGCATTTCCGGAATCTACATCTTTGATCCGATTTCTAGAATAAATCTATTGATTCGGAATTTCAAAGTTTATTAAAAAAAAGAGACAAGGCATTAGCGCGATGTTATTGAAAGAATTATCTATGCCACTCAGTTTTTAGCCAAACAAAACTTAGCCTTCCTTGGTTCCAGAAACAAATTATTCGAAAGAAATAATAAAGTGTATAGAAATAATCACAAAGTTTTACCCTATCATGTCTATAAACGTTAATAAAATTCAAACTAAAAAAATATGCTTCGTTACCTTGGAGACAAAATTCAAAATGAACAAAATTAGCTTATTAGGGATAAGATAAAGCAAATTAATTTGAAAAAGGCCAAACATTCAAAGTTTTTTTAAAATTTTATTTTACTTGATTGTACCCCTGATGATACCCAGCCATCAAGAGCAGATATCAATTTGTATGAGGTATGTTAATTTAGAAAATACGGATATGAGTATTGAAGAAAGATTTTTAGCATTTTGTGTTACAACAGGTACGACCGGTGAAGGACGAACAGCATTCTTATTAAAGACTTTAGAGGAAAATGGTTCAGATAATAGTAATTTACGCGGCCAAGAATACGGCAATGGTTCAAAGATGAGAGGTACACAGCTTTCGAGTGATTATGCTTAAATTGTTGCTTTTCCGATTAAAAAAGTTAACCTAAGTTTAGCATAATTTGTAACTGCACTTACCTTTTCTTATGTAGAATAACAATAACAACAAGCAATCGCTAAAAAGATTCATGTTGCACACATTACTACGATTGCAATAGTAGACGCAAAATAAGGATTAAGCAATTTGTCGAATGCGTCTACCCTGACATAAACATCGGCATCACGTATTTTCATATTCAAATAAGACAGAAGAGAACACCAGAGACGAACTCCTGCTCTGGTTATAACTTTCGGTCGAATAAGACACTGCGATAGGAGGAAGGGGCACTCAGACCTGGCAAGCTGGAGGCAGTCTCCACACAGCTAAATTCTCCAACCCCTAGAGGCGATCCAAGAGGCCGTTAACATATCGGTCGAGTCGAAGAGTTAAGCTGAGTCGACAGGAATACTCAGCAACTCACATTCCACGTCCCCGTTCTGGAGGGATGGTAAAAACCTCTGCCATCAACAGGGGCCCCAACCTCGGACAACACTAAGCTGAACTCCCAGTGCCACATGAGTACGATTCTGGTGAATATCGAAATGATTCCAACGACGAAGATTTTGAAACTGAAGATGATTCCGTTCGTAAGAGTTTAAGGACCAGCCTAAGTTGAATGATTTGGCACGAGGACTATCCAAATAATAATAATAATAATAATAATAATAATAATAATAATAATAATAATAATAAAACTTTAGAGTTTTATCATTGACTGCACGAGAAAAACTTGCTTGAAAAAAAGCTAAGGTATCCTACTTTCGATAAAGAGAAAGTGCGTTTTTGCTGTACTTTCGAAATGATAATGGATTTGTCTATTGCCATAACGCACATGGATTAATGGAAGAGTTGGGAATCTCAGTCTATAAAGCAACTCAATGGCGATTGTTCATCGATATTTCAAAGCGGAGCTTGAAGTGTGGCCTGCTCCACAATGGAAATTTATTTGGTGCAGTTCCAGTAGGCTATTCAGTTTGTTTGTGTGAAGGATATGAAAACAAAAAGAGAGTCATTGATTTGTTACAATATCACATTCAGCAATGGATCATCTACGTTGACCTTAAAATGGTCTGATTCCTTCTTAGTCTGTAAAGCGGATATACCAAGTATCCCTGTTTTTTGTGTTTGTGGGACAGAACAGCTCCTGAGAAGCACCGGGTGCAGTTGAATTGGCTACGAAGATCTGACTTGAAATGCGGTGATTCAAACATTCTATATTAGGACCACTTATTAACAGAAAGAACACTATTATATTTCTACCTCTACAAATAAAACTGAGTCTCACGAATCAATTTGCTAATCGAAGGAGATTGTTTCAAGTGTCTCATTTCGACATTTCCTGGCTGCCATTTGAAAAGATAAAGGCCGGTGCGTTTTGATAGTCTACAGATTCGGCAGTTGTTAATGTTAATCCCCTTTTGAGCTAATAAATACGCATTTAACTAGTGAACCGAACTATCTGGACTTTTTGAGTATCGAAATGGGATTGTAGTCCTAGTTAGTCTGAATATTTGGAATTTAACTAGTCTTCCAATTACGAATTTAAATTTTACGAAATTCTTCAATACAAAAATTTCATAAAAAATTTAAAATTTTCAAATACTAAAATTTAAAAAACCTAAAATTCTCTTATACTAAAATTTAACAATTATAACATTCTCAATACAAAAAATTTAGAAATTAAAATTCCTCAAATTTTAAAACATTCTTCGAAATAAAGCAGCGAATTTTACTACGTTTTTGTCTTAATGCTGCGTATTAGAGGGTTCTATAAAATAAAATAATTTTTTTTATATGAGACCATGCAGGAAATATCTCATTTATATTCATTATGCTCTGTAAGGTCCCAGAAGAAAGTAAATAACTATTTATCCGCAAAATTAATTTAGTCAAGTTTTTGTGCCTCTCAGTAGCATGTAATGCATTTACTCCCTCCTTACCGTGTGCCTTCGCAGTGTAATTAGAAACACGTCTGATTAGCAATCGGGAGGTTTGAATTTGACTCCCTTCCCTGAAGGCATTGTTGACTGTTTCATGTTTCCTGCTCCAAAAAAGGTACAACTCGCTCTGCAGTGCCGCTGGAACTAAAAATGCAGTGGATATTTCGTCTCTACCAGGATTCAGTAATTGTGTCCCTGTCTCCCCAACTGCCCTTAAGAGGAGCAGAAGGTAGATATTTTCTCCCTCTTTACTACGTGCTTTTGTGGTGTAACTGGAAGAACGTCTAGTTAGCAATCAAGAAATCCAGAGTTCAAATCCCGGCGAGGGTATCGTTGATTGTTTCACCTTAACTACGCAAAAAATTTACATATCGCTCTATAAACATAATTCAAGACTTTTAGGAACAAACTTAAGAAGTAGAAAATAAATAAAGGCTACCTGGTTTAACGAATACTAATCGTGTGTTGCGCAAAACAGTATTCGTTGCTCAATATGTAGTTGGACATTTCAAAGTATTTACTAAGATTTTCTACGAATTTTATTGGTTCCGTCTGGGGTAAAAAAAAATAAAATAAAAAATAGAAAATCTGAAAGGTTTCAGATTTTAAATTGCGTCCAAAGGGCGTTCTTTTAACATTTTGTGTGTTACCTTTATTTATTAAATATCATGTTCTTCGCACTGTAACAGTTTTAAATATTGTTATCGTAGATCGTCTTTCGTGTCTACAGTCAGTTGACTTTTACCACTATATTTAAATATTGTTACTAATCGTTTGCACAATTTAAATAGATGAACATTAATATGTATCTGAATGGCAACGTTTTAAACGCACGAAGAATGTAATTATATTTATTTAAAATATAGTTTAGAATTCGTTTTCTCTTCTTGCTTGTATGTCGTCATTTTAAGTGTTAAATAAAGTTTTTGCTGTGTTCCATCAATGGAGTTTGCTTCATTTGCGAAAGAAGTTAAACAGCACTTAAACCATAAAATTCAGTTAAAGAACAATATCGCAAAATAATTTTAAACTGAGCATACCTTTAGAATTTCCTATACACAGTCTCACGTGCTGGAGACAATTTTTTTTTTTTTTCTATGGCTGTAGGTCCATCGTTTTATCACAATGCGAGAAACATACATACATTTATGCACATTCTTCATTATTTAATTTCTTTAAATATCTACACGGGTGCAATATTTGGTGGCAACAGTTTGAAAAATGAACCGACATTTAATGTTTCCGATGCAAAATCGTAAAACGAAAACCAAAGCGGCCTTGTCCTTCAGGGACAAGGCCCCTTTGGACTAAAAAAAAGAGATAAAATCTGTAGCTTGATGGCTGAAGAAAATATTTATTTAGCATATTTTTATGAGTTTTATTGATTCCATCTCACACAATTCAATATTCGTCATTAAACTTACATCTGAAGCATTAAAAATATTAATTAGGCATGTATTCGCGAATTTTACATGTAAAAGTATGGAATGCTTTGTTTAGAGCTAATTAAAGAACATGAAATTTTAAATAATTGACGAAACGCTTTCTGAAGATTGTCTACTTTATAATGTTAAAACATGCTATTAAACGAAGCTGTCAGAGATTAATATTTAAGGAAATAAAACACCAAAGCTACTGATATAACGCGAAAGCGAATTAAAATTAAGAATTCGAAATGTGCAGAATACCTTTCTTGACAAATTTTAATGTAAAATAATTTATTTTGTGTGTCATCTTTTGTGTATTATTATGAGCTTCTGGCGAAGAAATACACTCAGTCACAGTCGATCAGAGTCGTGACATATTTATTTTTAATGTGTACTCCTTTTCAATATGAAATTTATTTTACATAATTAAATTAGAGTCACGAAAATCGCCATTTAGAATGCATTTTATTTCCACCGCAAATACCAACCTTAATGCGTTCTTCTTTTGACTTCCGTTCGACGAGTTTCCGGACGTATTTTAATTATTTTATTTCCGCATTTCCTTCCGTTAGATTCCTGATTTCAAAGATGGCAACGTGACTTAAAATAGAATGCCGATCGTCTGTGAGTTCGAACTGTTATTTTCTGGTATTTTACTATTTGATACTAAAGCAATTTGTTTTCCCTGCACCACTAACAAGACATGAGCTGTTTAGATTTGTTTGTACAAAAATTATTTGATATTTTCAATCTCAAAGTGGCATTTAAGATAAATCGGTTAGCTTTTAATTTCGGGATTCTTAATCTGTCGAAAATTCCCTCCCCTCAAGGCAGGAAGGGGTATTTCGAGGTCTCAAGGATGAATATTTTGATTTCATAAGGCAGATTCAAACTGTACCAAAATACCAAAACGTTCGTAGTAGCGAATAGCCAAGGCATGGTTGGCATAATGTGAAACAAAACGACAGAAAAAGTAAAACTTATGCAACGTATAAATAAAGCTAAATGAACAGAAATATTTCCTTAATTATGTTCACTGAATTGAATATTATTTTACTTATTAATAAAGATATACATAAATAGTGCATATTAATTAAACATAATAAACTTAAATATATATGAACTTTCATAGTCTACTAACATAAAAATGTTAACTTTTAGTTTTACCTATCATTTAGAATACATCTTTTAAATAAAATAAAATTACTTTGGCAGGAGGTAAAGTGACACGTAGTGAGAAAGAACACAGGGAAAATTTGACTATAACACAATGGGTGCATTTCTACTTCCTCACCAAATGTTTGTTGTTGAGCTTGAAAGTAAGCAAACTGGCTATCATTCTCGGTAAACAAGGCTACCTTTTAATAAGTAAAAATCATAATAACAATAAGCACATGAAAAGAAGACACATTGCTATAATTTTCTTGAAAGCTAGTTGCAATAGCAGGATAATAAGAATAAGCACGCAAAAAAAAGATATGTTGCTATAATTTTCCAGCACGTTAATTACAACAGCATAAGACATTTTTACACAGTTTTATTAGCTTGTTTTTTTACAGGTATCTCATTTCAACGCAAATATCCATTTTGACTGCTCTCTAATCCATTTGAAAGATTTTTTTTTTGGAGTGACATCCGTACGCACGGACAGATTAAAGGACACTTTTTTTCCAAAACGGATCGTAAAATGGATTTAAAGTGGATTCAAAAGGAATTTTTTCATGACGTCTGCACGTACGTACGCATGTATGTACTTCGCATAACTCAAAAGTGATTATCTGTAGAACGTTGAAATTTTGTACATTATGTTACAATTACGTTATATAGGATTGCTATATCATCTCTTTCTTTCTTTCTTTCTACTTTTTTTCCAAAACGGATCGTAAAATGGATTTAAAGTGGATTCAAAAGGAATTTTTTCATGACGTCTGCACGTACGTACGCATGTATGTACTTCGCATAACTCAAAAGTGATTATCTGTAGAACGTTGAAATTTTGTACATTATGTTACAATTACGTTATATAGGATTGCTATATCATCTCTTTCTTTCTTTCTTTCTTCTTTAATATATGTTGTAATGTTATGACTTGGAGTATTTATACAGAGTATATGGCGTAATTAGCAGCACGCCAATCAAAGGGAGTGAAGTAGCGTCTTCATTGCGAGAAAGCTGAAGCGAAAGTGTGCAATTATCCAATATGGAGGCTTACCAAGTTTTGGTTTAGGTTAGAAAGGTTTCAGTTTTCGAAATTTTGAGTTCAGGTTCCAAATTAGCTATGTCATCAGCTTTATGCAAGCCATACAGGATAGACTGATATAGAAATGACGCAATCCGGAAAAGTTATTACGATTTTTAGAACAGAGAGGGGAAATTAAGGATTATTGCTAATTTATAATTTTGATTTACATATTTTTTATCTTACATATTACTTTAAGCTACTTTAAGCTTAAAGTAATATGTAAGATAAAATATACTTACTTTAAGCTTGATTTACATATTTATTATCTTACACACACACATACACATATATATATGTATAGATAGCTACTTTGAAAACTAATTGGCAATCTCAAAATTAACATTCTAAATTTGGTGATCTCTCCCTAAATTTATCTGTTCTTCCGAATTCGAGATTTTTCTATGTTACGTAACGCTGTTAAAAATAAATTTTCGCACATCATAGTTTAACGTTACAGTGACCTTGGCCTGATTCGGAATTCCGGGAGTGATAAACATTATTTTACCCATTATTTAAACGATGATAGGTTGGTTGCAAAAAACTAATTGGCGATCTCAAAATTAACATTCTAAATTTGGTGATCTCCCCCTAAATTCAGCTGTTCTCCCGAATTCGAGATTTTTCTACTTTACGTAACGCTGCTTGAAAAATGCAACCAAAACTAATACTAACCAATCATAGCTTGTCTCTAGACTCAATGTTCTCCGTATGACGGTGTTAAACACCAGGGTCCCTGGTCAGAATGACCTACCCCCACTTATAACAAAAATTGTATTTTTACATAATATATATACTACACTAACAATCTATTTACATATCAATAATAATATTCAATAATATATATAATTTTTTTTAATAATAATAATAATAATTGTAAAAGTAATTAGGAACGAAGTTCCCTAGCGTTCAAGATGGGATAATAAGCTACTAGAGAGATACGCATAAGCTGTCAAGAAAGCTGAACGAGCTGGTGATGAGCTGGAAACAAATGAACATACATATATAGAAACATAAGAAGTGCACTCAATTGGGGCTAGCACAATAATAGTAATATTAGAATACATGGTAAAATAATACAAAAATTAAAAAGGTCCAAGTGCAGCAGGGAATCAATGCTATGCATGAAGCATTTTATGCAATGCAGAGTAACTCAACAGAAATATACATACATTATAATACAATAGTAATTTAAATACAGCACAACTGTAATAAGCTAAGTAATGCCTGGTGCAAAGATATGCATAGGTCTCTTGGTCGAAGTAACAACATTATAATTATAATCAATGATAAGAGGATTTCCAGTATTTAGCTTGTTAGCATGAAATTTCTAGCTAACTTACAATAAAAAGTTTTCAAATAATCAATACCAAGCTCAGCATGGATATGACTATTTCTTATATACCATGGAGAGTTAGTAATTTGTCTAAGCAAACAGTTTTGGGCAGTTTGCAATCTTTTTCTGCCTGATTTGCAAGAATAAGCCCAAACCGGGCAAGCATAACTTAACATGGGACGTAGAATGGATTTATAAATGAGTAACTTGTTATCTATAGATAATACACTGTTCCGAGCAATTAAGGGGTATAGTATAGCTTTACGAACTCGGAACTTCTGGATAATATGTGTTATGTTTGGGGTCCATGAAAGATTTTTAGTGAGGATCACCCCAAGATAAGGGACCTGCTTAGCCCAGGGGAAAGAAGTGCCATAGAACTTGAGTTGTTTCTTCATCTTCCTTTTTTTGGTAAAAAGAATAGCTTGAGGGTTTTCAACGTTCACCTTTATTTTCCATTGTTTGAGCCAAATCTCAAGTGTTTGAATGTAATCTTGTAATCGTTGGATGACTGATCCAAGAAATGCATTTTGGGTTAGGACCGCTGTATCATCAGCATACATGGCTAGTGTAATGTTGGGTGGCAGGTATATCGTTCACATAGATATTAAATAGGGTGGGTCCCAAAAGAGACCCCTGGGGGACCCCAGCAAGGACATCCCTTTGTGTTGATAGTGTATTTGAAACGTGAACGACAAAGTGTCTAACGGTTAGGTAGGAATTTAGTATTGTTATGATGTGATCTGGGAAACCCAGATTGTGTAGTTTGTAGGTGAGTGCTTTCAGCCACACACGGTCGAAAGCCTTCGCTACATCAAGGAAGAGAAGGAAGAGTCCACCTGTGATTTTCTTATTCTTCATTTCTTTACATATAGTTTCCACCACACGATATAGTTGATGAGTTGTTGACAGTTTGGATCGGAAACCGAACTGACTCGGGATTAATATATGCTGTTCTTCTAGATGCGTATTTATCCGGCGGAGAATAACCGCTTCACACAACTTGCTGAGGTTGGATGAAAGGCTGATTGGTCTGTACGATGTGGGGTCACTTGCAGGCTTCTTGGGCTTTAGAATTGGAGTTATTTTTGCCAGCTTCCAGTCAGTAGGAAAGTAGCTCCATTTGAAAATTGTGTTAAGTATTCTCACAAAGTAGAAGACTGTCTTCTTAGGGAAATGTTTTATCATTTCGTTGGTGACTCCGTCAATCCCCGGAGCTTTCTTCTTTTCCAGTTTTTTGATGTAGTCGAAGACCTCTGATGGCATAACTGAAAGTGTGTTGTTTGCCTGTGGATCTGGAGTGAATGTGGAATGAAAGGTATTAACTAGAGTTTCTGTTGTTGTGTCATGAATGTTGTAAGTGCGGAACTGAGATTCCAGATGCTTAGCTAAAAGTTCTGCTTTCTCAGCTCCTGTGTAGTGGGTCCTGTTAGGCCCTTTAAGGGGCGGAATGTGTCTGTAGCATTTCTTATATTTCTTTGAGGCCATCCAAAGCGATTCTAAATATTTGGACCAGTCGAGTTGTGCTTGTAAGTTAGTATGAGATTTGACCGCGTTGCACAGCCGATTGAATCTTCTTTTGTCGTCTGGATGCCTAGAGCGTTGAAACTCACGCCTGGCGGCGTTTCGCTGTTTAATTAATTCTTTCAGTTCCTTTGATCTGTACCTTTTGGAGTGCTTAATCTTCTTCTTTGCTGCAGCGTATGCATTTTGAATTGCAGTAGTGAACTCCTTGACCAAGCTGTCAATGTCAGTCCCCGAATGTATCGTTGGCAATGTGTATGGTATGTTGTATAGAGCTTTGGTAAATACAGGCCACTCAGTGGTAAAGAGTATTTTGTCTGATGTGGTATAACTGCTAATATCCAGAATTAATCGAACAGGCAGGTGATCCGATGAAAGTTCATCGAACACTGATACATCCAGCGGAACATTGGTATAGTTCAGAATGAAGAAGTCAATTATGCCTGTCGAATTAGCAGTAAACCGTGTTGGGGTTTTCGGAGCCGCTATTTGTAATCCCGCCATTGTGCTGACTTGTCTCTAGACTCGCACCTACTCTGGTACAAATACTCTGGCGAGCTAATTACGTCACCTTCTTGCCTAGCTTCCGCAACTGCTAAAATATCCTCTGCTCCTCTGTCTAAAATGATATCGCCTCTGTTAATCTGTGTATATGAATGAGAAATTATTGTAATTGTTTATGATCAGAAAGTATATTGTCTACGAGAAATGAATCTAATGTACCTAGAAATAAATATGATAATTAGCTGAACTCGGATTGTGTCAACATCTTCTTCCACCTTTTCACTCGACTATTGAAAGATGTTAAAAGTACCAGTGTTAACTGCGCAACCAAAATATCCCTCCTCGGTTACGACGACTGCATGCTGATTCCTCTTCTATGCTTTCCCGAAATTATTACGTATATATACACACACATATATACACATATATTTATATATGATGAATGATCTTTTATATAAAAATTAATACATTAAAATTAAAATTAATATACGAGGCACGTCCAGAAAGTAAGTTCCGTTTCAATTTATCTCCGCTGCAGCTCTGCGATCGCAGTTCCGCACATGCGCAGTAGACGCTCTGTATCAAGGAGAAGAAACGCGCGCCATTTGGAGATCGCTGTCAGTCACGTACGCTTTGTTGTGCTTGTTTACAATGTCGGTGTTGATTGAAAATCCCGCCGCTTGTGAAATCAGATCTGTGATTCGTTTTCTGAATGCGAGGAAAGTGAAACCTAGTGAAATTTATCGGCAAATTTGCGATGTTTACGGACCAAAAGCGATGAGTGATTCAATGGTGAGAAGATGGGTCCGAAAGTTCAATGACGGACGTAGTGATGCGCACGATGAAGAACGAAGTGGGCGTCCATCTTTGGTTACAGAAGAACTGGTTCACGCGATTGATGACAAGATCCATGAAAACCGAAGGTTTACAATTAGTGCTCTCGCTATGGAATTTCCCCAAATTTCACGATCACTAATGCATGAAATTGTTACCGAAAAACTGAAATTTCGTAAACTTTGCTCACGTTGGGTACCAAAGATTCTTACTGAGCAACACAAAACAAAACGGATGGGTAGTGCACTTCAGTTTTTGACCCGTTATGCTGAAAGCGGTGAAGAATTTCTGACACAGATAGTCACAGGAGATGAAACTTGGGTTTCTTACGACACCCCTGAAAGTAAGCGGCAATCAATGGAATGGAGGCACACTTCATCCCCAGCAAAGGTTAAGCCGAAGCAAATCTTGACACCTCGAAAAATGATGTGCACAGTGTTCTGGGACTGGAAAGGCATCTTACTCATTAATTTCTTACCGCGTGGTCAAACAATCAGAGCAGATGCTTATTGCGAGACACTTCGGAAATTGCGCCGTGCAATTCAGAATAAGCGCCGAGGATTGCTGTCAAAAGGTGTTGTTTTTCTTCACGACAACGCACGACCACACACTGCAAATGTGACGAAAAACCTCCTACAGGGATTTGGCTGGGACGTGTTTGACCATCCTCCGTACAGCCCTGACCTCGCTCCTAGCGACTTTCATCTGTTCTTACATCTTAAGTCTTTCCTTGGCGGTCAACACTTTAACAATGACGACGAGCTGAAAGAAACTGTTTCCAACTGGTTGAAGACACAGGCGGCAAATTTCTATGAAGAAGGTATACAAAAACTTGTGCCACGCTATGACAAATGCCTGCAATATTTCGGCAGTTATGTGGAAAAGTAGTTTAAGAGTTGTTGAATTTTGTGCAATAAATAACTTTTCTGTAGCTGTACACAATTTACTTTTATTACCAAACGGAACTTACTTTCTGGACGTACATTGTATTTAAAAGATCATAAGAACAAACTTTAAAAACTAAGACGAAATGAGCGAAAATCTTTTGCTTAAATATATATAACCTTTTTTTTTAAAAAAAACTTAATATAAACCTTTTGCTTAAATATATATAACCTTAACCTTTTACTTAAATATATATAACCTTTTTTTTTAACCAATCTCTTACCCGGCTCAGTGAGTTCAGTATTTTATTCCTATATGTTGGGAAAGTTGCTTTTTTTCCTTTTAAAAGTTATTGAATTATGTTATTCTTATGTTTCGGTTAAGGTTTCTATTCCTTTAGTTAATTCACACGCAATAGTTGTGGAATTAATTATCAACAATTTAAAAGTGTAGGTACGCTAGGTATAACGGGTAGCTATTTGTTTACATTTGAAACTATCAGTAATATAGGGCATTACGTCAGTAGATGCACCAGCTTCAGCGTCTTTTGCCCAGGGTAACAAAAAGATTACTTTAAATTTTTGGGCACCAAAAAGTTTGTCTTTCTGCCCGTTGGCCGAATAGAATTTTTTCTTTGGGTAGAACTCTAATTTTAATTGCAAAAATTGTTTTTTTTAACTGTTTTTAATAATATTTGATGTTTGAGGTTTTTTTTACTTTTAAATTTTTAATGATTTTGAGTTTTTATGTATTTTTTACTTTTAAATTTTTAATGATTTTGAGTTTTTATGTATTTTTTACTTTTAAATTTTTAATGATTTTCAGTTTTTATGTATTTTTGCCCTTGCCGTGAAGTGAGAAATGAATTAATTGAATGAGGAGTATTTTCGAGGAAATAAGTTTAAACGAAGTGCAGCAAAAATGTGTATAATTTAATAGGCCTCACAAGGAAGTTATTAGTGTCTGCAGCACATTTTTTTAAACTGAGACAAAAAAATTTTTTTATCTAACGATTTTTTGGAAATTTTGCATGCATACATACATGGGTGACAATGAGATACATTCCGATGACCTCAGATCATGTAACTTACACATAACTAATGTCAGCACATAAGGTATGTTGCGTAATGCGTTACGTTTCAAGCAATGGCTAGTGCAAAAAAACTAATTCCAAATTTTCAAATTGGGGCTTCATGCTGTTCATATTCTGGTGGAAGACTACGTTATTCAAACATTTGATGGCTCTAGGTGCCGTTGTTTTTTCACAGTGCGAGAATTCAAGCAGATTCTTCACTATTTAATTTCTGTAAATGATTCAGGGCGATAATATTTGGTAGCAATAATTTGAACTAATACAACGCTTTTAGTGATTCAACGCAAAATGCCGCTTCGAGGCAGCATTTCTGGACTAACGCCCCTTTGGGCAAATAAAAAAGACAGAAGCAGCTAAAGTTGCTAGCAATAAACTTCCATTGATCAATACCTAAAGGAGAAGAAAATGTTGGGAAGTAAAGTGTTTACAGTCACCACAGAAAGAACAGAAATGGAATTAAATTTAATTATTTTCATTAAATATAGAAACCTTCGAAGAAATCTAAGAAAACTTTAGGATTATTTGAGGAAAACAAAAAATGACTGAAGAATTAGCAATTATTTATTATTTTTTTTAATGGTGGGTACTAGTCATTTTTAGGCTTTCGCCACTACGAAACCCAAGGTTGTAGCAGCTTTCTCTATCACATTATCCTTGTTGTTGCTAGTTTAGTTTTTCTAGGTTGGCAACAAAAAAACGTAAATAAAAACGAGTTCGCTTTGATGTAACCCTAAAGTCTTCTTTTATTGTTGTGAATTAAAATAGGCTTAATCCATTCTGGAATCAACAATGAAGTTATTAAATTATCTCTATTGACTGGGCTTAGTGTCCACAGCAGAGTACTAGTCGTTTTATTACAGAGGTATCTAATAGGCGGCCACCTTTACCTCCTATGACGGAACAGACAATTTGCATCCATGCCTTCTCCAGTATTCGAATCCAGGCCCCTGGGTATCGCAGTCGGCTTCCCTAACCACTATACCCTCTATATTATTAAATCTAACAAACTAAATCTACAGCATCAAATTCTCTATACTTGAACAATTTTAATGCTTAATTTCATACGCATCTTACGAAAACAGTTACAGTTTTAACATGTACACGTACATCACAATAAATACACATTTTTATTCTAATCGAAAGTGAAGTAGACGACAGTCAAACGATAGCTACACAAATGATTCTTATAACAGCTGCCGTAGCAGATGTTCACTACTCGCAACTGCCTACCGAATATCATCCCCACGTGTCAATATGGAAGGGAAAAATCTTGGGAAATATTTCACCTGCTATTTATTATTAAGTTCACCTGGTTTCGTAACAGCAGCTGCGCATCTTATCTCTCATCGTCACTGAATGAGTTATTAGCTACTGAGACAAGCGTACATATATTTTGATTTTATTCTCACTAACAATAATATTTTAATGCTTAAAAATGTGAGTCTAAAAACCTACAAACAATTTCCGACAACGATGTATTACAAATACCGTCTCTCAAATGTAACAGATTTCCGCTACCTGTATCACTCTAATTTTTTTCGTACAAATTTTATTGAAATTAAAATTTCCTGTTATCTCAAATTGGAAGAAAAACCATCAATGTAAAAATTAAAAGTAGGCAAAAAGGCAACTTTAAGATGGCATATATTTTAAACAATATTCAAGGTTAATTCAAAATATACACTAACCTAAAGTTGTCTTTTTTTGCATACTTTTTAATTGATTCATCTGTTTTTAAAATTCTTTAATTGATTTAAATATAAAATGATGATTAACGAAAAACACATGTTTCTAAGAAGCTATTAAATTAATTTAGATGAATCTATACAAAAAAGTAGATTTTTCCAACAAAATCACTTTAACGTTTTCATTAAAATCATACATAATTTTCTGCAAACTGTCAGAATATACACGCATATATATATCTATATATATATACCGGGTGGCCATAATTAAACTGACAGTGCTCACAGTATTCTGTAGCGCGATCTATTTGCGAGAATGGCGCCACATTTTGTAGGAAGATTAAACAAGACGGAGGACGAAGGATTCCGCGAAAAAACAAATTAGTTCCAAAAGTCACCGCTAGAGGAATATTTGGCGCTGTGTAATAGAAAATAGAGTGTTAACAAATGCAAATCAATACGGAAATTACCTTTTATTTTGCATTCAAATGAGGTTCAATGTGGCTGCCGTTGTTGTGGACCACATATTGCATTCTGTGCACGGTATGCACAACGGCAGAAAGTAACATGTCTGCAGGAATCTCCCGTACAGTCCGTGATATGTTATCCTTCAACGTAGCCAGGTCCTGGACCACTCCTTGATAGACCTTGGACTTAAGGTAACCCCATAGCCAGAAGTCGCATGGGGTGAGATCAGGCGACCGAGGTGGCCATGCAGTTGGAAAGTAGCGGGTAATGACTCTTCTGTTGTGAATTTCTGTCGTAGCATCTGTTGCACCCATATAGCAACGTGTGGAGGGGCTCTATCTTGCATGAAAATCATTTTCCCCAGACATTGTCTTTGCTGAAGTGCCGGAATGACAAAGCTGTTCAACATGTGGCGATATTTCTCTCCGGTAACAGAACAGGTTTCCGGTCCTGTCGAGATAATGTTCTCATAGAAGAATGGACCTACGATAAATTCCGCTGTGAACCCACACCAAACAGTTACCATTCGTAAATGTAAGGAAATTGCTGTGACTGCATGTGGTGATTTGTCATCCCAAATTCGGCAGTTCTGGGTATTCACAGTTCCATTCAGGTAAAAGTGGGCCTCGTCTCCCCATCAGATTTTCCACGGCCAAGCAGCATCCACCTCCATTCTGGCAAGAAAGGTGAGAGCAAAAGTCAATCGCTCATCATGGTCGGGATACAGTAACTCCTGTACACGGCTGATCTTGTACGGATAGAAGTTGATAATCTTTCGCAAGATTTTCCATACCGTACTGTAAGGCATATCCATATTCCGAGCTACTCCACGAGCGCTAGAGGTGGCAGCAATATTGTCTGGTTCTCTGTCGACAATCGCCGTGGCAACTGCTTCGATTGTATCCTCTGGTACAGGTTTTCGTCCTCTGCCTGACTGAACCTTCAGAGAGCCTGTTTTTTCAAACGTCGCAACCATTGCTTTTAGCCCATTAACTGACACAGGACCGTTACCTTTACGCATTTTTTTGTGCGTTCTAAAAGCACGAAGAGCGGCTGACGCGTTTCACTGATTGAGGTAAAAGAATTTGACCAGTAACGCACGCTCGACTAAAGAAGGAGACATTGCACATAAACTTTCAATCCGATTGATTCGAAACGTAACACATTGCCTTTTAAAACCCAACACTGTGCCAATGGATGTAACGTGAAATCTGAATAAAGAACTTCTTGTTCTGCTCAGCGTACGTGATATTGCAGATCACGAGACTTTATCGGTGTTTATGTAAATTTTACGCTTTTTTAAAAGTGTTGCCATATTGCACTTGAACTAAATCAGAAAATGTGCATAATTAAAGGTAATATTATTCCGTATTATAGGATTTTTTGAAATATTTTAATTATGAATTTCAATTTTCATATATACATAAACCTGAACGATTTCAGGTTTTATATTACGCCGACGTGGTTTTTTTTTTTGTATTTACAGAAAGTACACGTTTCGAGAGCATTTGGGCTAATATCCATTTTGGGATAAAATATCTAAAAACAGCATATTTTTACAATTTTCGATAGACAGTCTCGTGGGGATGAAAATACTTTATTCCGTATTGTGATGCCGCTGCTCGCTATGAAATCGTTGAATTTGTTAACTAAAAATTCGTTAAAGTTTTACAAAATATGAAACAGACAATAAAAAAATTACAAATTACAAATTCGGGTTTCCAGATGCTCATGTTTTGGAGGAGGACTACGTTATGCGAAATTTGATGGCACTAGGTACCGTTGTTTTTTCACAATGCGAGAAGCATGCATATATTCACGCAGATTCTGCATTATTTAATTATTACAGGGCAACAATATTTGGTGGCAACAAACTGAAAAGTGGAACGGACATCTAGAGTGAACGGAAGAAAAACAGGCGTCTCTTACAGGCGAACGTTACCGGGATATCCTTCACGATCACCTGCTCCAGTATATACTCTGAAAACCCGTTAGAGAGATTATGTTTCAACAACACAATGCACCGTGCCATCGTTTCCATCGTTGGATTATCATTTCACAGAACTGCACGTGCTTTCCTGGCCATCAAGGTCACCTGGCCTGAATTCGATAGAGCATATCTCGGATGCAATTGAGAGAGATGTTCGAAGCACCGATCACCTTCCATCTATTCTTCGTGAATTGTGGGAGGCTGTTCTCAGGAGTCATGGATACGTATGGCTTCCAGTCGCTTGTCGAGCCCATGCGAAGAAGAATCGCAGCTGTCATCAAAGCGAAAGGTAATGAGTGCTATGCACTACTAGGCACGTATCCCTAATTCAGTTACTCTTCAGTGTATATATATACATATATAAGTTTATATACATATATAAGTTTATATGTATATATACATATATAAGCCAAAACTTATATACTTATATACTATAACTTATATATGTATATATACATATATAAGTTTTGGCACACATAAAACTGATAGATGAATGGCATAAATAAAATTGACACATACATATATATAAAATTAACCTATCAAATATCGGATTTGTAGCCCATCTTAAATTAATTTTCTTGTCTAGATAAATATTAATAAACCTTCTTAGGCATCAAAATGGTGTTAACTTTCAAATTCACCATTTTAGGTAAATAGTTCTAATTTAATTAAAAAAATTCTCTTTATTAAATCTAGAAATTAAGTTTGTTATAGCGCAAGGTCTATGAAAATGAATTTCAAAAATACAAGTACCCTAAAACAAATGTGACCCTCGTAATAATAATTCGGAACTTCAAAAGAAATCATCTAAAATTTGTAGAAGTTGCGACTATCTTTCCGACATTTGTATATACTTAAAAGAAAACGGTGTAGATGCCTTAATTAATGAAAAAAAAGTGATGCAAAATTGGCTTTTATGGTAATTATGAAACTTTATTAATAGTAGTAAAAATAACACCGTCCTACAAGGGCTAAACACTGTTACAACTTCTCTCGTTCATAACTTTCATAATCACAAATAAAACCAACATATCTTTAGACTATTTTACAATTGCCCACATAAGTAATTTAATTTTATTATAGATCCTTGAATATTCTTTTTTTTTTTGGCATCTACAGGAGCATTGCACAACACGGTTTTACTGTATTTTATCTCACGATCGTTTCGGCGATGTGAATGTTAAACAAATGCTATATGAAAAAAGGAAAATATATGACACTTGCTGTAATTAAAGAATTCAACCCGTTTCTACCTATCTGGCCACCAGCAACGAACGTAAAAGTACTTGAATATTGGTCTCAGTCTCTGCTTCTGAGAGTTTGAGAAACAAACAGTCTGAGAAAACAAAAGGTTCACATCAAGAACACATTGAAATCGCTATTAGTTTCGACGAAATAAAATGGGCTATATATGTTGTTACTCATTAGGCCAGACATTGACTGCGGGAGAATCTAGAATGTGTTCACATCTCATACGCGGATTGATTGCGGAAACTGTAGCGATTTATACTGTCGTTTAGATTGAGCGCTGCCTCATCCACAATGAAGCTACCTTCACTACAAGCTACAAAATGTAATCTTTTAGAATGACTGTGTAGTGTTCCTCACTTGTATTCTATTAACTAAGTGACAGCTAGTGAACAGCTAAGCGAATAATTGCTTAAATCCAAGAACAGAAACGTAAACTCAAGAGGGATTAATTCCCCTTTATCTGCTCAAAATAACGATTTAACAGTTGGTCCCTTTCTCAGGGCGTACAGCAAAGCTTCAACTTAAAATGTAAGAACTAAGAACTAACTAATGACTAATTAAAGAGATTTAGCCGAAGCTAAGACAATTCTAAACTAGTTGGCCCATAATATTAACTTAGCCAGCGAAGCTATCAAAAGGCACGTAATATGGCCGAGCGTAGTAACAGTTTAGTGAGACAGTTAAAGGGCAAACGCGCGCTATTCAGGAATCGTAACTCTCTCTCTCGAAGTCAGTAGAACTTTGACTAAATACTACTCTACTTCTCATTTGCATTTAACGCGATTCTAAAAACTCATTCTGGTAAGGAATTGTAAGCTGAAGCTAGAAGAGATAGGAAAGTGTCATAAACTTAAAATAACTGTTATAAAATTAAACTATACCTTACAACTCAATTAAACATATACATTTGAGCCCATTTTATAAAATTTTACAGAATCACATCACAGAACCCTCATGAAATCAACCGTTCATACTCAAAGATCCTGTATCAATATAAATATTGTTACTGATTTTGTATTTATTTAGAATTGTAATTAAAATTGTTTTATTTTCCCGTGCAACGCAGACGAATTTCAAGAGAAAGCCACGTCGGAAAAGTAAAAATGCAAGAGCGCATGCATTTAATATTTAATAAATAAATATCTCGTAATTGCTGTTGCCATCCAGAAAAATCGAGAAAATGGATTTTATCAGAATGTTCTCGTGAATAATTAAAAAGTTTACAAAAGCAGAATTAAAACACCTCAGCTCAGTTGGTGTAGTTTTAAGCGAACTGTGTGTTTACTTAGTGCTGTTATTGATTGTAGCGAATTCGCTGTGAGATTGGATTAAATTTCGCTGTTTTGAATTGAGTTCTGTTCAACGTTTGTGATATTGTACGAGTATCTCCGAGGAAATATTTCAGCATTTTGTTTTATTTCTTGTGAAAATAATAAATTTTATTAACTTTTTATCGACTTGTGCATTCAATCCATTACGAAGCCGTACGACACAACTATTTTATAGATTAAACGGTTATTTGCATATTATTTCTTTTCTATTACTTTTCCATCAGTTTTCTTCTGAATATAAATTACGTAAGATTACAAAAACATGCAGTTATTATTTCGTTTACTCCCATTGCCAACACGAGTAAAGAGTTCATTAGTGACACTTCGATCGAAACGGCGTTAGACACTTAGGTGTCTGGTCTTCAAAGCTTACTCCACATAGAATTCAATTAAAATTTTCAGATTTTTGTATCAATTAACTAAGAATATAAGGTACAGAGAAAGGAAAAAAATTAACCTGCAAAAAAAAAAAATTCTCTGAACAGAAAGCCATCGAAATGGTGACTAAACAATAATAAGCTAAGCACAAATGAAATGATGCCGTAAATAATAATATTTGCTACTTTTATCAAGTGATTAAGCGATTCCTGCCGCTAAATTATTAGCTTGTAATGAAGTTGAGCATAGGTTTGGTGAATTCAAGTTTTCTTTGAGCAATAGCGTGCAAAGATTAGAAGCAAGCTAGTAAGAAGTGACTAGTAGTAGCTAAAACGTTCTAGGCTTATTTTGTGTCAAGCTTATATAGTTTAATTGATTTAGATCCCAGTCGTGAATAAGTTTCTAACTTTTATAATTTTACGAATTGTAGAATCAACTTTTAAGTTGGCCCGCAGGCCCACCTATTAGGTGTCTCCATAATAAAGTGACCAACCCTATAATGGCTATTGTCCGTCATTCGAAAAAAAATTGTTCTGTTTTCTGATTAGCTGTTGAGGTACAGCCAGATAATTAATCGAAACTGTTATGATTGACCTACTTTAATAAGGTTGGGACGATTGCTCTTGCTAACCGTTATACCACCGACACTTCAACAGCGTTCAGATATTTAAACAGGAGTTAGTTAAAGCAAGCTATTCTGAAAGGGTTTAATTAGTCAAGTTAAGTTTGCTGTTACAATCAAAGCGGTAAATTATATTGTATTATGATAATAAAAGAACAGGTTTAAAATGTATGTCATATCAATAAAGATATTTAATTTTTTTTCATTTCAAAATTCAAAGATCTTTTTAATTTACAAAAATCATATTAATACTAGTATTTTTGATGAACGTAATTTTTAACAGTTTCTTAGAGCTAATATAAGTATCTCCAGATTTAACAAAATTAATAAAACTTGCAAAACTTGCACTAAGCATTTAGGCATTGAACACTTACCCCCAGATACTGATCCCAGGGTTGCAATCATCAAGGAAACGATCCAGGTTGACATAGTTATGGATGGTAGTCCCACAAGAAGCAACAGGGTAACTCCATATGCTATTGAACAACACATAACAATGACACAAATAGAAGATCCCAACTTCTTCGCACAACTATTGCTTTCCGCCATAGAAATTTTTTCAGGACTTCGAACACTACTACCTTTCCTACCAAAGGTGGACATAAATTGAGGTTTGGTACGCATCATCATCATCCATCGTTCTATAAGCCAGCCTCCAAGACCCATGGTTTTTGGATTTTATGCTTAAGTTTTGATTATTTAAGTAGGTATCAGCTTTAACCACATGAAGAGTTTCGATTCACATGACCTTACAGTTTCACGAAACTCCAAGATTTGTCGAAGTCTATCGTTTACCCATGAAGAATTAAATATTTAATTTAAAGAAGAAAAAAATACAGCAATATATAGATAGCTTCCGTTTATAATAAATACATTTCAAAGGCAATTACATGCACAGAGAATTATAGAATTTTGCCCAGTCTTTAAAGTAATGAATTCGGTGAGAGAAATGACAAAATTATAATTTTCCTGATTCACTGCATGCTCCAGAACTTAAAGCATAAACAGATAAAACAAACGACTTCAACCACGCTATTCAACTTCAGCGAAACAATTGCCTAGAACATCTCTTCAAATGTGAGATAGCAAGCAACAGGTGATGTATTCCATCTAGAATAACAGCTGTTCATTGCAAAAAAATGAGACGGCACCCATTCGGTAGTACAGTCACTGTCTATTTACCTATTTTGCAAGCACTTTAACACAGCAAAAATCCTCCCGACTTTATTATATTGCATAATAATTAATTCTGCAGTTGCTGCATGTAGAGAAGCATAAATGCCGTTCGAATTTCAGCAAAGGAATAAAACGAAGGCGTAGCCTGTGACGTTTCGATGTCTGGCCAATGAATGTGCTTGTGACGTAATCCACAAACACAGATGTAAGACTCCTAGTACAGCTTCCGGAAACCACGTGGTCGCGAGACGACGAAGTAAATAACTTGGCGTCTCTGAGAGTTCTGAGCTTTACGACAAGGCTGTTATTTACTTTTAGCTTTCCAGCTGGATTAGTCTGAGATAATAAAAAATAAATTAAGCGCTTCGGTTTCAATGGTCGTCTAGTGGCTTTAGCCCACATTTAAAAGAAAAGTAATTTTCTTACTTAGTAGGAGGTAATTCAAAAACCCAAGTGCTATTTTTAATGCTATGAAAATAAGCAAAATTTTATGTGTAAATAGTGATAGACAAGCATCCATGCTGAGGGAAAAGCCAGACGGGAGCCAGTTTTTCTGTTTACAAACAAAAGTGGACTGAAAAAGAAGAGTTTAAAAATGTCCAAAAAAATAAAAAAAAAACATTTAACCGGATTTTTCTTATATTCAAACAATAACTCTCAAATATTGACGAGCTGTTCTTTTATACATAGTATATTAACTTCCTTCACTTGAAAATTTTTAACTTAAAGAAAAAAAAAAGAAGAAAAAAGAAAGAATTATAATAATGAACATTTTTCAAAATAATAATTTTTAAGTTTAATCTGAAAATTAATAAATAAATAAGTCATTATTTTATACTTCATATATACTCTCTAAATATCTTACTTTGAAGCAAATTAATATCTTAAAAGTGTCATCTTGGTTTTGATTCTAAATAATATTACTTTTTTGTTTCCCTGTACGAAGTAAGTATTGAAATCGTGAAAAATTTCGAGAATCATATTTCAACAGAAATATACATTTTGATCGTTCCCGAATCCATTTGTACGATTTTTTTCCGCGACATCTGTACGCACGGACAGAATAAAGGACACTTTTTCCCCAAAACGGATTGTAAAATGGATTTTTTCGTGACATCTTCACGTACGTTTGTATGTAGCTCAAAAACGATTAGTAGTAGAAAGTTGAAATTTTGTATATGAGATTCGTATAGCATCTAGAATGCACCTCCGTTTTTTATTGAAAACGATAGTAATATATATATATATATATATATGCCCGTCCCCTTACCCGCCTTAAGTCCTTAACTGGCCTTTATCTTCTCAATTTTTGATCATAGTCATATACTTCAAATTACAGCAGGTTATAAATAACGAAAATACTCATGTTTTCACAATGTCAAATTAAAAAAGAATTAATTGAATTATTTGGATAAATAACGAAATATAACTTTTATGCGGTCTCCCGGTTCGCATTTTTATACTGGGAAATTTTTTATACTTGTTGTGCAAAAATAAAATTATAAGAAGTCTGCCTCCCGTACGACAAAAGTTGGCCGGGATATTTAACTTCAAAATTTGCAGTTCTTGATGTCATTTTCAACTTGCCGTGAGAGCTCGGTCAATTAAGTTAGAATTATTCGAGGAAATAAATTTAAATAAAGTCCAGTAAAAAGTGTGTAAATTTAACAGGAGCGTAAGTCATATGGGGGCTGCCCATATGAGATTTTGTTTTTTTTTTATTTAAGCGTTAGCTCATCTTTATGTATGGCATTGTAATGATTCAAAATTTAATATTTTATAGAAACGTTTTTAATTTTATAGATGAATCAAAATTGACATTTATATCACATATTATTTGAAACCAACATAATAGTTTCAAAGTCTTTCATTGATTATTTTCTGTGTGATAAGAATTTGATTAATTTAATGGAATAAAACGTATCTGCTTGAGAAAGCTTCATTTAAAATTTCAGATTTAATAGCTATGTGGATGGACACTCACAAAATATTTCTTACCTATTTTCTAATAATTATAGAAATCAGAGTATATTAATTAAAATATGAATAGGATTATCCCCTAGTATATGAAAAATTGATATGTACTTAAATTTTATAAAAATACAAGTGGAAGGTTCCTTTAAAATGTCAATTTTTTCAATGCATTGAGTTTTCTGGCAATTTCTGGCTATAATCTAATAAAATTTGTGCACGCTTACATTAAATACCTTAATAGAAAGAATAGCAGCTGAAATCTCAAACAATTCACTTTCATTTTGATTTCAAATAAAGACATAAATTGTATTTTTAAAAAAAGGAGGGAAAAACTAAAGTACTTTTATAATATTAGCCTAATTAACTGTCTAATTATATCCTTTTAATCTTTCCTTTGTTTTGACGTTTGCACTGATTAGCAGTCTCGTTAAACTTCAGGCAAGAAATAAAACTTAACTAAAAAATTTGTTAAGATTATGTCTTGTTGTACTACTAAAAGTGACAATTAATAGCCATCTCAAGGAGAGGTATTTCAGCGACTGAAATATTTAAAGCAGTAAAACACATGATCTAACTTCATCTATCAGTTCGACTGTGGAAGTAGAATGCCCATTTCCTGCGAGCTAGTTGATACTAAAATTTGCTCATCAGATGAGCAAGTCGTGTACGTGGGAATCTCAGAACAAGACAGCTATATTGTTTGAATTGCACAGATTGAACTTAAGAGCTGTATTGTCCGAATAACACATATTTTCAAATTTCAGATTTGCTTATTATTTCAATTCAACCAAATCTGCTTTTTAGTGACAGCTGACGGGCGAAATACAAAATATACAGAAGAATTCATGTAAAAAGTATTAGCTAACATAAACTTTACACCTTTTTAAATATTTTGAACAACAAGAATACTGTTGCCTTTGGAGTTAATAAATGCTAAGAAAACTACAAGAACAATTAAATGCTAAAATTCTAACGTCGCATTTAAGCGCTCTATATAGCAAATTAGAGATATGACCTCCGTAGTTCGGCAATTATTTCTGACTTTAGCTTCTCGGGAAAGAAATGCAAAGAGACAAAATAATCCTGCTTATCCCCCCCCCAAAAAAAAAACATGAATTTTAACTTATCGAATATTACCATTTGAAGGAATTCGAACTTCCGAGTTTATCACGAAAATCTAACTTTACCTTTTAAAAAATTTCATCTGTGGGAATTTGAGCTTAATCTCGAATTACCAACTTTCTGCAGTATTTAACTAAACGAAGAAATGTTTAGTTTAAGAAACATAATAGTCGGATCCTTTTCATTTGTTCCATTAAATTACTTGATATTGAGTTATAAAGCATTAATCAACCATAAGGCACAGTAAATCAGCAATTCTGTCAGCTGCTGTCAGTCCTACGGCAAAAGTTTTTCTTGCAAATTTTCAATTTTAAGAATGTTGCCATCGTTGGAGAAGATTTTTAATTAATTTTCGAACCTTAAAAGCACTAAATAATATAATTTATAATATGTATCAGATTAGATCACATGTGACAATATCATTAATATATTTCATAAGTAACATTTTTAAGGTTAGCTAGGTTACAAAATTACAATTAGTTTTCCTTAAACTTGTTAATAAACGAAGACAACAGAATATTAGAACTATAATTTATTTAAGAATTCTGAATGACACATATTAATAAGTGCCCATGCTGCTTTGAAACAATAAAAAAACACAGAGAAATTTTTAAATCTCCGAAAAGTTTAGTAATGTAAAATTTAATTAAATGCATTGCAATACATCAATTAAAAATAGCAGCTTTCTTTAAACATATATGCATACATTTGACTAGCAAAATTTAATTGGTATACTGAAAATCAGTACATCAATAATTTCAGGTTCATCGAAAGAAAAAATATAAGTACTGGATAAAAAGTTCACAAGAGCTATCTCAGCTTATAACATTTACATTTCATAAATTTAAATAATCGAACAACGTTCAAACAACGCTTTCATTACTGCAAAGGAATTTCGAAAGGATGAAAAGGTTAAATTCATATCGAACAGAAAATTACTTTTAATGTCAATGGCAGCACTTCACTCATTTCCATGGCAACCAAGTGCAGATGATACTGTTCTATCTCTTTTGTCTTCTATTTAAAAGACACGAATAAGATTTATTATATATTTTTATTTAATTAAAACAGGAACACAAAAATAATAACGAATCCACGAATTAATGAGGTTAACGTTAATTCATTCAGCTCTTTTAAATGCTTTTTCGACAAATAGTACTGTATTTTTTGCATTGAAAATTTGTTTATCGAAATTCCCCTTTTGCTAAATGGGATGAATTAATTTTTAATCATTTAATGAATGATAAATTAAGCTCTTGTAAAAAGAGTACTTACTTATATTTACGTAAAAGTTTGAGGAATCGTAAATTTTTGTCTTTTTATGCTACCTTAATTCCTTTTAACTGCAATTTGTAAATGAAATGCTGTACTTATTATTTACAATTAATAATAAAATGAACGCAGAGAAGATTAAAGTACACAATCACTAGATTTTATGATAACTTTTATTATTTGACAATATTTTTTTTTATTCTGTGTACAAATACCTGACAATTTGCTTTACTGCTGAATATTGTTGAAAAATTGTTACAATATATGAAGTTAAATTATCCCTTTTTTTAATGGCTTGAATTAAATGTTCAAGCTTCCACAATTTTTAACTTATAAGGTATTTCTCCTGCCTTCGTGGTGTAGTGGTCAGCACACTCTACGCATAACCGAGAGGTCCGTGTTTCGATTTCCGGAGAAGGCGTTGCTCATTTTTCATCACTCCCGCTTTCTAAATAACCTAATGACGCTTCAACTGGCGCCCGAATTAAAAAAAAAGTGGTGGATGACGATTCTCCACCACCACGATTTGGTGATTGCCCTAATCCCCAGTCGCCCTTTAAAAGGGGGAGTATATAAGGTATTTCTTCCGCCTTTTTCGCATGCGTAGTGGTCCGCACGCTCGACTCGTAGCCAAGAGGTCTTTGGTTCGATTTGCGGCGAGGGCGATGCTCATTTTTCACCATT
>KK120427.1:186019-200298 GCA_000611955.2 Stegodyphus mimosarum
CTCCGAAGTAACCTAATGACTCTACAAACTGACTACTTCTTAAACGAAAATTTATTGTCAGTATCGGAATATTGCAGAACAGACAAAATTCTGTCATAGCTACAGCGTTTTAGATATAAAAATATCTTTTTCAGTTTCAGGGTGGAACCAATTCTTTCTTTGCCTGTAACTGAGTTTGTATGTTTTCTAGAGCTCTGTCGTACTGTAAAAGCTTTGTCAATTCTTAGGCTTTGAAACATTGTTTCTTTGCGTGTATTATTTCTAAGCTTTTATTTCCATAAATCCGTCGAATCCACTTGTCAGTTATTTTGGTTTATGAGTTCAACTATCGCTTAGAAGCAATGAAGAGAGAAGATCAACCTGTAAGCAGTATCCTAACTAGCCATTCCTAAGCCTTGAGAAAGAATTTGCATTAATTAAGTTTGGGAGAATAATAAAACAAATATATTACAATTGATTTTTTAATAATATTTATTTTAATTGCCCTTTTCTGGCTTTCATTTCTGCAAATTCATTAATTGCGTCATCATAATTAATATTTTTAACGATATTTTATTCTATTGAGATAATAGAGAGATTGGATAAACATTCTTATTCGATAGTTGATCTTAAAATACTTTTATTAATTTCAACTTGCTAGATTTTCTCTAGTACGAAGCAATAGAAACGGGAAGAGTTGGAAATATTTGAAGAGCGACACTGATATTTGGGTGTAAGATTTAACTAAACCAAAATCATGAAGTATCTGTAGAATATTAAGCGGAGATACAGTTTCTATATTTTGTGTAAGCGTTTTACTTTTAAACTTTTAATTTCACACGTGAATTCGTACTTTTTAAAAGCTTAATTTTTAATAGCGAGATCTATGACGAGATCTATTATCGACTTTTGTAAGTCAGCAACACTCATGTATTGTATAGGTGAGCCGTACAGAAATCAAAAATGCACATACAACAGGTAGCTTTCCTTTTTTTCACTAACGCCAATCTAATAATACGTTTAATAATAAATTTGAGGCAGTAGATTGTCAGGAACACTATAATTTGTATATTTTAAATAATTCTTCGAGCGTCGAATTACTTCTTTCATCTCGTGTTTCATCTGTTTCCATTATCTTAAATTTTCTCTTTCGTTTATTAAGAAATCCCTTCTTTATATCCACTTCTTCAGTCATATTTTGTGCTTCCTGAAAATATTATTTAAAACCTATATCTCGAAGACTTTTGAGAAATTGTGTGAACCACCTGGTGTAAAATTCATAATTTGTTTTTCGGAAATCTTTGGAACACTCAAAGGTGGGGTAAGTAATAATATTTAATTTAGAGAATTTGGTTGATAATAGTTTTACTTAAGTTTCGAAGAAATTAAGTGAAATTCCATTACCTACTGGTCCGTCTGTCCGACTGCCATTGTGCAGGTCGGATTCCGGGCCGTAGGTTTTTCTGCGAATTACTTGGGCGCTGGATTTTTGTTTTCTTTGCGATGGAGAAGCTTACTGAGGCAGTTTCTGCGCAGATTACTGAACTTGAACAGATCAAAGAACAAAATGGATTTACTGACACTGAGGAGAAATTATTCAAATTTCTACTTAACATTCATGATATGATTAAAGCCTTGAGCATTGATTTTTCACATGCTAATTTTCGTGTTAATGAAACTGCTGTTTCAGATACCAGAAACTCAGATAATTTATCTTTCAGTGAAAATGCACGGGCTCGTAGCCCAATTACATTAAATAATGATCATGCTCCTGAAACTCCATTGGATCAAGACACTAGTTCAGACGAGGTGTTTAGGACTAAACGTCGAGGAGATCAAACAGTGCGCACTCGCACAACTAAGAATGCACTTAAAAAAGTCAAGTTATCAACTCATGTGGAACTAAATTCGAATCAATCTCAGAATATTACTTCTGAAGATAAAAATATTCATAACACAACCACTGATGTACATAAAATGAATAACATCGAGGAAGACATTATGGACACTTCCAACTTAAATGATGTCAATGACAAAACACCAAATGTATCTGAAAATTCAGGGAAAACCCCTAAACTACCACCGATTACACTTAAACCCACCACCATGAAATGGTCGGAAATTTGCACTGAATTTCATGCTAGGAAATTAAAATTCTTTGGACAAAGAATTAATGGAAAGATTAAAGTTACTGCTTTTGATGCAGATAATTATAGAAGTATCGTCAAAGTCTTGAGAGAATTTAATATAGAACATCACTCTTTTATTCTTCCTCAAGACAGGAATATTAAGGCAGTGATAAAAGGACTTAATGAAGATACTGAAATTGATGAAATAAAAACAAGACTTGAAGAGTTAGGTTATGTCATTGAGCATATAAAGCAAATGACTAAAAGAAGGAATGGTGAGGTTTTTCCCCTCCCTATATTCATAGTAACACTGCCTAAGACAGTGCAGTCAAAGAAAATTTACAATGAAAAATTCCTCTGTGATCTTTGTGTCAAAATTCAAGAGTATAAAGGACGCCAAGGTCCATTACAATGCTTCCGATGTCAGGGGTTTAATCACACCCAATTAGGGTGTAATTATTCCCCTAAATGTGTCAAGTGTGGCGAATCACATTTTTTTAATGACTGCCCAGTCAAAAATGATAAGGACTTCACTCCTGTTTGTGTAAATTGCGGAAATTCTCACACGGCCTCGTTTCGAGGGTGTGAGAAATTTCCAAAACCTAAAACCGATCAGCCAAAAACATTCAGCAACCGGGTGGTCGAGAACAAATCATATGCTAAAGCCCTGTCAACTGGCATATATTCTGATACATTAAGCGAAGCTAAAAAGGTTTTTGCCGATTTAGCGGAGCTCGTCTCGGTGATTAAAACTGCTGGGTTTCAGTTGACTCAGCAAATGCAGCAAATCAACAAGTGTCAAGAAAACACCAAGACAGAATTAAATAATGGGTCCAAATCTTAAACGCCCCCCTACCAAATTCGTAGTTTGGAATGCGCGTAGCATTCAAGATAAAATTGCTGAATTTCATAACTTCTTAAGCTGCTATGATATTGACATAGCGTGTGTAACGGAAACTTTTGCTACGCCAGGCACAAATATTAACATCTCTGGCTATAGATGTTATCGTTGTGACAGGTTGACACACCGCGGCGGAGGTGCTGCAATTTATGTAAAAGCCACTCTTCAATCCTGCCAAATCTCTACGATACGTAGGAATGGACACGAAATTGTCACTGCTTCTGTCTACCTTCCCGTTTACGGAATTATTTACTTCTCTTGCATGTATCTTCCACCATCCAACATCTTAGATCCTATGATACTTTTAGACCTATTACCTGCTAATAAACCAGTAATTTTAGCTGGGGACTTAAATTCAAAAAATCAAGAATGGAACTGTCGACGCACCAATAATAATGGTAAAAAACTGCTTGAATTTATATTAAATCATCCTATCTACTTCTATGCTCCAACTGACTTCACCTATCTTCCCTCAAACCCACGCAAAGGAGATATTTTGGATATTGTACTTACAACCATACCGATTCCTATGTGCTTAGAAGTTAAAGTTGACTTGACATCTGATCACGTTCCGGTTATTGGCACTCTTGGAATCTCCAAAACTGAAAAACCCTGCTTAAAAAAGATTACTAATTGGATCAAATTTACTGAAATTCTATACAATTACAACCCGCCCTTCCTTCCCTTGAAGAATAACACCGACATTGATAGAGCTATCAACATGCTCACAGATACTATTATGCATGCGTATGATAATGCAACGCATAGCGTCCCGGCGGATAGATTTACTGGAAAATTACCAACAAGCATTCGAGAAAAAATGAAAACCAGAAATAAACTACGAAAACGATGGAATTTATCATGGGACCCTGGATTAAAAAGACAACTTAATAAACTTAATCGTGAAATTAAAAAGGAAATTGCAGATCATCGCAAGGAAATCTGGGATGAAAAAATACTTAATTTCAACGCGCCTGACAACTCCTTCTGGAATTTTACTAAGCGCCTGAAAAATAAACCTACGATAAATAAACCCATTTATGGGGAACAAAGAATTGCTCTCACTAACTTAGAAAAAGCTGAGGTCCATGCTGATCATCTCGAAATTCAGTTTTCGCCTAATGAGTCACCAAATGACCCAGAATTCACTAATTATGTCAACCATTATATCTCTGACTGGATTAATGCACCTGCAGTACATAGATGCCCTAAATTTGCAACACCTCAAGAAGTTATTTATATTATCAAGAAGCTCAAGAATCAAAAAGCCCCAGGGCACGACAAGCTTACAAACATTGCAATCAAACATCTCCCTACTAATGTTCTATGCAGATTTGTAAATATCATAAACGCATGCCTTACAAATTTATATTTTCCCGTTTGCTGGAAAAAAGCCAAAATTATCCTGATTCCTAAACCTGGCAAAGATCATATGAAGCCAGAAGGTTACCGACCTATCAGCCTTTTGCCTGGTCTAGGCAAAATTTACGAGCGAATTATTATGAACAGACTTCAAACTTATTTCGATCTTTTACCCAAGGAACAATTTGGATTTCAGAAAAACCTTTCAACTGTTAAACAGCTCGTTCGGCTAACTGAATTTATTGGAAATGCTCTGCATAACAAATCTTGTGTAGCCTTACTCATGCTAGACGTGGCGAAAGCCTTCGACCGCGTCTGGCATGAGGGGCTCATCTACAAGCTTATCTCCTTAAACATTGAACCGGAAATGATCAAGTTACTATACTCCTTTCTTACAAATAGAAAATTTTTTGTTTCCATAGAAAATGAACACTCAAGTCTCAGGAATATTAAAGCTTCTGTTCCACAAGGTTCTATTTTAGGACCCCTTCTTTATCTCTTTTATGTGTCAGATTTTCCGCCCCTGGATCTGATTAGCGGCTGCTTTATCGGCTGCTATGCGGACGATACTGCAGTGGCTGTCAGATCCATTAGGGCTGAACATGCAGTATTAAAACTTCAAAAATTTATGCCTTCCATTGAATCGTGGTGCACCAAGTGGCGTATTGCTATTAATGCATCAAAGTCTCAACTTTTACTCATCCGGAGAAGATATGCACGCAAAGGATTCTATGGTGAATTGAAATTATTTAATGAAAAAATACCACTTGTCACCAAAGCCAAGTACCTTGGTATCGTGCTGAACACCTCCTTTAAGTGGAATGATCATATTGCAAAAATTAAACAGAAGACCATAGGAGTAATTAACAGCCTCACTCCCTTACTTGGAAAATATTCAAGACTAGACCTTTATAAAAAACGTCACATATACACTGCTATTATTCGTCCAATTATGACATACGCTTCACCCGCATGGGCAGCCTATAAGGCAAAGGATATTAAAATTCTTCAAATTATTCAAAATAGATTCTTAAGATTAATTACCGGAGTTCACTTTTATGTTTCTAACGATATGCTACATAAGGATCTACAAATTGAAACTATGGAAAAATATCTGCACAAATTGAACAAAAATTTCTTCGATAAAGCCATAAATTGTGACCGACTGAAGCACTTCAACACGTTTGATTACATCATCCTTGAAGAGGACGTTGACCTTCGTGCACTTGCAGCATTCCTCACGCGGAGTGCTAACTTCCCCACGTAATAAAAATTCATGACTGGTTTCCGTTCACACAATGTTTAATATCCTGTACATGTTTGGTGCCTACCTTACTTATACTTTTCAATTTACATTAACTGTTTTGTAACTCATGATACTGTATCGTATTTAAACTTGTATATTTTATATTTATTATGCATTGTATATCTTTTCAGTCGTCTTGTATTTGCCACTTGTGGCTTCCCTTTTGACCTTTGCTCTTTTATTTTTTATTTGTCTGGACTTTCAACGTCTTGTGGCCTTTTTAGGCAAATTTTGTCATTGAGCCGGTAAAGTTGCATTATTTGCAATAATTCGGCTATAAAATCACTGACTGACTGACTGATATCTCGAAGACCTTGTAATGTACTACATAATCCAGAAAATAATTTTGCTACGCAATCTATTGACAAATCTTTCTGTTCTAATACTTTATTTTATGGATCCATGTGTTGTAGAACATTATTTCATATTGAAAGTAAATCTATAATCAGTTTACAAAATTAAGCGTTTTGCTTTCTATGCAGCTTCCCGATTTGAAAATCATTTGCAATCACTTGCAGTTCTTTCATTCCTTTAGGTAACTGTAAACACAGCGTCTTTATTGCACCGGCCTTTGATAATAAACTTGCATGTGATAACTTTTGGTATTTCATTAAAATGTCCCAACGTGTTTTTCAGAACTCGAAAAAATTAAAGAATCTCTGCACAGTACCAAAAAATAGTAATAATTTCTGGAGTTGCAGAATCAGCGCAAATATTACCTAAATTTAGATTATGAGCTACACATAGAGAAAATAATCTTAAATTTTTAATTTTCAAAATACGCGCACTTTCTGTTTCATATTTGCCAGCTAGTTCGGCACCGTTGTGAAACTCTTGCTTCCTGCAATCTTGAATATCCAATTCATCAACCTATTTAAAATTTCAGTCGATAAACCTTCTTCCGTTTTTTCATATAAATAACAAAAGCTGATGAATCTTTCTTCAACTACTACCTTTCCATTACGATCAACAAGAACTTATCTTATATGATACATATTCTTTACTGCTACACGGGAGGTTCACTCAAATAAAGTGGTACAGTACTTTGCTTTCTTAATTCTGTATATGATTTCATTTCTAGTCTTCTCTGCAACTTATTTTATTATTTAATTTTCAACAGTACCATTTTTATACTTTCAAATTTATTCTTTTTTTAAAAAATATTTTTGTAGTTTTATTTTTTATATATTATTGAATTTTTTACGCTTTTCAGTATGTTCCTTTAAAATAGTATTATAATGGATGTCAAATTTAATCAAATTTTTAAAAAATCCGCAATTTGGACCTCCAATAGTTTCATTTCAACCTCTAACAACAATATTATTTTAGGCATAGAGAAGAATAGTATTCAATATTATTTTCAGTATTTCATGCCATACCCTTTTTTCTTTGTTAGTTGAATTAACTACATGAATCATCACCAGTTGCTACATCGGTTGCGTTTTTTAATATCAGATTCTTTTCCATCACTATCTGTTTAACATATGAATTTCGTACTCCGAAACATTTTCGTGTTGGGAAATAACCGGATGAAGATGCCTCCAGTCATGAAATCCTTTTTTTGTAGGTCTGAAAGAAAATGTGATTTATGCCTAAAAAGCATGTACTGAAAGCAAAATACTGCATTTTTAACAATGGAATGTAAAATTCATTTCCTTTTAATAGTTTCTCCATTAATTTATTTAACATAAAACCATTCTTTGTAAATTCTCCCTTTTTGCTTTCAACGTGTTAATGTTCTGGACTACTAGTGTCAAGAGAATATTAATTTATTTGTAACTAGCGGAAGTCCTCGATGCCAATTAAGTTAGATTGAGAGAACATGTACATGTAATTAATTATCCATATTTTGGGATGTATCGCTCTTTTTTGATTTCCTGAAATTTCAAAATGCTGCTGAAAATTTTCAGAAAATCTCCTTTTGGTGATGAAGATTTTCACATTTAATAATTCTTCTGGGTTATCTGTAGGGATATAGAAACTAATTTTTTAAGTGATAAGATTCTTTTCGAACGTATAAAATCAGCTGTATTTTCTAACCAGCACAAAGCTCAAGGTTAGTAGACATTCCTTACCATTATTAGTTTTGCAGATAGTTTCTGTTTAATTGACTAAGCCTTTCCTGGAATAAGTTTGCAGCACAAGGCATTTGAAGAGAATTTACAGATAAAATAGTTCTTGAATACCTCTCGCGGTTTTATTTCAAGGAATGTATGAAATAAGGTGAAGATAACTGGGAAAAAGCAATTCTCTTTTCAAAGTTTTTAATTTTTTCTCTGCTGCAAATTAGTATTTTTCAGAAATTTTCAAGAGGATTGTTGGCTTGTCTCTTTCTCACAAAATAAAGAAATTTTAATCAACATGACATGAATGCACTTCAATTAATTGAACATTTCTGTGTTTTAAAACATGGACTATATATCCTCTTATCATGGTACATTTTATTCCTGATATTATCAGTTTACTAATATATTTTATGAGAAAATTAAACTTTCCAATCAATTAGACTCGCATTAAAACATTCTCTTTTTGATGAAAATCTTGCATAAAGTGCCATTCACATTGAAGCATTTCATTAAAATTTCATCAGTCGTTTTTATTTTTGTTAAAAGGGTATCATTCATATTTTATACTTATTACATGGATTTAAAGGTATTTTATTTTATAAGTTTTATTTTATATAAAGTTTTTTGCAATACATAGTAAAACAAAAATAATTACATCTTTAAAAAATAGAACTTGTTCATGAAAATGCTTAATCCTTAGGATCATGTATTCCCAGCAGAGGAAGATCAAATATTCTATGTTTTCTAATGTGTTTTAATAAAAAATTATTAATTAGTAAATTTTTAAATAATGATAAATAAATAATAATCAATAAATGAATAACTTTTTTTGAAAACATTATATCAGTAGTATCTACACCAGTGATTCTCAAACATTTTTTTTGGTCGCGGCACTCTTTTAACGATTTCAAAATTTGGCGGCACACAAAGAAAAATATAAGTTTAAAAGTTGTTTACTCATGTACAATATACTGTGTAAAATAGTTTATGGTAATAATTTTGAATGTAAAATAAAATAATGTGTACTACAAAAACAGCAGTATGTTTATTAAGGGATTGATTAGAAGTTAACAATAAGAATACTTTTAATGAGAAATTTGAGCTTGATGTTTTTTGATAATTTCGTTTATATTGGGTCGTGGTAATGCTAGTCTCATGTTATCTTCTACATTTAACAATCTCGATCTTTTATTCGTTTTTATGTTGGTTAATACCGAAAATCCGAATTTACACAAACAAGATGTAGAAAATTGTAATATTATTTTAAAGCTTTTTTTGGCCATCATGGGATAATCGCATGCAACCCTAATTCAGAATGAATTAATTGATTCTTCCGAATATTTTAAAATTAAATCTCGATTATTATAAAGCGACATTAGTTCGTCTTCTTCATTCAAAGTTAATTCAAATACAGAAGTATTCGTTTTCACAAATAGATTACGAACCCAATCAATTTTTTTATATCTAAATTTGGGAAATAATGAATAATTCTCTCCTCTAATGATGTCAAATGGTCAATAACGATTTTATGAATAATTTTATTAAAATCTTTTGGGACTGACTCAAATTTTTCTAAATTGCCTTCCTGAGCTTTATTCTTCCACAAAGTTATTTGGTTTTGGAATTCCACCAGTTTATCTGTTGAGTTTAACACATTTTCGTTCGGCCCTTTCATACTTGAATTTATGTTATTAAGAATGACAAAAATGTCTGCTAAGTAAGCTAGTCTCCCATTTGCACCAATCAGAACTTCTCAATTTAAATTATGTACTGAACATGCTCGAAAATGCTCCGAAATGCGCTCTCCTCAGCAGCGCCCAAATCGGCTTAGATGAAACAACTGGCGCGCTTATTAATGACTTAAAAACCGAATTTAGCTAGTTCTCATGTGTACCGTATAGTAGGATTAAACCCATTATAATTTGTACTATATACATTTCTAAAATTTGGAGCATACAAAAGTGCCGCGGCACAGTGGTTGAGAATCGCTGATCTATACCTTAAAATAATACATAATTATATTTTCTAAGTAATACAAAATTGCATCACCAATGTTAAACTGCTACGAATTTTGTATGTATGTGAATAATCTTAGCGAGATTATATATAAAGTGTAGTATCTACTACACAGTCCAGTCACATTAATGTGACCACCACGTACTTTCCATGTCAGAGTTAAATAACCAATCACAGAAGGCAGGTGGCAGCACAGTGCAGTTGAGCGTATATAAAGGGTGTGTGAGGGCTTCGGAAAACATTTCAATCGTTGGCGTAATGCAGAAACGAAGCGATTTATCCGACTTCCAAAAGGGCATGATCATTGGCTTTCGGGCCAAGGGTGGAAGCATTTCCGAAACGGCTGAGTTTGTGAACTGTTCGCGTGCCGCCGTGGTAAAAGTGTACCGTGCATGGCAAAATGGGACTGTCCAAAATCAGCGACGTGGCAAATGTGGTGCACCACGGGCCATAGATGACAGAGGCGAACGACGGTTGCGGAGATGCGTTCGGGCAGATAGACGGGCTACCGTTGAGCAACTGACCACCAAAATGAACCAAGGGGCTACCAAAAGTGTCTCCCAAAGTACTATTCAGCGAACATTGCTGCGTCTGGGCCTCCGAAGCAGACGCCTGGTTCGTGCACCTATGCTGACTGCTGTTCATCGACGGCGAAGGCTAGAATTTGCACGCCAGTACAGCAGCTGGACGTCCACTGAGTGGCGACAGGTTGCGTTTTCGGATGAATCGCGTTTTATGCTCCATCGGACAGATGGACGTTGGCGTATAAGGCGTGAAACCTCTGAAAGGAACCACCCTGCAACCATTGCCGGAACGGTCCAAGCTGGAGGCGGGAGCATTATGGTCTGGGGAATGTTTTCCTGGCATTCTCTAGGTTCACTGATCATTGTGGAAGGCACAATGGATCAATACAAGTACGCATCTGTCCTTGCGGACCATGTTCACCCCTACATGCGCATTGTTTTTCCTCAGGATGATGGCATCTTCCAGCAGGACAATGCGAGGTGCCATACAGCTGCCAGTGTACGTGCGTGGTTGGAAGAGCACCAGGATGAGTTTACCGTCCTTCCCTGGCCAGCAAACTCACCTGACTTAAACCCAATCGAGCATCTGTGGGACCATCTCGATCGAGTTGTTCGCGCCATGGATCCTCAACCGCGTAATCTAGCGCAGCTGGCCACGGCATTAGAGTCGGCATGGCTCAACATCCCAGAGAACACCTTCAGGGACCTATGTGACTCTCTTCCTGCACGTCTCGCAGCAGTCCGCTCTGCGAAAGGTGGTTATTCTGGCTTTTGACAGATGGTCACATTAATGTGACTGGACTGTGTATATTATACATTAAAAGCCAAAACTTTGCCGGAAAATTAAAGTTATAGGAATGGGTCTATTTAATATGTACACTGGTGAAATGAATTAAGAGAATTTGCATATTTTATTGAATTGCATGAAAAGAACTGAACTGAAGGAAACACCACTACTTCTAGATAAAAATACAAATTTTGTACGACAAATATGTAAGCGTACTCGTGTGTATAGGCGGAGCGAGTAGAAAAACAGGCTTTATAAGCGCGATGAGGGTAAGACGAATTGCATTTGTTGGCACACCTCGGCGAATTTCTTGGTGTTATTCTGCAGCAATCGATTAAATTTACATCGGAACAGAAAAAATGAGTAACCACCAACGTTTAGATGATAGAATGAGGTAGCGAATTCTGGGGAGGTTAGAGGCAGGCTAATCGCAAGTCCAGATATCTAGAGAGTTTAATGTAACGCCCAGCGTCGTGAGTAACCTATAGAAACAGTTCCAGAATACTGGATCCATCGAGAGAAAGCCAGGGCAAGGTCGACCAAGAGCCACGACTGCCAGAAAAGATCGCTTTTTGTCCATTTTAGCGAGACATAACAGAGGGGCTACAGCTTCTCAGCTCTCTCGGGACCTGTATACACCCGTGTAACAGGGTAACACTATGGCTGTAAGAGCTTCGACACTGTATGGCTGTAAGAGGGGACCATACTCCTATTAACCAATTTCTTTTGTGTCTTCTGCAGTCGCTGTTTCAGACCTTCAGACTCCCATGAGTGTTACACACGAATATGTGTGTCTATTATAACTGTTAAATGTTTGTTTTGTTTGTATTATATCAACTTATGTCCACACTAAATTTAATTAAAATCTCTCCAGTAGTTCTGGAGATCGTTGATCAAATATGAAAATTCTCTTAATTTCTTTGCACGAAATTATAGTGTAGATTAATGTTGTTGTTGCTGTTGTCATGTCCATTACCACGTGAAAGAATGATTGCCAGAGCATACTCTGAAGAAAGGTTGGACTTCTATTTTCCACCCCCAATTTTGAGGAAGAGCACCCGGGGGGGAATCCAGGGGTCTCCCCCCTCTCATCTCCCATCAATCCACACGAGAAGACTTTCGGCTCGCCGCATATTTAAAGTGCCGCCATGCCGCACCGACACTATACATTTACAAACATCCACGCCTTCTCCGGGAATCGAACACGAAACCTTCGGCACGGCAGTCAGCGACGCTAACCACCGGTTGGGCGGCAGATTAATGGCTATCATGCCAAATTTCGCGAGAATTCACCAAAAGTTCCTGAACTTGGCCACCATTTGACGACGCTTTGTTTCGATCCCTGTGTAACTGTAATTTGTCCGATTCCTATTTAACTGTAACTGTATCCAGTCCTACGTAATTTTAACTGTATATGTCTTCCAGGAATATCGAGAAATCGAGATACTGCAAATTTATCGGTGGACTGGGGGATACTAGTATATAAAACTGGGGAAAGCATAAGTTCTGAGTTTCGTTCAGTGTTTAATTTAGAGTACTGAGAGATCACTGTGCAAGCTCAACGCATTTGAGCATTTTATATTGTCTTGCATTTAACATTCTTAGTAGTTTGAAGTGGCAAATACTGATTGTATTCTGTCATACTGATAAGAGCTGTACGAGTACTTTTGTGAAAAATTATAAAGTGTTTCTTTTGGAAAAATAAATTATATCAAGCTATCATCTGTTCTGTGTGCATTCAATCCATTACGATCACGTACACACATAACAATACTTACTTTTTTCAGAGCCATATATACAAAATCATTTCAAGTGTTAAAACATATTGTCTTAAAATGATGTGTTACTATTTTTTTTTTTTTTTTTTTAAATAAGCTTAAGTATGTTCATTGTTTCAACATTTTTCTATTTAATTTTCGTATTCTTTTCGTTCATGGATAAAATTATATCAGTATCCAGGTGAAATCATTCTCACCTAGACTTTCAAAGTATTTTTATTATTTTGTCCCGTGACAGATTTTTAAAAATAAGACGATACTGAAATTCTTATAAGGGCTACAAAAAGTATTAAAGCCCATTTAATCCCTCCCCTCCACAAAAAGTAGATTGCTAACTGAAACTTCAGATTACATTCTACTACGGATTCGAAACAAACGATTGAATAAGCTGCTTACTATAAAGTGAACACCATTTTAAACTTCGGCACTGGATTTTAGTTTTCAATACTTTTTGTTATGTTCATGGAAGACCTATTGGATTTTAGAATGAAATATTTCTTCAGTACGGTCGTACTCAAGATGTTGAGCGTTGCTATTGTAAACATTCAGACAATATATTTTTATGGTTACCTTGATGAGTATAGTTTTATTGCTAATGTCATATCGTGGCGAACTGCTTGCACAGGTGAAGGTGTTTGATTTCAAGGTCAATTTTGAATGAAGTTGCTGCTATTTTACTTTCATCTCTGTTGCTGCTGTTATAATAGTTCTTTCAAGATATTTTACAGTTTGTAATTTATTTATTTCTGAATACATTTCTGCCACAGCCCTTTTTTATATGGTTTGTAAAAACTAAATGCTTATTATTAATTTGAATAGGGAAACTACAGCAGATTATACAGAAATACTATTTGATTAATTATTTTTAGTTTTTGATAAATATAAAGTAAGATATGATAAGCATTAAAATTAAGTATAGGATATTCGAATCTCCGAATTTTATGAGGGATTCCATATTGGAATCTTAACCTAATCAACATTTAGCAGTTTTAACTCAAAATTTTGGAAACATTTTATTGACGTCCAATAAGAACATTCATTAATAACAGCGTCAAAAAATAATTAAAAAATAGATTAATGGAATTTTGGTCGATCTGGACCATCTCGTGGCGGCTTTAACTGCCACATTTAACAATTTTATGAAAATTTAGCTTTTCGCATTGAATACTTCTCCGAATTAATTCTTGAGATGATGATTTTTCCTTTATGCTTTTTTACATTACGAAGATCGATGGGAAAAATTTTTTTTAATTATTTTTTTTAAATGAATGTAAAATTAATCAGCTTTAGATTGAAGTAAATTTTGAATAAAAGTCTATCGATTTCAAAGATGATCAGACAAAGATCTCTTTTCTTCAAGCGTAAAAGTGCTTTCGGTAATATTAATTTATTTAACAAGAATAATAATGATTCAATAATTTTGCAAGAACT
>KK120427.1:201427-217826 GCA_000611955.2 Stegodyphus mimosarum
CTTGGCCCGAAAGCCAATGATCATGCCCTTTTGGAAGTCGGATAAATCGCTTCGTTTCTGCATTACGCCAACGATTGAAATGTTTTCCGAAGCCCTCACACACCCTTTATATACGCTCAACTGCACTGTGCTGCCACCTGCCTTCTGTGATTGGTTATTTAACTCTGACATGGAAAGTACGTGGTGGTCACATTAATGTGACTGGACTGTGTATATTTAGCCAAAAGGCGTTAGGCCAGAAGGGCTATTAATTTCGCTTTGGCATTTTGCGTCGAAAACTTTAAAAGTCTGTATCACTTTTCAAATTGTTGACACCAAATATAAGAGCCCTGTATTATATTTTAAGAAATTAATTAATGAAGAAGCTGCATAAATGTATGTATGTTTCTCGCATTGTGATAAAACAACGGTACCTAGAGCTATCCATTTTTTAATAACGTACGCCTCCACAGAATATGGAATTTTTGTAGAAAAATGCAGTTTGAAGATTTTGAGAACACACGGTGCTTCAATGTAGTTCACTCACGGTGCTTCAATGTAGTTGGAAATTTGTCACGAATTTTTAACCTACTTCCTGATAAGCTAGCTGGTTTAACCCCTAAAGAACCAAAGTCTTCGCAAACTTGTATACTTAAAATACAGAAACTCCCGTCCCCGCTCATTACCCCTCCCGTCCGTTTCCTCCCCTCCCCGTAAGAAACTCACAAACAGGTGTAAAGATTTCAAATGACATCTTTTCTACTTCCTAACAAAGAAGCTTCCATTGGCCTTTCAGGAGAAGCTTTCCGCAATAAACTGATACACTGCATTTGGAGATACTGCATACCTTAGGCGAAGAGGACAAAACAACAACGTAATCTCGGCCTTTTCGGATGGTTGCTGCCGTATGAATGAAAGGTTGTCTCGGGCGTTTTGGCCTTCAGGAGGTTAAATTATGTTACACAAATTATTTGTCGATGACAGTGAAATGCGGTGAAGTGGTCTTTTTTACGATTTAGTTTTTTTTTTAAATCTAATGGTTAAACATTTTTTCCTCACATATCTTCATTTAACGAACGAACCAAGCATACTAGAATTTTACTGTTCGCACCATCGATTAGAGCGGAAAAATGAAATGAATGTTAATGAAACTTAATGTTAACTGTTAATGAAACTTGTATGAAAATTGTAACTTAATTTCTGAATTTTTGACGAATGCTTGAAAATTGCTGCGTTTTTAAAACTATTTGATGTTTATAATTTTAAAATTTCAGCAATTACAAAATATATCCGAAATAAAGTTCTGAAATCTTCACAGAATATAAAACAAAGTCTCGGCCTCTTTTAAAACCGGAATGATAAATAAATAAGAATTGAGCGATTTTCTACATTAAAAAACATGTTGCAATTTGAAGCAGAAGGGAGAAAAAATGTTTCTCGCAGGAAAAATTCCTGTTGAGTTTCCCATCTTCGCACACTCAATGACGGAGTGTAGTGTCTTTCATTTTAGCTTCAAATAAAATGCTTGTTGTAACATCGTTATTACTTTCAATTTCCAAAATTGAATATTCAGAACGATATCTTCATTCTCTGAATGACGTTTAATTATTTCTCTTTGTTTCATTATTTCTTTATACATTTTTCCTTGTGTTTTAAGAACGATTAAAAATTTCATCATTGATAATGTGTTATAGTGAATTAAAAAAATCAAAAAACAATAATAAAAGGTTTTGATAAAATAAAATTAATATTAAATTTAAAATGACTGTGGACTAATACACTAAAAGAAGAAAAGTAAGTTAACATATAATTTAATGAAAAAAATAGATTAAACAATTCTATTTACAAGATTCACCTACAGTTTTATACGTCCAATAATAAAAGCGTGGGGTGCCTAAATAACGAAATCTTTTAATTGCATTGTCAAATTTAAAAGCTATTACCTTTTAAAATCTTCTACTGCAATGCAAATGTATGAGCCATTATCGTTTTAAATTTATCATGGGCGCCCCAAGCTTTTATTATTCACGGTATGAAAGTGCAAATGACTTCTATAAATAGAATCATTTAATGTAGTATTCCCATTAAACTACATGATAAATTATTTTTTTCCTTTTAATTCCTTAATTATCATATCCATTTTAAATAACAAACTTATTCCATAAGAACTTTTTTGAATTATTTTTTATTAACTGAATAAATCCTTTTCAAAGACCTGACATTTATTATTTACTTAAAAACCATACATAAGTGAATGGAAGCATGAGAGAAAGTGTGCGCATGTTATCAGAAATTGAAATTTGCGTGCTTTGACCGAGCAGAAGATTGCTGCACGGGACGTAGTGAACTTATATCAAAACATACCTGTAGAGTACTTTTCAAAAATTTGAGTTTCAGCATTTTGTAGCAGATACTTTAAGTTATCTTAAATTAGTAGTTAATTGTCCAAATTCCCAGTCAGGCATTTAATTATTATTTGGTTGAAACCAGTTTCCTAACTGACTGAAATTCCTTTCAAATACTTTTGATTTGGCAAAAAGTACAGCCTGTTTTGAAACATGCCTTGCAAAGCTGGATCTTCCAAGGACACATGGCGATTGCATGACAGTTACGATGAAAGTTTAAGTTGCCGCCGTATAATGACGAGATCACAGACAGCATTCTATCGAGTGAAGAACAGTGAGTCAAATTTGAGCATCTTCTCAAATCCCATTTGTCATCAACCTCCAGATTATCCTCACTTGCTGGATACTATGAAAGGCAAATTTGGCAGCATACCCAGGACGATGGTAACTACAAGCACAGGAAAGTTGTTGGAAGAATCAAAAGAACTTTGCAGTTCGTTGACACCTTACAAACAGCAGGGTGAAATGAAAAAGAAATGGTCATTTTGGTTTTGGTAATGCAGATATTTTTGCAGTTTAGGTAGCTCTAAAGCACCTTAATCAAAAATAAAGATCTATTCACACATTAATTTTAGTGTGTGTAAAAAGCCTTTCTTATGGCTTGATTTTTAAGATAGGATTCTTAACAATATAACTTCAGAAAGGCCCAAACGTATTGTGCAGAAAGATTTGTATATGAACCTATCTCTTTGTAACAACACATGAAGTTTAGCATTTCACTTCATAATTAAAATAACGGTATTTTGTTAAGCGGCCACCCACTTAGTCGTCAAAATTGGCAAACTTAATCGCCCATTTGTGGTGTTGAAGTAAACTAATACTAAGCTGGACACGCTTATGTGTCAAAGGAAATGTTGCACGTGCCCAATAGTTGCTGGCTTACACCACCTACTATTTCGTACATTGCGTGTGTTAACCCTAAAAAAGGAATAAATAAAATATTTCACTTACCCCAGTTACTGTGCTGTGCCTTTCAGGAAATACACATATTTATCTCAATCAAGTTACTTTATCTATTACCTACGCATACTTTTAGTTACTACCTAGGTTAATACATAATATGAATATTATGGCACCATTGATGGGTTCGCAACCTTGTGCAAAATATGGATCAGAAAACTAGTCTACTGACATCGTCCCATTTTCTTACTGGAATCACTTATCATTTAACACACGAAATCCTGATGTTGCAATGTTCACACTGAGCCATTTGCTTTTGTAAAATAGATTCCATTCAGCTGATTTCAACACCATCGTATATTTTTAGCATCGAAGATATCTCGGCTACTCGCATTTCATTCACATATACGTTATGAGCTCTCGTGACCACGAGGGAATGCACCGACATTGCAGCCGAAATAAGATTCAGGAAAATTTAGGAAATCGCAGCTTGCATCCTTTTCTTCGTTCGAAGAATCTCACACTTTTCTGAGTGTCAACAGCGTGACCTTCTGCACTCCATTGTGTTCTTGAAGCACGGGCCGAAGCCTCACGCACCACGTTGACGTCGTAGTCAGAAAGAGGAGAAAAAACCAGTTCGGAGAGAATTTATATTCAAGTGGTAGCTCTGCGATTACGATTCAACTTAGATTGGATCAGTGACGATAAACTTCGTGGTGTGAGAAACTTGCGTTCTCACACCTGTTTGCGCAATGCAAATTTCAAATGACACCAAGGCCTTATGCGCGAGCGTCTTTAAGGCTCAAGAAGAATGCTACGAGGACAATAAAAATTTTATTTAAAAACCAGTTTAAACTCTGAATAAAATCTGTAATTATTTTCATTGTTTTTTTACGAAAGTCGCCGCTTTGGTTGCTAGATTTGGAAATGTGATTACTAAATGTTTAACAAGGTGCTTTTAAACATCGTTAAAGGTACTCCTGATGGCCGTAAAAGTACTCCTGATACGGAAGTAGCGTTCTGTTTTCGTCACTGAAAGAGGGTATTTACATCTTACAATATCCCCGGAAATGTTCACTCCAGCGTATAACGATTTTACGCCTTATAATTGTGTATTATGTAAAGCGTAATTTTACATAATACAAATTCTCGACCAACACCCGAAATGCTGGTAGTCAGTCGGCCGGAAAAGCTGGATAACTTCGTCTAGAAAAACCAAGGCGAGCATCAAAATTCCACTTCATCTACGAATAGCAAAGGTGGTTCTCAAAATTCCTGGAATGACCACCTCAGGAAATGTCCGTGTTTAGCTCGCTTTTAGAAGTAATTGTAGGCTTCCCTTTTAAGATCAAATTTTACAGTTGCTCCTTTCTTCCGAAAGAAACTGATTTATTTAACCATTGCAACATTCACAAAGCGAGGGTGCAAGTGAAAACGAGAAGGCCAATTTACGACTTCCTTTTACTGCCCAATAACAATCCCCCTCCAGCGAAGACATGCGAAACACACTATACTGCCCTCAGCTCTACTGTTATCGTAAAAGCTATTCTCACAGATGTCATTTCCGTTCAAAGACGCTCCTTTTCCTAGTTACAAAACTGAACCGTTGAAAAAATAATTACCTAAAGATTTTAACCGTTAAAAAATGCGCTCTTTACAAATATATGTATTGTATTACACTCTTCACAACTTCAAATTTAAAATCAAATACAATCTTAAATATTGATTACTTAAATGACATAAACACACTTAAAATTCGCGACACAACATATTGAGGTAGAACATTCTGATATCGTTTTCGGTCATTCTCAAATAGGCACAGACTTTTCTTTCGCTATCCATTCCCTAAGCCGAAAGGGAAGATTCCATTTAAATTTCCTAGCAATAGCATTGCAAATTTGTTCATGTCACGTAGATTCCTAAGTAGTCTGAAACATAAATTAAAACCTTTGCCGAACGGCAAAACTCTGAGGATTGATAGTTGCAAAGCTGAGTGAAAGATAAGTTAATGATTTCATGTCAAAGGCAACAATCGGTAAGTCGGTTAGATGATAAGTGCATAAATAGAAGCATAAAACATATGAAATACTCTCTGAAAATGCTACTAACGACAAAGTTTGATTTGCCTTCAAATTCCTGAACTTTATCATGAACAAACTTGGAAGAAAAAGTCATGAAAATTAATATATATTTTAAAGGCATATTAATTTAAAGGAAGATACTAAATCACTGTCCTGAAAAAATATAAAAATACGGGAAATAAGCGTACTAGCTCATAAGTAAATGTTTAATTTTCGGGTAAAAAATATTCTTTTGAGCTACAGATAACAGCCATAAGCTGCTGTCAACTTTCTTCAAGAACAACAGTTCACTTGAAAAATACTTCAAAATTTTTCTGCATTTTCAACTTACCGTTAGCTGTTGATTTATTGCGGGCCGATTAACCGACTCCTGTTCTATGGAAAAGTAAATTTTGTTCATTGCCAGAAGTTGAGAAAATTATTGTAGGAGCCATTAACGTAAACCAAACCATACGCGGAAAGAATGCGTAGAACAGCAGCGATAGCAAATGATGCCATAGTAATTTTGAGAAGTTATAATGCCCAATAGTATGTAATTTAACTGCATGTAATCCTGAGTATATAAAGATTGTTAAGTCATTCGTTAAAACCAAATTTCACAGTCGTATAAATAAATCAAGAATGGAACCAAGAATTATCTGCTTTACATTGATTTCCCTCGAAATAGAAGAATAACTTAAACAAAATCAAAGCGGTGAAGTCAAGTACCGGTAAACAGAAGAAATATATAATGAACATTAATTTACGTAATCAAAAGAACTTACTCTCCACATAAACTACATTAAAATACAAGCAGTACTGGGAAAAATGCAGGTTGTCAACAGCATTTTTCTGTTTTCGGAGTAACTGTGCTTTTGAGTTAACCACGAAACTAGACTTGGTGTTACTCTAGTAAAATGGAAAATGACTGTAATTTGCAGTATTTTGGAATTAAAAAAATATGTGTTTACCCTGCTTATTTATCACTTCTAAAGAAATTTTTATTTCAAACGGAAATTTTAAATTACGTAGTTCAGCAAAGAAAGTACATATTCTAGAGCCGTCTTTTGGATATGCCATGCTCTCAAAACAAGTATCTTTCTTTGACGCAGATTCATCAAACTCTGCTTAAATAACCAAGTTAGGTGGTTATTTGAGCACTCTTTTAAGACAGGCACAATGTTGTTAGAGCGCTTGTTTTAAACGACAGGCACAGTCTGGGGCTAGTGCACATCGTCCTTTCAGGGTACCAAGTGCTAAATTCCCTTGTTTGCATTGAGAGTGGAGAAAGGGCTATGAGGAGTCATAGAATGGTTTGCGTATCCTTTAAAGCCTGATGCTCTAAGCCCAGGCCTTGTATGCCTATGCGGTAATTAGATCCCTTTCGGATAGAGGAAATATTTATTCAGTTTGAGGAGACCAACAATTTTACTTAAAGGAAAGCAGCTAAAAACAGCCGAAGGAGAGCACAGAGTAAAACTCTCCTTAATACATGGCGAATATCGCAGTTAAAAAAGTCGCTAACATAGCAGAAACTGAAAGCATTGAGCAGTAAGCTGAAAAACACACAACTTTCTACATTCAGTCACGAACCTGGGCTCTCCAACCACCACGCTAACAAGTTGGCCCTATTACCAAAACTGAAGGGAAGGTACTACGGGAAACTTCAAGGGGAAATCATTCTTAATGTCTCGAAAACACGTTTTCAGAAATCTTTTAGAATATCAGAAAAATCACACATGTCACCAAGAGATTTTACTGCCAACGCTCAAGAAGGGATTTTCAGACTGAGCCTCCAGTTTTTCTTGAGTTGTTTTTCAGAATCCGTCGACTTAAAATTTGCACAAAACAATATGTATACATAAAAACACACTTAGTGGTCTCAAATGAAAAAAAAAAGGTTTTATTTGTTTTTAAAACGTAAATAAATAAACAAAAATTATCTAAAAAAACAAGAAAGGCACTAAATAAATAAAAACGAAAACAATACTAAATTACATGAAAATCAAATTATAAATAAACGGGCAGAAATATTTACATAAATCACACTATTATGAAGATCTCATTATTCATTACGTGCATCAGTGAACAAAACTATCTTCTTTCATAACAGTATGTATGTTTACCTATAATGAATGATGAAACAGCTGCGGAGAGGATGTAAATTCATTTAAAAAATTGAAATGATTGGTTTTTCCAAGTCAGTTATCCAGATCCAAATTTTTCAGCTCTTTCGGTTTTCATTTCAGCCGGAAAATATTGCAATAACAGCTATAATTTTTTTTTCAATTTGCGTTTCTTAGAATGGCGAGTAAACCAATTTTTTCCAAAGAAGAACTCTTTTTGCAGAAGAGATTAAAGCTACGAAAAAGGTAGTCACTTTAATGCTCAGAAGTTTGCAGCCTGTGGGAAAAAATGGGTGTTCGTAAATGACTTTATTGGAACTATTTGTGCAGTTTAAAAAAATTAAATATGTGGAATTCGATTGTAGGATGTCAATAATAAAGCAGGAAAGAGAAGAAGAAATTTTCAAATCTTTTCTCTTCTTACCAAAAGCTGAACGATGCATTATAATAACGATGAAATGAAGTTTTTGAGAGAACCAAATTTTTATGTGAGCGGTTTAAAATGCCCATTTAATTTCAAAGAAATGATTTAAATATCTGATTGGGCTAACATTCCAATCTTACCTATTTAACAGATTTTAATATAATTATTACAATCTCGATATATCTCTCCCACCCAGTATGATTATTTTGTAAAATAATTATTATAATTATTACGTCAAGAAAAGGTACTGTATCTGAAAAAAAAAATTCCAAGTCTTTTGAACTTCTTTTTGCTTCTTTATAACAATTTATGATATTATTCTCTTAGAGGCATATATCAATATAAAATTGTTATTTTACTAAGCTTGATGAATATGTGGAAATGTCAATACCTCGCCTTACTTTACTCATCTTTGAATCCAAGTGTTGCAGTTGTCAATTATCAAAACAAAGCTCCAAACGCAACTTCCTTCGTTGGCTCGAAGTCCTTTGTTAATTTACCGTTTAAGTTTTAATTTGGTTTTAGAGTTTAAACAAATGTTACATTACATTTTCAGTTCTTAATAAGCTATTTACATATATTCTTAAGTAAAAGAAAAACACTGGAATAATTTATGCATTATTTTCATTAGATTTTGCTAAATGAAATAACTCTTCATAAATAATAAACTCCGCAACTGATGAATGTTGTAATTGTTTTCATCAAAAGGAATCCATCTGGCAAAGGCCTTTGTAATTGACTTTTATAGAAGGACTTGTACACAGCCCAAAAAAAGAAAATGGGACAGTTCTATATCTCCTGCTCTATTGGGCCGATTGACGAAAATCAAACTGCGTTCTTCATGTCTCGAAAGTGCGACTTAGGATATATATTAGATTTATGTATAGCACCCTTCTAACATACGAATTTGGTCGCAAAATCGGACGTTCTCTGAAATAACATACCAATGATTTTACATATTTCGATTCTACGATTTAAATTATGCCTAGATATTAAATTTTGTAAAATTTGGTGCGAAATTTCCGAAGAACTTCAAAATTTTAACTTGGCGCATTTTTTTCAGTTTGCGCCAAGAATAGTTCACTTGGCGAACTTTTTAATATATGGCAACCTATTTTTCTTTCCCTGTTTACATGAGCGTGACAGGAAAAAAGTCACAATCGTTCCCTACTGTCAAATAATTTTCATTATATTATATTTTTAATTATAATTGTTACTATTTTAAGGAATTTTTTTCGAATTTCATTTTAATTGTTTAAGTTGCATGATTTCTTTCAAAGAACTGTTTTAAAATTTTCTATTTATTCATTCGAACTGCGTAGTTTAAATAAAAGGTGCATCGTTTATTTTTTTCATATAGTTTTCTTTATACTAAATTTTTTAGTCATAATTATTATTTTAGGTCATTTTTAAATTTTCAGAATTTTATTTTAATTGTTTGTGCTGCATTGTCTCTTCGGATAATTGTTTTAAAATTTTCTATTTATTCATTCGTACAGCGCTTTTTAAATATATTTACTAATATAAAAATTTTCCAGAATTTGATTTTATTTATTTGAACTGCGTTTCTTTCGAAAGCATACTTTGTGACCCAGACCACGATGCATTTGAAAACTGCATATATTAAAAGAGAAAATACAGTAAAGCACAGTTGACACGCCTTTCAATGGACCGTTTAGGAAAGATATATAAATAAGAGAGATATATAACAGACTCAGGTTTCTGGTGCAACGATCAGGATAACATGACTGACCTGTAATGCCCACTGAGAGGTGAAGCAGGCGGAATAATAAATAAATAAATAAATAAATAAATGTAACCGACATTTTAACTTAGGATAACATTCATATATTGCTTCAAACAGTTTTATCATTGCGCTCATTGCTCTATACAATTTTATCATCCTACATTTAGTTTCTTAAAATGTTATTCGTATTTTAGTCAAATATATATATTTTTTTTTAAATCACGAGAATCAAATACCATAAGAGTTTTAAATTAAAAAAAAATCCTTATTTTATGCAAAAAATTATTTTTTCTTCTTAATGGCTTCCTCTTTTTCTTCAGGCATTCTGCAAGTATATTAAAAAGAATCCAACTTTTCGAAACATCTTAGTATTTCTGACATTCATTTTAAATAAAGTTATCGCCTTCCATAAGGGCTCCCAAACGGCCAAGCGGCAAAGTCGCTGAACACTTATAGTTCGCTCCAGGGTTCGTATCGCGGCGAACGGGCTGGTTGCATAGGCGTTTTTGTCGTTTTTCTCATGTATAATCTGCATACGAACTGGTATCCCTTAGAAAGTTCTTCAGAAGGCATCCCCCCTTTTAGGATAGCCCTGCTTTGCCGTAGCTTAATAATCCAATTCAATCCATTTCATCAGTATTTGGTCAGAGCCTTTATCAGTCTTTAGACGTTAGGCATTTTGAAGGCATGAGATGAAAGGAAAGACTGGTTTCATCAAGAGGGAAAATGTCTTTAGATGACATCCATATACATCACTGTGTAAATTCCTGAATCCTCAAATAATTTCACTGAAAGATCATGAAATTCTCCGTTTATGATACGATATGATGTTCTATGACGTAATTTAAATTTATACCAACCATATAGTCCAAAGCGAGTCGCTCTTCGCGTTAATGTGCAATGATATCGTTTTTGTCTTTTCCGTCAGCACAAGCTCAATTGATGGTATTTGCTGATGTTTCACGTCCAAGTGTTTTCTCTTTGGAAACCCAAATTCCTTGAAGTATTCTGAAAGTATATTCAAAAGCATCCAACTTTTCAAAACATCTTAGTATTTCTAACAGCCAAATTCCCTTATAAATTTTTGCTTACTTTTCTCCCTAATTTTCTTTTTTTTCTACATTTATTTTCAGTGCTCACACAAAAATTAAGATTTTTCGATTGCTACACTTCCATAAATTTTGCATTCTTGTCAAATTTTTTAAAATATCAATTACATCATTTGCGTTTCACACGAAGACAGCTTTTCCTTTTCTAGGCATTTTAACCATAAAAAAATTAAAGGTAAAAAAATCTGAAAGGATTCAGATTTTAGATTACGTCCAAAGAGATCTTGCTTAATAATATAATAACTTGCCGAACGAAACAAACATTAAACTAAACCCAATACGAACACAAAAACCAACCCAATATAATTCCAATAGTAAACCCAATACAATTCCATTAATCCATCCAGTACAGACCCAATAACCAACACAGTACAATTCCAAAAATTCTAATAGCCAACCCAATGCAACTTCAATTACCAACAAAGAAACATAAGTACTAAATTGAAAAGTGAATTGGACATTTTTGTGAAACGACGCAAAACGCCCAAACGAAAGTAATAGTCCTTCGGGACTACATCCCTTTGGACTAATAAAGTTTAAAGCAAAGCCAAAGGATAAATATTTTAATTAAAAGATTTTTTGCTAAATGGCAAAGAAATAAAACTGTTCGTAAAACATCAAACGAAAGTTCTCAGTTTTAGACAATTCGATTTAAATTCGGTAACTAGCAGACGATAGCACAGAAAATGTAAAATTTTGCTTTTACAAATATTTAAAAAAAAAGAAGAAAAGAAAGGAATTTAAAAAAAAAATTAAAATCTGAACAGAATTATCTATAATTTTAAAAAAAGTAGCTTTTCATATAGTATTAATAAATATTTATCACCCATTATTGAGGGGAAAAATTCCATACAATTAATTCTCAGTAAAAATTTATTTGAAATTTAAGGTTAAAAATAATTGTGGCAATTCACTGTAACAAAATCCATAAACCACATTTGGCATTATAATCGCTAAAAAAAAATGCCAAATTTCAAAACGCTCCAATATGTAAATTCATGTATATCTTAGAAAATTTTGGAAAAAAAAACTCTAATTTTTTGCAGGTGTGCCTAGAAATACATCTACTTTAAGATGATGCTGAAATTTTCATAGATTATAATTCAAAATATTTCTCGAAAAATATATAAAAATTATTTAAAAATACAATTTAAAAAAAATAAATCATAAAAAATGGGTCAATTTTATTTGGAATGAACCTAAATTTCAAATTCTTAAAGAAGGAATCAAGTAAATTTAATAAAAAAAGAGATATTAATAATTACCACATTAAATTAACGTTGAGGAGCTAAAATTTTGAGCTAATATTTTAAAAACTACTCGTGCGATTACTACAAAACTTGGCAGTTTGGCATAATTTGCGTCGTAGAATCGAAATATGGAAAAAGAAATTGTCGTGTCGTTTAAGATAAAGTCCGATTTTGTGTCAAAATACATATGTTCGAATAATGCTATATATAAATTTAATATATATCCTAAGTCGCGCTTTCGAGACATGAGCAAGTTGAATTTCGTTAATCGGCCCAGTAGAACGCAAAAAATAGTACTTTCCCTTTTTTTTTGATGCAGTGTACTTATATTTTCTAATGTTAGATTAAGCCGGTCATAGTCATAACCTACTTAAAATTAACATTTATAGGAGAGATTTAGTTTTCAAATCTGGTATATTTTTAATACATTGAGATTTCGAAAAATGCTTTAACGATCGTTTACATTTAATCTTTTCCGACGAAATAATTATTTAAGTCAAAATGCATCGGTTGATGATATGTGTCTCAAGTCAAAGATTGAAGGCCACTGAAGTCGAGCACTCAAGTCGACAGCATACAAGTTTCGAAAGTGTGTTCAGGTAACCCATGCCACATACTCAATACTCATAGCCTTTTAGAAACAAAACATCATTTCAATGTTTTCCATTGCTTTGCTCTCATTAACAAAGTCTAGCAACAAATGACTTACAGGACTATGATTCGACTTGGAGAAAATCATGTTCAGATTAGGCTGCAGGCAGAAACTTTAAGCACCTTCACTCTTAGGTTTTTTTTGGACTGAAAGGACGTTAGTCCGAATGGGCTTTTACCCTCGAAACGGTGACGTAGCACTTTAAATATCTGAGTCACTTTTCAGGTTGTTGCCACGAAATAGTACCGCTCTGTATTATTAAAAAAATAATAATGAAGAATCTGCATGAATGTATATATGTTTCTCGCCCTGTGAAAAACTGATGGTACCTAGAGCCATCAAAATTTGAGTAACGTAGTCCTCCATCTGAACACATGCATCTGAACGATCGAATTTTGAATTTCTAATTTCCTATTTCATGCTTTGTAAAACTTTAGGGAGTTTTGAACAAATTCCACGATTTGAATGAAAGCAGTGGCAACACTGTAAGGATTAAAACATTGTTATCTCCACCCCGCAAGACTAATATCGGGAATTCTAAAGTTATGCTGTTTTTAAATATTTTGTAATTTTGCTATTCAACTGAATTTTATGTGGCCTAAGAATGGGCTGTTTAATAAACAAAGTTAATACGCGAAACGTTAATACCAAAGAGATGAAAAAAAAAACCTTTTGCAAGCCATCTTACTTGGAAAACTGTACATTGATACGAATAAACTGACAAAAGGCTGAAGAAAACAGAAAAATACATGCCAACATTTAACACGTCATCGAGAATTCTAAATACATGCCGCTTTTAGTAATTTTGCTGTTGAATTGTATGTGACGTAAGTGCGAAAAAATTATACTTAATGAAAAGTTAAAAAACGATAAGAAATAGATTAGCAGACGTGAGTGCAACCGGATGCTAGTAGATTTCGAGCTCAGACAGAGCGTAGAAAAACCTTAACAAACCCTTTCTTGGGAACCGTTAAAATCTGAGCATTTTAAGATTTTTCTTTTTTTTAATTATCTATGATATTATGTCTCATGATAAAATTATTGGATAGAAAGTTAAAAAATTAGACGCGGAGAGAAGACCATAGAAATGGCCTCAACAAGAAAGAACTATAACAACTTCAGCAACATAAAACGATTGTCGAAGAAATATCTTCAAAAGAAGAGGAAGTAAGAAAAATGCCTCTAACCTGTCTAATCCACGAAATTTGTGCGAAATGGGCTAAGAGCAAAGTTTTCATATTACAATATCACCCTAATAAAGCAGTAGTAGGCTACACCATAAGCATTTTCGCCATGTCTCACTTTAGAAACATTTCAAAATGTATGCAGCAAAAGATTCTAACTAAAGCTAAGGCTCAGTCTCACACAGAGTCGAGTAGCCCTTAAAAACAAAGAAAAGGTAAAACAAATTGCTTTCGAAACGCAGTTACCGTAGACTCCGCTTAATGTGATCCTGATTAATATTATCATTCGAATACTGTTACTGAATTTCTCCTAGAGAAAACATGGAAAATATATTGTTTAGTGTTATGAACAATTTGTTAGTTTTATAAAAATGCTATTGAATGAACGCTTTAGACGAAGTAAATTTTACAAATAATGTCAAAATAAATTTTAAAAATTGCTAAATGACTGAAAAATACCTGAACTGCCAGGTTCTTATTTTAGTCAACCGTTTAGAATCAGGAAAAAAAAGGAACCTTGTAGAAACATTAGGATTTTTAATGCTAAGAGACGTGAAAAATGAGCAATGCCCTCGCCGGCACTCCAATCTCTAGAATAGGCGTCGAGTGTGCTGACCATTACACCACGTTGGCATGCTAAGAAGGCGAAAGAAATACCTTATATACTCCCTCTTTTAAAGAGCTACTGGGGATTAGGGGACACAGCCGCCAAATGCTGGTGGTGGAGAATCATCATTCACTACCTTTTAGTTCGGGCGCCACTGTAGAGACATTAGGTTATTTCGAAGCAGGAGACATGGAAAATGAGCATTGCTCTCGACGGAACTCGAACCTCGGACCTCCCTAATACGCGCCGAGTGTGCTGACAATTTTATCACAAAGGTATGTTAAGAAGGAGGGAGAAATACCTTATAACTTTTTATTTAGTTTGGCACAGATTTTAAATAACAACTCTATCGATTTCTGCAACAATCAGATACAGATTTGCCTTCTTCAGAAAGGCGATATCTCCCCAGGTTTTTCTGAAGCAAATTCAAATAGTACATCATATAATAAACTTTCTGAAGAACTTGAAGATGAAATTCGTGAATTCTCTCTAAATGCTGATATAAGAAACACCTTCTTATTATTAAAATTAGTGATGAAACATAAATCAAATAATTTCCAGAAACATTAGACGCAGTTGTTAAACGAAATTTTGCGTAACGCTTGCAGACAATCCACTAGTAACAACTTTTTTTCGTAGATAAAACATGCTGTGAAAATGCTAATTCATACTAATTAGTTAAATTTTATCGCTGATTCGAAGTATACTTTTTTTTTTATCTTTTAACGCTATCATTCGTTTGATGTTAGAAAAATAGTCTTGAACATACTTGATCAACTTAATCGGAGCTTACAGAAGTTACCTGATGTTTTTATGGAAGAAAATTTCTCATTCAATCAGTGGTATCTTCCTCATCATTTTATGCTAATTCCGTCTCCTTTGAACATTCGCCTTTGCACAAGTACAGTAAAATTAATTAAGTTTTCATCTATTTTGTTTGTTTAATATTAAGTTTATATCTTTTTTTGTCTTACAATTAATAATTTCCATCGGTTTCAGGTTATCAGCTTGTGAACTGTCTAAAGTTTAAATAAGCAATCAATAGCGGCTCAGGAACGAATTACTCCATTTTACATTAATTCCAATGGGAAAAATTGCTTCTGTTTACGAACATTGCGGCGGACGAACGGCCTTTCAGGAAATAATTAAGTTCGTGAACTAAGGTTTTACTGTATATGCAAGAAATTTTATAGTGCACTTTGTGACTATTATTCCTAAGTTTCACTAAAAATTTGGTGTGAGGTTATCTCTATCTTATCCTTCTTCGCTTATGTCACAATACTCGCTGAAGTTAGAAAGTTTATGCAGATTGAATGGAAAACGGTGTAGTTTGAAACAGAATGTTAATCTTTATCGTGAGCCTATTGGAGGTTTGCACCACACCGTTGCCGTGTTCATGAGTACGCTTTTCCTCAATAGTTGCGAAGCAGATATGAGAGCCAGTGGCTGTCATTTTAAGAATTTAGGTATAACAGATTCGAATCGGATGTTTGTAGTTTTGAAACTTAAAATATTGTTGTGATTAATCAGTATCTAAGTATTCTTGAGACGCTGAGACAAGCTGGCTCATCTTTGAGAATTTAATTTATATTATCATTTTAAGCTGCAAAACAACAAAGAATAAATACATAGCGGGCTTTGTTTGGAATTAAATATTTTATTAACAGTTAAGCATTCACTTGAGAAGATAATTCGCCAAGCAAATTAGATAACCTCTGCAATTACTTATTAAGAATAATTTTAAAAAATATTATTACGAAAAATTCGGCGGTTGCGCCTGTATGTAAGCTTTCCGGCATAGCACTAGGGTTGCCATAAAATAGTGTATGGTAGGGTTGCCAGATTGGCGACTTTATCGCCCATTTGGCGACCAAATTGGCGATATCCCATGGTCCAATCGGGAAGCTTCTAGAATAACTTCCTGTCGAGATATTTCTCGAAACGTGTCGAACTTAA
>KK120427.1:243174-286142 GCA_000611955.2 Stegodyphus mimosarum
TTCCCTAAAGGTTTATTTTTCAGAATACATATTCTATAGAAATTTATTTATTTATTTTGCAACGTGCCCCAATGTGGGAAAATTTGCAATCGCTGTGGATTTTGGGGAGAAGTTTATTGTGATTATAGCATCATTTTATTATGCATATAAATACTGCATTTCCGGGAAGGGAAGGGATATTAAGTTTGGTACGGAAATATTAAGTACACTTTTGACATGGCACAAAAAAATCAATCTTGTTGCCATTGTAGAAAGCGAACATGATTTAGTTCCTTCCTTTAAATTGGAAACTTCAAGGCCCTTGTCAACCTTCCCCATTTGCGATTGTAACGGGTGTTGTCATCGCCACACAATACTTATTTTCTCCAGTTCATTTGAGAATGTAGTTCAAGTTAATCTTCATTTACGCACCTTTTATGAAGCGAAATATGCTACGGAAATAGAGTGGAGGAAAACAGTTAGGCAACTCAGTGCATTTGCTACACTGCTGTTCCCATGGTTGCGAGGCAATACAGGTGGCTGTAAATGACCTCGAAGTTCCTAATTTTAAGTAACATATTATAGTAATACGCGGTAATAAACATTCCAGAAAAACTGACTTTTTTTATACGGTTTGCTTGTTTGTTAGTTTGGGCCAAATTTTAAGGTTAGCTTTTGGCGTTTTGCCATTCTGTAAAACAAATCTTCTTGAAATTTGTTGGTATACGTACGTGTTGCGGGAAAGTAATATTCCACATCAATGTTTTCGGAATTTTATTACAACCTTTCTCAGTGATCAAATCAATTAGGGTCGAATTTCGGTTTTTGTCCATCGGATACCTGGAACATCTATTCTTCTAAACTAATGTTTTGGAATCTGTAATTTCATTTATCTAATTTGGGTGGTTTTTCAAAAATCGTTCGATTTCTTTTAGACATAATTTTGTTGCTATCAGTCAGAACCAAAAATTTGATCCTTGATTTGCTCGTGCTTGAAAATTTGCCCGTGCTTTACATGAACCTATACTTGCTTTATTATTGGTTGTATTTACTTGCTTTGTTAGATGCTTTATTTGCCTCTTTATCGGTCTTCTTTCTGAAATTACCTTTCGAAAAACCACCATCCTTCTCTTGCACTTTTAAATATAGTCACCGAAACTGGTTATTAAATTTGGTCGATTTCTTTACCTTTTTGGAAATATTCGAGGAAAAAAAAACTGGTAGAAAATTCACTCAAATTGGTTTTTAATGGTCTTACACTGTTGTGGAAAGTTCTAGACTATTATGGAAAGTTCTACATTGTTCTAAACAATAAACGAACACTGCGCCATCTAAGGATTTTACTAGGACCTGATAGTGGGAATGCAACATCGATGATGTCAACCTAAGCTGGGTCAAAACTTCAAAATCAAAACTGTTTAGAAATAATAAAATTCCTTTTTGTTAACTAATAATTATTATTTTCTTGCTTGGTTTTATGACTCCGGGGAATAGGTGGAATAAATTTCTTGCTTGGCATGTATATTCTGAGGAATAGTAAGAATAGCGAGAACGCAACAATGGCGACGTGAAGCTAAGATGAGTGACATGAGTCCAACGTTCTTGGGAAATGGCACGTATGTTTTTCAGAAAGAAAGCATCTGTATGTATGGCCTGCGCAGTTATTTTAATAGTAAACTTACTTTTTCAGCTCGCTGAGGGATCTAAAACAATCAGCAAAATACTACTTGATATCCGCTAGTTATTGTTGCTAAAGTTAGAGGTAAATTTTGGACTCCTTTCAAACATCGGGGTTTTATGCTTTCTTCAATAACCAGTACTGTTTTCTTAATTGTCGAATGCATATTGCAGGCTATAACACAGTAACTCAATCCTTCAATTACTGAAACCCGTTGCTGTTTCCCTTATGAAGGCAAAAGTGTGATCTCGTAATATTATGTAAAGCAATGTAGTTCCGTATGTGCTGTAAATTTCAATTTGTATTTATTTAGCAGCCCAAATAAAATATCTTTTATGCTATTATGATCTGTCTCTTCCTCTGCAGTTTCTGATGAACAGTATTGCATTTTGTTTCTCGAACTTCTGAGGCACCAGTGAATTTATACAAAATTCTCTCTTGACATTTAACGAACTAGTCAAAAAAGATCAAGAAATTTTTAGTTCTAAAGCTTCAAACTATTCTAGAAAGGCAATGTCAATTCACTTAATTTTTTTTCGCTTCCTCACTTTTCTATTATTTGTTCATTAATTATAATTCCTTCTTAAACTGCACATTACTGTTTGGGAAATTCTCAGTTCAAATGTACTTTTTGTCTAGTTGCATTTACCAAGAAATAAAAATCAATTAACAGTTTATCATTTTCTTTCATGCTAAAGTCTTTTCGCTTGGCATTTTCGACATGTTACAAGTTTTGTGCACAATAAAGTTTAAAAAATGCTGGTTCCAGTAATTTATTCAGGCTTCAAAATTCAAGTTTTCAAGTAATCCAGTATTCGAGGTTTTAGCCAGCAGAAAGATTGCCTTTTTTTATTTAGTCGAACTGCCATTTCATGACTGCAAACATGACCAATGCTTTTTGTGCCTTTTCTTCAGCCTACAGTTATCACGTTCTTTACTTTCAAAGTCTATTGATGCATGGTAATGCTAAGAAGCATTTCATGAATTTTTTTATAACTCTTTGTGAACGTAATGTACCTATCCCAAAGAGAATATTTTAAATGGGAAAACCTTAAAAAATAGAACATACAGTTACACTTCCACCTCCTATTAGATGGTATTCGAGAAGGAATCTTCACTCACTTACAGTGCCTTTAGAAGACTGTTTTTGTTAATCTTAAGACAAGGAAATTCCGGCTGTTTGTTGTCTCGTGCGGTCAAAGAATTCTAGAAAACGCCAGGGGTACAGAAATCGCGAATAAGAAAATTTCTGCCAAACCCGTTTTATTAAAACACTACATACCTTAACGATAAAGTAGCTATCCACGTACATTAAATGGATAAACTACAAGAAGCTTTGATAGGTAAATGTCGAATATTTGACTCAGGAATCAGTCTTTTCCCAATTTGACTTTTATAAGCGGCGAAGATCAGTGTAATAAACGCTTGTTTATCTATTGATTAGTGGATATTTTCTTTGGTTCTTGGAAATCTGAACGCATTAAGTGGCTGAGTTTATTATCCAGTGAGTTTAATAAGCGTCGGGAATTGTAGATAATTTTATTGAATCCATCTAATGTAATTTCACAGTTCCAGCTAGTAATTAATAATAACGGAAATGAATATTTCTGTTGCTTTTAAATTGCTTAGTTTGTTACTTAACAAAAGAGTTATTTCGAAAGAAAAATTAAATATCTTACGCTTTGTTGAATGACAACACACTTAAAAATATTTTAATTCGGACAGTGATAACGCATCTTTTTGAAAGTGCTGAGTCGTTTACTAAATTCGAAAGAAAAGTATACTGCGTTTTCCTGAGTGGCAACACATTTCTTTTATATGCATTAGTTTTCTGATTAAATTTCAACCCTAAATATCTTATGCTTTGAAACGTGACAACAGAAACTTTTAAGTAGCTGAGTGTTTAATCAAACGCTCGTTAAATTCGCATAAAATTTACGTATATAATGAGTGCGGCTCCCTTGGGCTGTTTTTGAGAAACCTTATGCTGTCAGTGACTTTGTTATGCTTTTAAAGGTCAAATATGCCAAATTTCATCAGCAGGAGAATAAAACTGTAGATTTATACGAATTAAAAACATACGGACACTCTTTTTTATTTTTGAAGAAAAATTTAAGATTGATTTTATAAGATGGCAGCAATGAATATTATTTTTATTTAAGAAGAGAAACGAAAGATTTGCATGATATTTTATACGTAATTTTTTTTACATATTTGAATTTTTAAAAGATTTAATGACAAGCAGTTCATCCAAATACTATACTTTAACATGAAGGTTTCGAATTACGATTTTTCCTTTTTCAGACAAAATGTCGAATTTCATGATAAAAATCTTGTTCAGTTTTGAAGATCAATAGGTTAAATCCTTTTATTAAATCATCTTCAAGTCATTTCACTTAATACACTACTTTTAAATAAATTCTGAATGTGAAACTTTATTGAGATTTAAAGATGTTTGGTTTCTTAGGAGTGACACATTTTTCTGAGTTTTATTCGAAACTTCTCGAAGAGGAAAAGAAAATCCGCTCTGAAACTGTACTGAAATGATTGAATTTTCGTCGAAGTAGAGTAACTCTGTATTTTTCTATAAAACGAAAAAATATGTCTTTCAGAATAAACCTGCTTTTGATATGCTTTGAGAAAAGGAAAGAAATAAGATTGAAGGTAGAAAATGTCTAAGATGAAAGATGTCTGTCGAATGAGAATTCTCTTTGTCAAGGGGATGTTGTTAAACGCATTTTCTCCCTATTTTCCATATGGATTAGATGATATCAAATTGACGAATATTTATTTACAGAGAATTTTCTGAAAGCTGATTGATACTAATACTTCATAGATAATATCAGCGACTGGAATTTTGTATTCTTAAGGTTTTTATTCATAATTTTCTTCATTCAGAAACTTAATTGTTCAAAATTTCTGTCACTGACAAGGGCTTTATTCTTTTTGTTATTGATAATGATTTAAAAATCTTTCAAAGATAGTCTAACAGTTTCTCTATTAGCGGTCTCTTCTTCCTTTATTTTATATGCTCTACTTCGGAGTCGTTTATTGTGCTTGGTGACATGTATTCTCAGGGGGACTCTGCTCTTGGGATATATTATCGCAAACCGAATTCCTATTTAAGGTTTCTCGCTGCGGATTAAATTCATCCGACGACCTGCATATTCCGTTACAGGCGAAAACATTGCGGCAAAAACAACGCAAGATGAAACTGTCGTTTCACAAAGCATCGTCGGAGAAAAGAAAGTTATAAGAAAACATCGCAGTTCTGAAACATCGTCGTATAAAATATCGTCATCGAAAATAAAGCGGTTCAAAAACATCCTCTTCGAAAATATCACGGTCAGAACCAAAGCACCTAAACCTAAACTAAATCAGGTTTTCAAGGCTTTAAAAGTTATAACTACACTTTTGTATAATGATTTGTGAGCGCAAGAAGGAATAAGGAATATTTTTGACTAATAAACTAATAAATGTTACTATTACCAAATAAATGTTTGCTGAAAAATTAAGAAGGAAATTTAAGCATTTAAAAACTAAAAATGGGTAGAAAGTTAATGCTACTTATAACAGTTAAGATAATTTTATAATTTGAAAATTAATTAAACTGTTTTAATAGAGATGACCGCTTGCAGTTACTCATCTTCCTTTTACTAATCTTTTTTAGGTAATATATTTCACGAAAATTTATGAGAGAAATTGATTAAATAGTCACCTTTATTAGTTAACCATATAAATTTAAAATGTATTAACCGCTATACCCAGGATTATTCTTCTACTCAATTTCAGATTCTAAATGCTTAAATTTCTTTCTTATTTTTTAAAAATTATTAGTTAGTTCAAAAATATGAAATATGAAAGTAAAACTATGCCTCATTAGTTCTTGCTGTGACAAATCATTATGCCTAAATGAGAATTTTTAAAGCCTGAAAACGTATATCTGTGATGTAAGCGTTATGCTGCGATTTTTAGGTGCTTTATTTATTGTTTAGCCCTTATTGGACGACGATATTTTAAACTGTGAATTTTTTTGTTGTCGACGATGATGACGATTTCTCCTTGCTTTCTTTTCTCCCACGATGTCTTGTAGTACGACATTTTTGCCTTATGTTCTGTTCTCCGAGATGTTTTCGTCTGCAGTGGTTTCAGCGGACACCGTAGATTCGAAGATTCTTCTATTTAAGCCTAAAGTACTGAGAAGGCTCGCTTCTCTGGGATCGAGTTGAGAGCAATAATGCTTCGGGAAAGATAAGTCTCTAAAATGGGAAGTCCCCTCGAACTTTCTCCTCCTCTCTGGCTGCGCTCTTGTATCTTTTGCCGCAAATACTGAGGCAGAGATGTTTCTTTCATAGTAACAGGTTAAAAAAAAGGGCCATATCGAGATTTAAACGGGAACTAGTGAAACATCTTTTTCCTTCTTTTACTTTAATTAATACATATGTTTTACTACATGAACAGCACTACGGTAGTTCACAAATGAAAAGGTCATCTACGCTCTCAAAATAGTCTTTCAGACAGAGCTGCTACTCATTAAGGAAACTTTTTGCTTGCCAGCTTCTCCAACATTTTCCAACTTAATATATGTTTAGACATGTTTTTACAAGCAAGGTCATAGCAGATCCCAGATATCCGTGGCTGGACACAAATGTATCATCCAGATAATACGTGTACATCTTTTGTGGAATTATAATGACCTGGAAATACATCTCAGCTGGACCCAAAGCCGTGGTGGGGGTAAGGGGCAATGAATAAGCGGATTCCCACTGCATAAAGAGAGTGAACAATGAAAACGCGGCTCATTTAACATCTTATGGCGAAAGTCACATGCAAAAAATGTGATTAATTATTTATTAAAAGATTCCTGGCAAAATGCCTGAAATAGTGAGATGAGTCTATGAAGTTTTTTCCTTGGTCGATGATTCCAGATCCTACAGTACTTTATGTAATCGAATCGAATCGAACCTTAATATTCCGCAAATATCGCGCAGAGCGCGACGTGTCCGGATCAATGGCACATAACATGAATGTAGTCATGATAAGTAGGACCTGTAAGGGAAGGCAAAGGGGGACAAGAGGATCGTAAAATGTCCCGACAGTCGCAAATAAGGAAGGGCTGGACTGTATGAAAAGGCAAGTCAATAAGTGTAGTAAAATTAACTGGCAGTGGTTTAAAGTAAGAAAATCTCCTCATAGTGTAAAAGAATACAATGGAAAACAAGTACAATGAAAGACAAATCAAACAATATGGAAGGAAAATGGGCAAAATGATAGGTGATGGGAAGATCAGTCTTTCTGTGGTGTGTGGCAAATGCATTAAGCAGTATGTTATATATCTTACGTATATATGCGGAAGAAGCAATACAAGCTGTGATCATTGCAGGAGGTCGGAAAAGGAGAATATATTCTCTTTCCAACACCATAGTTCCATAGTCACATGTCCAATTATGAAAGATTTGCTCTGTAAACTACCCTTAAAAGTAGTCATCGAATATAAAACTATTTAATATGAAAAGGCTTACTCAAGGCTAAGATAACAGACATTATGAAAATAATTATTTCCCTACGAAGAGCTATGTGTTTACAGGAAAACTGGATATATTTGTTAGTTCTATAAAATCTGCATCTGTTAGCAAACATAGAAACAATCATTCCAGTTCTCCATTCCTAAATGAGTTGACGGAACATAAAAACATTAAATGGGCCTTTTTCATCCAAAGTCACATTTGGGACATTACAGCTGTAGATAAATAGCTTGTGAGAACTATACTTGATGATCAAAGGTATGGTTGATGGCTTGACCACGGCTTAAGTGCTAGTACCTGTCTGTACCTGCACATTCCTTGTGACACAGAACCAACTGGAATTCCGAAAGTATTTAATAAATTTTTAAAACCTTCATCACGAAATCAACGGAGTTGTCAAGTACCTTCTATGCGATTCAAATGATAAATAGCAATATATAGTGCAAAAAATATTTCTTTTTAATTTAAAATAATTCTGTGGATATCCATGAAAAATATCAGTTGGGCAAAAATACAAATTAAGTACGTTTAAAGTTATATTAAGTTATTAAAATGAAATTAAACCTAAGGACACCATCAAGTCAGTATATTTAGACAGATTCATAAAATAAAATTAAACCCTAAAACACCTGTGATTTTCACGACCATATTGACCAAACTGAATGAATATTTAATGCATGGTAACGTAACATAACGTGACGCTCCAGATGATCTGGAAAGTCTTGCTAAGACATTTCTAAGATTAGTAACTATAATTTCATACAATAATTCAAAAATTGTTAAACTTTATTTAAAAGTTGGTGAAAGAACCTGGGTGGGAAGAGGAAGAAATATGTTATGAAACGAGCTATGCAAGCAAGAACAATTTACTGCCCCCAAACAGTGAAGAATTAAAAGGCCTGACGAATAATTAAATTAAATTTCTCTTAGGGAGTTAAAACATACATTTTGCAGTTTCGTGGAAATTAAATTAAAACTCTTTCTGAACAAATCTGGCTTTGACAGTGTGTTGGCATGTACAGCAACTTGTGTAATATTTAAAAGCCTTCCAGTAAGACTTTTTGCAATTTTAAAGTATTTTTTAAAAATACTTCTTGAGCAGTTGCGTATAAAAATAAGCGTAATTTTACAGCTTGGAATATATACTTTTCTTTAAATGTAAAACCTCAGAAATCTACTTTTTTATTATCTTATTCTTTGGAAGTTTTATACAGACATTAGGTTATTTTTTTAAAGCAGGAGAGGTGAAAAATGAGCAATGCTGTCGTCGGGGCTCGAACCACGGACCACTCGAATACGCGCCGAGCGTGCTGATTAATATATCACGAAGGCATGCTCAAAAGGCGAGAGAAATAGCTTATAGATTTCAATAAAATATTTTGAAAGAACAACCTTTCATAGTGTAGTTTGCATAAGATTTTTGAAGCCTCATGTTATGGGATCATCCTCTTTCTTTGGAAAATATTAACAATAAACATTGCATTTTCCATTATAGGTAACTGCAGTACCATAGATCATAACAAAATATCACTGAATTTGATTTCCTTTGGTGTCTTATACGTTTAATTTAATTTTAACAACGTATTTGAATTTACTACATTGCCCTATGTTATGGCATATAGTTTTATGCTTCGCGTCTAGCAATGAAAGCTACTTCTGAAAAAGTAACACGCTTTACTTGGGCTGTTAAATAAATACAAGCCACTACAAATTTATAATACAGACGAAGCTGAACTGCTTTACGGAATATTACCAGAGTACACATAAATATTTAAAAGCGTAACAGCAGTCGGGATGACATTAATCCTTTAGACACCACAGCCACAGCTTTGTTATTGTAATTGTGTCTTTTTTATTTGCAAATATGAAATACTATTTCCAGTTTTCATTTTTTTATGTAATCTCAATATTATAGACTTATTGGACAAATTTACGTTCACAGTATGTATGCAGATTTGCAAGATTAAGTTTTCAATAAGTATCCTTTGATCCCTTTAAAAAAGCTAAAATTTAATGTTTATTAAAATATTTTTATTTTCTCTCGTTTAAAAATATATATTGTGGCAAAGAGGATTATCAATAATTTTATTGAAACTTCCTTAAAGACGTCAATTTGCAACAGACAAAATAAATAAATGAAAATAAAAATTGTGATCAGGAAACTAACATCCTCAGTCTCTACGTAAAAAAATGCGATAATAATTATTTATATATTATAGTCTTTAAAATATTTCAAAACCATAAATCTTTCGTAATTTCCACCCCGCGGACATGCAGGAAGAACAGTTAAAAAATTTCCAACTTGTAAACATTTATTATCAAATATATGTGGCGAATAAATAAAAATTAAAGCATGTACAATTAAAGCCAGGTGATATCTGCATTAACAATAGAACTTAACCTTGAATCACGAACAATATTATTTTACATTAACTCTTGAATTAGAAACTAATGCTGAATAACTGGAGGTAGGGAGGAAAGAATATATATATGTATACAAGGCTGTGTTTGTTCTTCAGTTATTCGAATTGTTAATTCAATTTTCATTTAAAATAATCTTTATCAAAGTAGCGAATATAGAGTAATGATTATGTTCAAATTTTTTTTCTAGCTCAGGAGAATCATACGCTAATGAAAGAGGGAATTAACGCATGCTTTAATTATAATAAGTGCCTTAATGAACCCTGTTTGATTTAATTACCTGAATATATTTCGTTGGAAAACTGAAGTTTGAGAGAAAAAATGGATTATTGAGCAGTTTTATGTAAAGTTTCTTTCTTATTGATGGGATTTCATTATTTCATTTTTATTCGTTTCAAAAAATATGATGCGGACATCACATGACTTTCTTGAACGGAATGGTAAGTTATACGCACTTCTTGCTGCATTTCATTTAAACTTATTTCCTCGAAATTCACTACAGATATATTTCTCATTCAGTTATTTCAGCTCTCACTTCGCGGCAAGGCAAAAATACATAAAACCGCAAAATATTTTCATTAAAAATTGAAAAATATAGAAAAACATAAAACACCAAACACAGTTAAGGCAATTAAAATTAGAGTTTCTACACAAAAGCAAGAAATTCGGCCAGTGATCAAGACGGCAGATTAGAGTAATTTTGCAAAAACAAGCAATTCGGCCAACAGGCAGGAAGGCAAAATTTTCGCTGCACAAAATTACAAATTAACTTTTGGTCCCACTGAGCAAAAAGACTCTGCAGTTCATTCACCAGCTGAGTAGCCTCAGAACCTTGAAATTTTGCATATAGGATTGCTATAACATGTACTTGTGCACCTCCGTTTTTGGTTGCAATTGGCCGCACCAAAATTATAGAAATATATATAGACTCACTCTGTTACTCGAATATGTGAGCTCAGTTTTTTTATTCTGCTAGGTTGGTAAATTGTGCATTTCCTGCTTTAAAAATGATTGAATTATATTGTTCTTATCTTCCACTTAAGGGTTTTATGCCTTTAGTTAATCTACACACAATAGTTATAAAATTATTAACACCTTTAAAAGTTGTTTAAGTATGGCTAAGCCTAATTATTTTTACCATAGCATCCGTATTTGTTTACATTTGAAACTTAGCAGAATAGCGAATTTAGTCTTTCTGCACCTTCAGTGTCTTTTTGTCGAGTGGGACCAAAAGGAGACTTTTAGTTTCGTGCATTGAAAGATCTGCCTTCTTGCCTGATCTCCTAAATGCTTGTTTTTGCGTAGAAACTGTAATTTTAGTTGCAAAATTTGTTTTAATTGTATTTGGTGTCTTACCGTTTTTCTATATCCCTCAAATTTTATTGGTGATATTTTGAGATTTTATGTATTTTTGCGTTTCCGCGAAGTGTGAACTGAATTAACTGAGTGATAAATTTATCTATAATGAAATTCGAAGAAAAAATTTAAATGAAATGCAGCAAAAAATGCGCATAATTTAATATTGTGTACATGGAAGTAGTGTCCGCACCAGATTTTTTTAATAACTTGGAGCTGTTAAATAATGATAAATTAAATCTTTGATTTAAATTTCTACCATTTTGACTATATCATCATAACTAAATTAAAATCAAATACCTTTTGATGAAACGCCAGATTAGAGTAAATTATGATCCAAAAGAACTTCGTCTGGAACATTCTTTTCGGTTTACCTGTCGGTCCATAGAATGAAGCTCCGTAATCGAGCGAGTACATTCAAGAAAATGATAATCGTTTATAGTAAAAACAATTTGCATCAAATATTAAAAAAAAAGTTTCTTTGAAACATTGCATTTTCGTCCCAAAATTTCAAAATATCCAAGGAATTTAATGAGATCTGAAGCATATATTTTTGTACAGTTTCCCTGAGCTTTTATACAGTTCAGGTACTCAAAATATTACGAAATTAATAAATTTGAATCTGTGCAGAATTAATAGCGCCGCAGATATCATAACGAAGTTCACTTTGGCCTATTCTGTTGGAAGAATATCTGGTGTAACGCTTGCAGTTACGCGCGTGATTTTCTCCTTGAGGTGATCAAGACTTTTAAATATTTCTCTATAAATATCAATACTTACTAAATTTACAAAGGAAGAGGTATAACAGTGGAAGATTAGGACTTCTTACGAGGCAAATGGTAAGTCTATTTCTTACAGTCCATAATTTAGGAATCAGATGATTCAACTTGTCTTGCACATAAGTCGCAAAATGGGATGGTTCTCCATAGTCTCGAAAGAAGATCTGAAACTAAGTATCTTCCAATTCCGTTTGCTGGATTCGAGAGAACATAAAAGATGTACAGCATGTTTAAGTACACAAGGAGTTAATCTTAGATTCAATTAAGTTTCAAACAACTGTTTTCGTGGAACTTACCTTCATACATAGTGAAACTTTGTTGATATGCACATAGCGCAAGTGCAAATGATCATCTTGAGCGCCTGAATTAAATAAAGGCACTTTCAATCTGTACTACATAATACTTAATCAAAGAAACTTCTTTAAATTCCACCGTTCATTCTCGGCGACCATCTTCATATAGAAAATTCAGTAAGGTATATTCAGTAGAAGGGGTTAAATGCTAGTTTCAAGATTTTATCCAAACAACAAAAGTAAAGCTTGTAATAATAAAAGCATTTCCATTTTATTTGCATCTTCCGAAATTATGCCTATGAAGAACTGTTTATACAAGCAGGTTTTAGCGCGCCCAGAGGAATACTCGCGTTAGAATTATTTGCAAATTTTATCAGTCAACCATTAGCATATATTAATGTCTGTGACAGCATGCTCTTTGGCAAGCGTGATAAATTTATCTCCTAATTATTTATAATTATGAATAGGCATAATATAAATGTGCATATATATTTGCCGTTATTAACATATAAAAGGCTGTTCCATGGTTCTTTTTTTCAAAATTCCAATGACTAAGGCAGTCAATTTATCGAGGACAAAAAAAGCAAAATTTTCCAGGGTGATCGCTGAATAAATACTGAAAATTCGCGAAAATTTCGTGGCGTGGGATTTATAATGACATTTTCGTGATTAGTTTTTCTGTCGAGAACTTACATATAGAATTTTGCGATAATTTTCATTATCGAGAAAATGCATTAACATCTCAGAATGGAGAAAGTCTCTAAGAAATGAAGCCATTAACATAAATAACAACTACGTGACTGAAACTATTTTTCACATATTTTAATTAAAATTTACATTTGTAACTCAATCAGATTTTAGAAAACTATTTGACCTCGATGCCTTATACCTGTGGTCTCCAAACTTTGTCGACTTACGGAACCCAGGAAACTATAAGCGCTTTCGGGGAACCCCATAACACACTTAGAAAAATAGATTTTAAAATAATACTTAAAGTAGATTAATATGTTTATAGATACTTTATGTAAATACAATTAAAGAAAAGTATTGTATTTTTATTAAAATGTTTTAACATAAAACTAATGTAATTTACTCATTAATAGCATTAAGTCGTGCTCCAGGCGACACCTACCCTTGCACTGTATTTAGTGAAAACGGTGTGATTGCATGGCTTTTACATAGATTGTCGTAGTCTAGCTCTACGGATGTTATCTTCAGTCGCACTTAACATTCTGCATTTAATTTGTTTCTATATTTTGTTTTTGTTGCCACATATGTGGAAAAAGATTTTTCACTTATATAAGTTGTTTTGAGTGGCATTAAAATGTTTAGAGCCGTGTGAAGAACTTCTAGATATCCTGCGCGAATCTACAACCAAAAATGGAGAAGCAGCTATTGCTTAAAATTAGATTTTAACTTTTGATATGTCGGTATGTTGTTCCCTTTCTTCCAATGGTAGGCCTTCTGATTTATCGTAGTACTCGAACGAAGTTTTCATTCAGTTATATTTAGTTTTTTCTTCGAGTAAATATTCTTTTGTAGTTTTCTTCAAATGAAACAGGTGCTCCATTGCGTAAGTTTTAAAACTATCATCTAAATTCAGTTCATTTTCTATTAGGAATCTGTTTAACTTTGCAAAGCGTTGCACGTCATTCTATTTGGCACATGGTGATCCCATGTTAAGTTTCAAAACTATTCTGTAATTAAATGTATTTTTATATTTAATTAACAAACTCTAGTCAGGTAGAATGAGTGATTTTTAATTTACGTTTCGAATTTTTATTTTGACTCGTTGTTTGAATCGCGGAACCCCACAGTATAAGACCGTTGCTTTATATCAATATGCCATTTAATCTCAGGGAGTATTTTTATACCCATTATCAAAACGTAACGGTAATGATTAAATAAAATGAGGTATGTTGATTTATTGGTAAATATTTATTAACCTCCTTCGAAGTTAATTGCATTTCTGTTTAAATCTTTTAACTGTATTTTTGCTAATCTGTATTGGGTGTGCTGCGTTAACTATGAGTCCGTCGGCCAGGAGGGTTGCAGCTACATTACTTAACATATAGCTGTAACAGTAAGTTAACAGTAATCCACTCCTACAGAAATGTAATTGTCGTAAAATTCTTTTAATCATCGAAACATTTTAATGTCATGCTCCTTCAGGATTCGCAACGAATTTTTTTTTATTGCGTCAACAGACCCGAAACGGTGATCACGAAGCTGCACGTTGAGTAGTTGAAATAAGTTACCTGTTAACATAAAGATTTTAGACCCATATTTATTGAATTCTTGATAAAAAATTCGTGAAAAACAAGAGCATTTTTACTAGAAACACTATTGTGTTGCAAAACCCATTAGTTGTCTCGCCACAGTTTAGGTTAGAGATTCTCAACCGGTGGTACGCAAGAGAAAAATAGGTGGTACGCAAAGAAACAAAATATTTTTAACTATTAAATCCAAAAATCTCGGGGAGAAAAAGAACAAGAGATAGAAATTTCCTGTGAACGAACTCTAACTGAAGATTTCAACTTTTGGCTGAACCGAAAAAAAGAATTTAAAGGCATTTCAAATAAAGCTATTAAATTTTTATTGCCGTCCTTTCAAAACCTACTTATGTGAACAAGGATTTTATTCCGTATTATGTTTAAAAAATAAAGGCAGAACGAAATGAATACTGTTAAAATAAGTGAAACAAGACCAGACATAAACAAATTGATCTCTCTTAAACAGGCGCAGATTGCACAACAAATTTTAGAATTAAAGTATTAAAACTCAAATTTTGATAATTAAAAGGGTAACCAATTTTTAACCTAATATTGTTTTATACGTGCGTATTTAATTCAAACAGCTAATAGGTTGTGCAAATGGCAAAATATTTTTTTTTAAATATTTCTATTCAGAAATTGAAAAATAATCATTGTAAAATATAGTGGTGGTACAAAAGGTTTTCAGGTTTTGTTTAGGTGGTACGCGTTTAGTCAAAAGGTTGAGAATCGCTGGTTTAGGTCATTTTCAACAAACTGCTTCATGCAAACGACACAGAACACTTAAATGATATTTTTTGTTGATAGTTTGGCCAGTTCGTTGAAATTTATGATGCACAGCGCTACTATAAGATAAGAAAGCAGTCAACGTTACCTTAAGTTTTAAAGAATTTTGTTGTTGTCTTTTTGGTCTTGCTTTATCTCATATTTCATACACAGTAAATCATAATAGTGTTTACAATATAACGTACCGTAACTTTCCAAAAATTTAGAAAGATACGCATAAAGATGTTTACAACGGATAACTGTAACACCGATATGCTAACTGACTAATGCTGCATTCTAGAAAAAAGATGCTTTAGAATAAATAGAACAAACTGGTTAGAAGTGCACGACTGAAATGGTTTATACCTGTAACATAATGATACAGTTTTGCAATATGTATATAATCGATTGATTAGAAACCACTTTCAGTAAGAAATTCTGCTACCAAATTTGAAATCACGCATAAACAATATAAAGTTTAGCATTTTAAATCTTTATAACCAAAGGGTGTGCTGTTGAGTGGAATTAAGTTTTATCTAATAATGCGCCTGATATGGAATTTATTGATTTACATAGCTTAAATTAATACCCTACGCGATAGTTGAACACGACTGCAACACTCACCAGCCACTAAAACTGAAAGCTAATTGGAATATCTATTGGTTGATGAAAGCAAGATTCACGGACAGAAATTCAGAAATTTTAAACTGATTTTATAGTTCGATGAATGCAAGGAACAGCGTTCGTTTGGAAGGATCTTTTTTAAAATAAAAATTTATTTGTATCTCACTTTATAATGATTGTATAAAATGGCGACTATCTCCAAATCTGTCAACATCATATCTAAATTATTTAATAGCATCTGATCCTTTATCAAGTTGTCAGCAATAAATCAATTTCAATAAATATTCGGTAGTGTGAAAAGGATTTTTTTAAACGTCACAGGCAAATCTAATTGAGAGAATTTAGAATATTAATCTAGAAAACACAAATAAATGCCATTTATTATTTATTTCAATCGGATTCACTTTTATCATTTTTTTTACTGCCACTAGAAACCGCTTCATGTAAACGGATGACCTATATTCTATTTAGTTATGTGCATTATTCTAAAACTAAATGTCTTATTTTATTTATATGCATGTGTTGAAAATGAATCATAGTATTTCCAATATGTGTCATTTCAGCATGAGTCATCACAAATACAGATATCGTGCCGGATTTAATCTTCAAGGCGTGTCAGATATGCATGTGATAGTCATCCATAATGGGTGTTGCTAGAAACGAATCGCTAATACCACGCAACAACAACTTTTCTTTCTACATACATACAATTCATGATACAAAGATACGCTTCAGGAAATAGTTTCCTAAAAAATTATATATAAATTTTAAATTACAGAGTTTTAGTTAGAAGTGAAACGTTTTAAATGAAAATTGTCAAAGAGTAATTGAGTTGAATTGAATTATAATTTGATTACCTTATATAAGGTATTTCTCCCGCCATCTTAGCATGCCATCGTGGTGGGATGGTCAGCACACTCGGCGTGTATTCGAGAGATCCGAGTTCAAATCCCGGCGAGGGCGTTGCTCATTTTTTATGATATCTGCTTCAAAATAACCTAATCTCTTTACAACTTTTACTATTTTTTGAAACTTTGTTAACGTCGTTATATCAATTCATATGTTAGAATTTCATGAGAATTTCCGTTGCATATGTCTTTCGAACTTTTATTTTCGTTTTATACTTTTAAGATAAGTTTTAATACTCGTGTAGTTTCCTGCTCGAAAAATGTAAGCAGAAAGACCGTTTAAACGGAGATATGTAAAAATTCTGCGAACGACAAAAAGATTGTCAGGACTGAGTGTTCGGTGCATATTCTTGGCGAACATCTTTGTGAAATACTTTACACGATCCTGATCTTGAACAGGGACCTGAATGCAGCTATGTTCTGTGGTGGAAAACTGTGGTTAAGTGGTAGAAGAACTGTACTTTACAAGGATTTAAAATGCTCTTTTATTAAAGCACAATTATATACAGCCACTTCGCAACTTGGGAGGAATACAGAAAATAATGACCGCACTTAAGTATAAACTGAACAATCAAATAATTTAAACTAAAATTAAATAGAAATTAATTCGTCGGTGCTCACAGAGCTATGAACGCGAGGTTGGCCTCTATGTTAAAGGGTGCGTAGCAAGATTGAACTAATACTAGCGCACTTATATTTACTTCAATACGTAATAGCGTAACAGCGCTACGGTTTAGAATTTAAATACTAGCTGGTCAGGCGAACGTCGAACTGAGACTAAAAGCTCTCTCACACTGAGTAGTTCCTCGCTACCGTTTAAATATAAACTTGGCTCCACTTCAAATCAGCATAAAGCTGAAACGCGCGCTTATTCTAACGGGAAGTTGAAATAAGAACAGATAGAAAAAGTCAAATTAAAATAAAACTTTGTTAGTTTAAACTAAAACCTTACAGGATAACTCTGTAAGTCTCTGAGGTTTAAGTTCAATCGTATTACCACTTGACTTGTCAGTTAGTGAGCTTTTCAAAGACTGAATTCAAAGTTTTTTTATACGGAGTCTTGGCTGGTGGCCCCTACAAATTGACAGTAGAAGTAGCAATAACACCAATAGATTTGGCCATGTGGATGGGAATATGGACGAAATGAAATATGGACATTATATAATATGAAATATGGACGTTAAAATCACTAAAAATAACTAAGAAGAATTTTAAGAAAACAGTAATTTCCGCTGCTGTAAATGGAACTGTTTTCGCTGTAGTAATTTTTTCCGCCTCTATCAGTTGCTACACTACGATTTAATATATAAAATGATAAAGAAGCTGCAGGATCGCGTAGGGAAACTGGTACATAAAACCGTGAAAATTAGGAATCTATAATTATTTTAATTTACCTATATTCCAGCGTATAACGCGCACCGGTATATAATGCGCACCTGTAATTTCGAACTAAATTTAAAAATTTTTTTTATATATTTACAGTAAAATGCGCACCCCTTTTGCCAAATGCGTCACGCCAGTCTAAAATAGTGTGTAAGGGGACAATAAAACCATAGAATGAAATTAATCCCGTCATAATTCAAAAGCAATTAAAAAATATAGTATACATAACAGTATAGATGGAACAGCAGATAATTATTTATTTGTGTATCAGAGAAATACTGAGGGTAAAGATGAAGCAGAATTCGATAATATGTCTGAAAATATTACGGAAGACGAATAGACGAACTTTTCCTGTTATTCGTCAATGAATATTTTTAAGTTGATAGGGTATGTCATTTCTTTTAAATAAACATAATTTAGGTACATACAGAAATCTAATTTTTCCGTGGCCATCTTTTCCTTATTTTTAAACCTATCATTTTTATATAGGGCATATAACGCGCAGCCGTAAATTTCAACTTTATTTTTTGCATTAAAAATGCGCGTTATACGCTGGAATACACTGTAATTTAAAAAACAGATAATTTAATGTCCCTATATTTACGAATATAAGTCGATCCGGGTATAAGCCGAGATGTCAGATTTTATTGAAAAAGTGCAACTTCAATTGAAAATTCTTCTATAAGCCGAATTTAAAAATCGCCCGATAAATTGAAAGTATCACATTTTCTGAGAATAACTGAAGACGAAGACGAATAGGATATTATCTGAGTTTTTATTATATCCGCTTGAGACGGCTATCATGTTTTCTGAGGATGTTAGAGATGGAGCTGAAGACGATATTATCCTCGAGGAATAACAACTATGCGTATGATGAAATAGTGGCTTTTATAAGGATTTTGACTTATGCAAAGACGTTGCTAAAAATTGAGTCAGATATCAACGTTAAAAATTTTGATTAACTTGTATAATGATAAAAGAAAACGAATATTGCACTTTTAAGTAAAATATTTGTCCATTTTCTGTTAAAATGTATATTTTAATATTTATTTAACCTATAATATTAAATCTGTGAACAAGCTATCTGTAAATCATTTTAAATCACTCACTTCAGTAGTAAAACAAATGCCCAAAACACTCATCTTATACATGGAGTACGTGGTATCTACTTAACGACTAAGTAATTTTTTGTCGCTACTGATAGTCCAGTGTTAATTAAGATTTCTTTTCATTTTTAGAGTACTCACGGCTGACAAAAATAGGCTATTTGTATGCTGCTTGCTGAAAATAGTTTAAAATTACTTGCAACATACGAGTTAAATTTTAATTGCTACCTCTGCTACAAATTCAGGATTTCTTTTGTTAATCAAGAAAATTCGCTTATCTTGGAAACAAAATTGCGTATTTTTCATATTTTTGATTTACGAACAGGAGAAAAATTGTGTGAAAAATTGAAAACACTAAAAGATATACGGTAAATGGAGAACATTATATAACGAGTACCGTATAATCCGACAGCCTAAATAACACAGGGCGTAGAGAACTGAAAAAAAATAGTGGTAGCATAGTAGATTTTAAAGTGTTGCTTATTATATTGCACCTAGACTATGTACAAAAAGCAACTGTTCTCCTCAAACTAAACGAAAGAAAAAATAATTTCGAGTTGATATGAATAATTTATAGTAGTGTCAAATTATTTAAAGTTTGGGGGAACTGTTGATGCTAAGTTTTTGCGATATAATTTGTTTCATGGGCAGACATTTTTTCAAGATAATTTCTAGATAATAAATGTCTTTCTAGATAATAAATACCTTCAAATACTTTAAACAAACGGCACAAGAGCACAAGTGGCAAAAATACCAACAGGTCTCTAGTGTAGAATTGGGTGGCTCTTCGACTGGTTGCTCGATGATTAACAGTGTTTTAACCTTAGACATCATCGTTCTCCTAATTTTTTTAAGTGAAAATTATTGATGGGCGTGTACATGGACAAAGTCAAAGCAGTGCGCAATGTCGAGTTTGTGTAATTCTCTGATGCATTTTAAGTGAAAATAGATCGATGTGTACATAGACACCGAGTTTGTGGAATTCTTTGACTTGTTACTTTGGTTTTGTGTAGCGACCATCTTGAAATTGTTCCTTGTTGGTGCCGACCTTGGCATCAGAAAAGAATCGCCAAAAAAACAAGGGGCACCCAATTGTAAACTTTTACCAAAAATAGCTCGAAGGCGACGAACGTACTGTACGGGCGATGCTGGCATTGGACTATTCTAGAAGCCACCTATTTGTTATAAGAACGAACATGTTGTAGGTGCAACGTACGAGGATGAGTAATCAAAATACATAGAAAATTTGTTCTCTTATTATCATAATTGGGGGTCCAATCAGATTCAAACCTATGTATTTCAAGATTCAAAGGTTTACTCTATGCTACACAGCTATTCAAATTAAACTATATTATTATTATTATTATATGTGATTGAAATCAACCAAAAAAAATAAAAATTAAAAAACTTAATAATAAATTTAATTTTGCTTTGCATAGAAAGAAGAAGATTTCTGATTTTCTGGAATCTGAATAATTAGAATTCTATCGGAAAAAAAAGTTAGTAAAACTATAATTGAACTCGATGGATAAGTTAAAGTTGTTTTAAAAAGTAATCAGTTTAATAGTATTCTAATTATCTCCCATTAGCGAAAAATATAGCTTAATGATCGCATTTAAAAGTAATCGATATTCAGCATAAAAGAACGAGAATTCCAGTAGTAGAATTAGTAGTTTTTCTTTAATTAGTTGCAGCACTTTCCTTAATTGAAATGCTATACTAGTTAAAGCAACGTGGCAACCAGTAACATTTCTCTAACCCTTGTAGCATATGAATATCAAACTACTTTAATGAAACCAGCAAAAGAGTAATGAGTAGGGAGTTTTATAATACTCCAGAAATTCGTAGGGTAGAAATTACTTCCGGGCGCCGAGATGTCTGTTGAGTGGAATTTCAACCCTTGCCACTCCCCCAAGGCTCTTTCGAGGTTGAGTTGTTCTTCAGCTGGTGGCGTCTAAAATGTTTAATATTGGACAAACTAATTGCTGAGTGCGTTATCGTGTAGTTAAAAGAGCTTCGGATGGTGAATTGGCGTTAGTAGAGCTGTGTGATTATGATTCTGTTGAAAGAGCCATTTTTCAGCTTAAAAACCCAAATTATACTGCATCGAAGTGCGTAATGTATAACGTTAAAACATCTTTTGTTAATTAAAATACTGCTGTATAATGCTATTAAAATTATTAGTTGGTTTGTCCTATATATATATAAATAGGGCATTCATTTTATCGCGGGGATAAAACGAAAAATTTCAGAGAAATTCTTCTTTCAAGTTGGGAAAATTCTCAGAATTTCTGAAGCCAAATTTATACTACTACTAACTTAACAAAATCTTTCTTTGTCGAAGGTTTATATTAATATTTCGGAGAGAAGAAGTCTACAAGAAATAAAGCAGTAACACAAATAATTAGTTCGGAATGAAATAAAAGTTATTTTGAGATATTTTTAACTTAAATTTACATTTTTAAAGCAATCATATTCTCAAAAAGTATTCAACACCATTATTTTAAACCAAGACTATAATTTAATGGAATCATTTTTTTATATTACATTGTACTTATGCAGATTTTCTACATTAAGTAGCAGATGTTTTGGGAAGAAAATAAAAAGACCTTTCGTCATTAAAATTGTTTTTGGACTTCGAGAAACAACGGAGAACTATTTCGCTTCTCGTGTATTAAAAGTCTAGCAAAATTTAACGTATTTCACAGTTCAGTTTTCTACTATGTATGTTGCAGCATAGGTTTGGGGAAATTATAACGGAAAGTAGCCTAAAACTTATTTAAACATAAGAACTCTCTAACGTATATAATAAAAAAGGGGAGGGGAAATCCGAAATTTGCATTTTCATTAAGCATTCGGGAAAAATTCTGATGTTCATGATAGCTTAGAAAATACGCTAAAATTGGTGATAATGATGGCAGGAATTATCGCTGGGACTCCATCTCAAAAATTAATTCTTTTCCATAGTTAAATAAGCGAAAACGTTTCCACATAGAATTCTTTCATTTGTGATGAAACTACATCATGATAATTTTTTCCGACCTGTTGGCAATAGTATTTTAATACGTCTTGAAGGAATCTCCTCTGAGGCATTTTAATATTTTCAAGTTGCAGATTCGGCGCCCTGGCAAGAAAAGAGTATTGCCAGTTAAGGAAAATATTTGTTTTAAGCCTCATACACTAATAATTCATTGAAATATATGCACAAATGTCTTGTAGAGCCATTACGTTTTTATGTGGAAGCAGAAGATATGAACAATGAGAAACGCCTTCGCCGGAAATCGAACCACGACCTCTCGGTTACGCGTCGAGCGTGCTGACCACTACACCACAAAGGCATGCGAAGAAGGCGAGAGAAATACTTTATATACTCCCACTTTTAAAGGGCGACTGGGGGACCCAGACGCCAAATCCCGGTGGTGGAGAATCATCACCCACCACCTTTTTAGTTCGGGCGCCAGTGTAGAGATATTAGGTTATTTAGAAACAGGGGTCATGAAAAAATGAGCAAGGCCTTCGCCGGGGATCGAACCACGGACCTCTCGGTTATGCGTTGAGCGTGCTGACCACGAAGGCATGCGGAGAAGGCGGGAGAAATACCTTATAATCTTTTTAGATAATTACGTCTTTTTTTAAATTTAATCAGCGAGTAAGTGACCACTAGGCGCAAATTTATAATGTAATAATACTGTAACACTATTTTGTTTGATATCATGTTTTACTGTTAACAAAGTTTAACAAAGTTTAATAAGTTTATAATTTTTACACCTTTTTTGAAATTTTAAACGTTTTTATAAAATTTAAACGGGAAATTGAGTTGATACATTTATGTTTGAAATTTCCAGATAGCAATTTAATTTTGTTTGTTTTGATTATTAATGAATTCATTCGAAATGTGTCAGTGAGTGACGGTAACAGAAACTGATGAATAAAAGGTGACGGATAATAGGTACTGCGATGTACTGAAGTAGCTCTTTTATAGAAGAGAAAACCCAAAAAATCGACAAACCCAAAATCAACATTGCATTTCTACAGCAGTACAATACCGTATATTGAAATAAACGAGCATGTAACTCGGCAATAATAAATCATGGGAACACGAACTTCGATAACTGCAAAATCAAATTAAGCTCTAAAGATTGGAATATCGTGTTCTTTGTCTAAACCTTTCGTAGAAAACTAATTTTCTGCTATCAAAACGGAAAATCTATTTTGTAGCGTGCCAAATGTCGATTCTACACTACGCGAGGAACTTGAATTGAGAAATCGGTTCATTCCGAATTTACTTCGATGTAAACGGACTTCAAATGGGATATCCGCCTGCTCGTAGCTCGTTTCGATCTGTTGTTTCTTTTACAAAAGCTGCCGCTGAAATGAAGTGTACGATGAAGATAGTTAATCGATTCCAATACGTAGAGCTTTCCAAATATAGATTACTTCTAACGTCAGTACGTCTATGCTATTATTATTATATTTTTGCTTTGTTTTCATTTAATTTTTAAGTTTTAAACTTGTAATTATCACGGTTCTGCAGCAAAGTTCTACACATGAAACACTGAGTATCTAGTGCTTACTAAAGCTCATTAATCTTTAAGTTAAAGACCAATTAAAAAGCTAATGAGCTGTATCACTAACCATTTTCGAGAAGCATCTTTTTATGTGAAAATAGCATTTTGTAAACAGAAGTGACTTTTGAACAGCTCTGGTGTACTGCTATCTGGCACAATGTGTCTTCAAAAGTATAATAAATGTGAAATCATTCCATTGCGTCCATTGTTCGCAACGGTTATTAGAAGGAATTTTGTTCTTTTGAGCTTCTACGTAATTACAACTTTTGTGAATTCTCTTGTTTTTTTTTAGCTGAAGGGTGTAGTGTTTTCTTGCTTAAAATTACTCAAGTTTATTATATTTTTCTGGATTGTAAGATAGAAAGTAAAGACATATTTCTTTTCGAGTCACGTCGGGGTAGGTTGTATTTCACTTAATTTAACCAAATGACAACACAAAAGAAAATGTTTCAAGTTTTTTTTTTTAAATTTTGCTTGAGATTTCTATTTTGATTTTAACATAAAAATTTGCAAATGTTTGGAGCTCAAAATTTCAAGATTTTGTTTATTTTCTATTTAGCAGCTTATCTAGAAATTATAATCCAGAAACACACTTCTTATGACAATGTGTTAGCTGCTCTTTGAAGACCATAAGAATTATCAATACAATTACATTTTTGTTAGCCCAAAGAGGCAATAGCACAGAAGGGCTATTAGTCTCAAAACGGCATTTTGTCGCGTTTAACTGTAAACGGTGAATCACTTTTAATTGTTGCCACCAAATATTATTTTGTATATTGTAATTTATCTGTATCGCATTTAAAGAAATTAAATAAGGAAAAATCTGCATGAATGTATGTATGTTTCTCACATTGTGAAAAAACGACGGTATCTAGAGCCACCAAATTTTAAATAAAGTAACCCTTCACCCGAACATGGGCACCTGGAAGCCGGATTTTCGAATTTTTTATTACCTATTTCATATTTTGTAAAACTTTAACGAATTGTTGATTAAGAAACTCAACGATTTCAAAGCGAGCAATGGCAACGTTGTACATTTTTATCTCTAGCGCACGAGATTGTATCTCGCAAATTCTGAAGATATGTTCTTTTAAACACTTTGTGATATTGCTGTTCAATTGAATTTTATGTGGCTAAAGTGCGAAGGACGTGATATTTAATATATAAAGATAACACACAAAATGTTAAAAATATCTTTGAGCTTAATATAAAATATGAAAGCTTTCGAATTTTTTTATGCTTTAATTTGATTGTGTTTTGAGTATTAGTTTTCTATATTTGCAATTAATTTGCTTTCTTTACGCTACATAAACCTTCCTTGTTTATTTGAAGAAAATTAAAAAAAGAGTCAGTTTATTCATACTGATTTCGCGGGATATTGACCAAATTTAGTAGTTGTTAATTAAATATATCCCTGACTTGTTCTTTAATTTTATACATGTCGTAATGATTTGGGAATGACACAGCTAGATGTTGAAGCACACATAGTAAATCCGTAATGAAGAAGAAACTTGGAAGTTATATAGATGCAATAAGAGGCAGTTGTAGAAGATTTAAATCACATTTCTCTTAATGAAGCTAAACATTTTACGTACACAATTCACTAAACGCATTAATCGTGCCTGTTTCAGAAGAGTTACATTTTAAATTTTATTGCGATAGATAAAAAAGCATAAAGCAGCGTGTTAGTGAGAACAGAGATAGAAGCAAAATGATGAAAAACATATCTCTTGAAGCGGGGATGTTTTAATTGAAATTTGCGAGTTTAAAGATGTATTGCCAATTGGTTACAATTAAGTTTAGTAATTTTCTTTCAAATTTATATTTTACATAACTATGCATCACAAAAACGAAATATAAGATATATGTAAAATTTAATTAAGGTATAAACAAAATCGAACTCTCAAAAACTAATATCGGCTATGAAAAATTACCTTAATTAGTGCAATTGAAAAATAAATGACTGCACATCGAAGCTTAGTCAAGGCTATGATATTGAGATGAAAGTTTACTCATCTGTTATTACAACTAGTTGTAGAAGCTGAATAATACGCAATAACCACGTAAACTAAAAACAAATAACAACTGCGAGAATGCCAAAATAAATTTAAAGGCATCTTGCTTTCTAATATCACGCAATTTTCTTCTATTCCCATTAACTATGAAAACGGTTAATGGTAAATTCTACCATTCCTTTAAAATCTTCACTACGAACACCATTAATGGAATCTTTGTGTAGGTTTAAAAGCTGTGGCATAAGTGGACTGATTATTATACTTAGTGAATACCTATTATTATAATTCCTTTTTTACGCAAATAAAATAGGTATACTCCAGACGACCATAATGTCGCAAATAATATTCGATTTTAGTGGATTCGATAGTGGAAATTCGATTTTTCGTTCACGCAACGACTGTTAACCCGCATGTATGCTTTGTTAAAAATAATCTGTAAAATATGTGAAAATATTTGTTCATATTAATAATATTTTATACTTCATTGATCTTCAATAGTTGTAGTTTATCAATTTATTAATATACGCGTTATGGTTTACGATTAAAAATACTGGAATGATTCCATAAAACGCAATATTTAAAATTATTAGTTAATAGTATTTAATACTTCTCTTTTGAAGATTTAACGTCGACTTCAAGGCATTCATGCTAAAACTTCTGAAACGAAATATGATTTTAAACCACTTTATTATTGATATATCATGAAGACTCTTAGCGAGTTTCGTTGTTACATTAAAAGACTTAGAACAATGATCATGGAGGGTAGTTTTAACTATGGAAACACGTGCCATTACAGGTGAATACGGAGCTTGCAGAGCTGTATTTGTTGAAGGTTTGGTCAAACATTCATGAACAACAAAAGCACTGTGAGCAGATGTATTATTGTGCAGCAAAACTCTCAAATTATCTCACCACAGTTCAGGCCATATTCTACCAATTGCTTCACGAACCCTCCCCTCCAAAATGTTTAAATAATGTTCTTTGTTAAAAGTTTGGCAAACTATTAGAAATTCTTCATGCACAGCATTACGACAATTGAAGAAACTAATCAAAATTACCTTGACTTTTGGCAGACATTAACATGAAAATTTCAGTCTTGCTTCATATATCGAGCACATTCACTTTGTGTCAGAAGCCTGGATACTTGTTTCATCTCCTGTAATGCACTTTAAGAAAGGCTAACCTCGAAAAAACGTGCTTGTTCATAAATATCCCTGTTTTATTACCGAGTTCAGCCAACCAGGATAAGCTGTAAATTTTATAAATTTGCGGTACTAGTTTCGAAGGCTTGACTTCAGAACCTTCTTCGTGGGCTGCAGAAACGAAAATGATGAAAGAGAAACCTGCTCTCATGCTATACCAGTGGAAACAAGACTAGAAAATTGGAAAAAGTTCCAGCAAAAGAACAAAAACACAACTACTTGTAGCATCTATTGATGTAAAATGAACTATAACATACTTTCTTTAAAAGCTGAGGGTAAATTCGGATTGGAACTAAATTTGAGAGATTTTTACGAATGTAAAGCTCCTCTAGAAAATCTAGTTCGCCAAAAGAATATTTTTTTTGAATAATTTTGGCTGTTGAAAAATGGAGACTATGAATTATTGACAGCAGTTTTGGGCAGTTGAAGATTTATATGTTTCTTTCTTCCTAACATTTTATGTTCCTTATTTCGACGTTTTAAGCCTGTGTTAGGTTGACTAATGTATATTAAATCACATTGGCAAGAAATACTGTATGTATCAAAAAAGTCATATCCGTAAAGGAGTCTTTAAGTATGGGACTGCGAATTTTATAAATAGGAAAAAAAAAAGACACGAGAATTAAACTTATGTAAATTACGTGTAATTTTATAGCTAAAAGATGGAAAGAAAAGCATATCTACAGAATTATTATAACCTCGTAAAACGAAAGAGTTTGTTTTGATGCTCTGAGAATAGACTTTTTAATCGCTTGGTTAATAATACTAGGTAAAATGCTTCTGTCACGAGCAACTCGGTTTCAGTGTTCTTCCAGTGTTCTTCAACCAGTGTTCTTGATCAAGAGCTGACTTGGAGGAACAAACATAGAATGTTCGGCGAACGAAAGAATAAAAGGAAGCTAACTTCTGTTTAGCAGGATGACAGGATCGGAAGTGTGATCCAAGGAAAACAGTTGAAAGTTTATGGTGTACAGTTGTATTGAGATTAAATGTATTTCATTCGTCAAGAAATCGAGGAATGGAAGAGTCTTGGACGTATAAACTTCGAAAGCACAATGAAGTGAATTTATTATTGAAAGAACAATCTTCTTTATTACCTTCGAAGAAAAGGTATCGTAACAGCGAAACACAAAGGGAAATTTAATATTTCAAATAATCTGAATTCATGATGATGCCCACTCACTCAACTTTGAAACAAACAAAATTTCTTTTTCCAAAAGAAGTACTGCGACCAGATTGAGGCATTAGCCATAAGAAACCCCCCAGTCCATTAACTCATGCCTCACGAGTTATGAAAAACGTAAAAAAAAACAACTGCGCTCTAAACGGGATTTAAACAGCAGATCTTGATATTATATTTGCAGAAAGAAAGAATCCACCGGAGAGGGGTGCGAAAATTCCTTGCTGAACTCTTACGTTTAAGATTTTCTAAAAAATATTTTTAGCGAAATTTTGCAGTAACGGAGTTAAAATATCAAAAAAACAATGATTCTTCGGACCCAAATCATTTTGCATTAGGTTCTTTGAATCTTAGGCACAGTAAGCCTTAATTAAAATTCAGACTTCAATATGCCGATCAACCCTATTTTTGAATTTTTCAAAGAGAAAAAAGAAAACTTGCATCTGTTTTATTCCCTATCTGTATCTTCTATTCCATACTTCGGACCATTTGTTTAGTTGCTTAAATATTTTAGTGTGATGATGGTTTGAATAATTAAGTAAGAGTAAATAAAACATAAATCCTGTTTAAAGAAACTGGAACTTCATTCTCTTAAAATTAGTAATTTCGTTTGATGTAAATATTGATCAAAGATTGATTGTAAATATTGAACTCCGTCCTGGAAAAAGAAAAAAAATAATATGCTCTGTGAAAAACATGCTGTTAACTTTGAAGGTAAAGCCTTTTCGAAAAACCATGAAAAACAAGCTACAAAACAGCTTTGATTAAAAATTTATTTTCATTCTGATGCTTAATTTGCTATGTTTGATTAAAACATCAAATTTTATTACTCTATAGGATGATTCTACAACCATGGGACAAACGTGGAGGGGTGGTTGAGCATACTAAAGCATGTATTTTTTGTATAGGAATGTAGGGCCTACGGTGGCGTGTTAAGGCACGAATGCAAAAAATGACACGGGAGGAAAAATGTGTTTACGTACAAAATCAACGCAAAGTGCTTTTTTGCAGCAACACAGTGTTCACACGAAATGTTTAAAATTGCGACCACTAATAGTAATACGAACTACAGCTTTCTTTCCACCATCGACGGAACAGCTGGCCCACTGGGTTAGGTGCTTTTCAGCCTGTTGGATCCCGTTGATGGAATTTAAAATAAATAAATAAATAAATATAAATAAAGAGCTTAGTACTGTGTACTCCGCGAATTGTTTACATTTAGAGCTAAGTGCTGTGTCCTCCGAGAATTAACCACGCTAAACGAGGAACATTTTTTTACTATTATGGTATACGTTAGGCCTACAGATATATTAAGGATATGGTATAGATTCGGGTACATATGTAAAGATGAACAAATACATTACAAATTGTGAAGTACAATAAATCAGTTCTGGATTAATCATAGTATTAAACATAAATAAAACAAAACAAAAAAAAGACATCAAGTAAATCAATATATGTACAGAGCGGGCTGCTGACGGCACGGTGTCCAAGGAAAGAAGTTAGTCCAGACTGTCAGCAATGCTTTTGGGACTGGCTGGCATACAACGGGTAGAGGGCGGTAGTGATTTGGGCGAACCGCGATCCGTTGCATCAGCGATAGAATATCATTCGCAACTGTTATTTCGAGCGTGATTGGGAAAGGCTGAAATGCATCTATTATATGGCGCTGAACAAGGAACGGTTTCCGAACAGGCGTATGCCGAAGAACACAATGTTCGAGAGGCTGCACCGGTCTCTGTGTCAAAGCGGAACATTTGCCGCCAACTCTGACTGTAGGAGAGGAACAAGAACTACACGACAACCTCGCATGGAAGAATCCATCTTGCACATTGTGGATGAAACACCCCACACTAGTACAAGAGCTGCTGCTTGTGGTCTGCATGTGATTTAGCCCACCATTTGGACAGTACTGCATGAAACTCGTTTGCACAAATACCATCTGCAGAGAGTCCAAGTCTTGCAAGCGAGAGATTATCCTATGGGTGTTGATTTCTGTCGTTCGTTCTCGCAGCAGTTTGCCGCACAGGCGGGTTTCCCATCGAATATGCTATTCACAGACGGGGAAACTTTCACACAGAAAGGCGTCTTCGATATGCACAGCAGTCACATATGAGCAACTGATAATCCGCACACCACAGGTCCACATGCATTCCAAATGCGCTTCTCTGTGAATGTGTGGGCGGTTATTGTTAGTGAATACCTCATAGGCCCATACTTACTATCTTCACGTCTTAATGGCTCAAGTTATCGTGTCTTTCTGCTAGAGTTTCAGAATTGCTTTAAGATGTTTGGTTGTCGTTTGTAATAGCATGTGGTTCCAGCATGATGATGCGCCAGTCTATTACGACCTAGTAGGCCAGAATTACTTGTAGATGCAAATTTTGCGGGACGATGGATTGGGCGTGGGGGGCCAGTCGGATGGCTACGCCTTTTCCCAGATTTATCCAGCATGGATTTATTTTTTTGGAGGCATCTGAAGGGCATAGTTTACCGGACTCCGGTTGATTCAGTGCAGAATCTCATTGCACGACTATCCACAGCGGCTGCAAGCGTGCGTGAAATGCCTGCCATTTTTTAAAGTGTTTGCCGATCCGTTCTATAACGCTACCAAGCATGTATTACTGTTGCTAATTGCAATTTTGAACATTTCTTGTGAATAACATATTACCAAAAATCAGCACTTTGCGTTGATTTTGTAAATAAATACACGTTTTCTCTCAAGTCATTTTTTGCTTTTGTGCCTTAACATATCACTTTGGACTCTATATTCCTATACAAAAAAGTACATATTTTAGTGGGCTCAACCACCCCACCAAGTTCGTCCCGTGGTCGTAAAATCCCTCTGTATAGAGTTTAATGTACTTTGCAATCATCCAAAGTGTCCAAACTATTGTCTGATGTTGAGCGACTTGCCGCTATGTCTGAAATAATAACTGAAACTTGAGAAGGGTGGAAAAGACCCTTTATTTAAAAGTGCAGGAGAACAGAAGGCCCACTTTATCTTTAAAATTCAGCCAACCACTTGTGGCGAGATAGCTTAAAAAAGTCAAATGTAAAATTTATATTCAAATAAGCTAGTAGCCAAAAGCTACACAGATCAACTAGCGCAAAGTTTGCTCCAAACTTAATCGGCTTACATTCAAATTTGAACAATTGCAAAGCAAAGGCGAAAACTATAAATATTATTTTATCTAAAAATTCTAGTAACTTGGTTTCTAGAGGCAGAACAAGCTCTCTCTAACAATCTAAAACTTCATCTTAAATACATGCGAACTAAATTTCCATTCTGGAGGGAAAACGGAAGAGAGAAGTCACAGTAAAGATCCAAAACATAAAATAACCGTTTAATTAGCGTAAAGGAACTTCGCAGCTACTTCATTCATCTCTTGAGGTAAACTCAGTTGAAATACTACATCAAACTTTACTATTTTACATATTCAACGGAGTCTTTCCAAACATTTTTAGTTTTTAACCATGTATTTAGCACCCATGTGATTTCACAAGTCTTCAGAGTATTTGCATTTCACGATATCTTTCGTTTCCATTTTAAATTATACACGTTTAGCAAAATGAGCAATTATAAAAAACTCATTTCTTGGATATTTTAAATAATTATTTTAATTTATAATAATGTATCTTAGTGGTGTGAATTAAAATGTGTCTACTTTATAAAGTACCCAGGCCATAATTATGAATATTTGAAGCATTGTTTTAACTAATAAAATATGTTTCTAAAAATGGTATTTATCCCGGAAAGAATTGTTTATTTGTTATGAAATTCATTTCTGCTTTTTTAAAGTTACATCAAATGCTTATTAGAAAAATAAAATTCCTAATCCTTTCTTAATTTTGCACTGTATTATATCTAAAAGTACTAGAAAGCCATTACAAAAACATAGCTAATTGAAAAATATATTGTTCCAACGGAGAAAAATACTACTAACTAGCTTCTACTTTAATCTCCAAAATATTAAAAAATCATATCGACTTTTTATAAAACATAGTATGCACTTACGACAAACAAAGAACCCTTATTGCATTATTGCTTATTATTATAAGACAAATGAATCCATTTGAAAAAGGACGAAAATAAATCTAGAGCTTTACGGAAAAAATAGCGACTGTCAAGAATAAATTTCTTTCATATATTATTTCAAAATTCTAAATCCGTCTATGTTTGCTGGATGAAGAGAATGGATAGCCTGGAGAAACAAATTATAATTCTTAAAAATATTCTTCGTCTGAAATAAATAAAAGACAAAACTGCAACTTTAGAGTAGCATTATACAGCTGGATAAAAAGGATTTTCAGGAGATGAATTCTGAGCAATTTAGGAAAATAAATGAGATGGAAGCTTTATTAAGGATTTACAAACAAAAATCTAGAAATATTTTTTTCTCTTAGATGACAAAATCTTTGACAATAATACTACTTTTAGTTTGAAGTGCTTTACATAGGTATTTGTATTTTTGTACGTATCAGAGTAAGAAAAAGAAAATAATGAAAATCTTAGGCAACAGGAAGAGGATGATTCTGTATTCAAAAATAAAATATAATACATAGTGTAAAAAGCTTCTTTCTGGTGTCAGAAATGTCTACGAAGAATTCTTGACTTACTTCAGCTGCTGTGTTAAGTCGCGTTGCATTATATTTTTTATCATCGACGAGATATGGTAAGTACTTTTATCGCAAGAGTCATAAAATATTTATTTAGTTTTTCAATTTGCCTGACAACTAATGTTTTTTTAAGGAAATTATCATTCAGCGTGATAGAAGACCGTCATCTACCAAATTATAACATAAGAAACTAGGCAATATAAAAGCAATAAATGTAAATGTTAATAATTTAACCTTCTTATAATTTCTCAGTATTGAATATTTGCGCCATTAATTGCAATTAATAAAAATGTTTCTAGCAACATATATTACGCACCTCAGTGCAGAAGAATCGTCTGATTTACCTTGTAAAGTAATTTTTCCCTCCTCATCGTGTGTCTTCGTAGTGTAATTGAAAAGCACCTTCGGTTTGTGTCCGTACTTCGAATTCCCACGATGACATTGCATATATTTTCAAGTTTCCTGCTCCGATAAAAATCCTTATGACTACAATTTTTATTATTAATTCATTTATCTTTTTTAACTAAGCAGGAAGTCAATTTTTACTTCTACAAAAATCAGTAAATAATTCGATAATACAAATTTTAGTGGTGCTACTTTGGTAGCGGCGCATCAGCTTTTGGCGAAAAAAAATTACGTTTGGCGATAGATGATGATCGATACGAATTATGGCAACCCATTGCTGGACCAATGATTTATGATAACCTGTAGTTTGAGCGATGTAGCGTATGATTTAATTTTTTAAATAATGCTTTTTAATACGTATAAATTCTGTGTCTTAAATGTTACTTATGTTTGTGTGTCTTAAATATTAAAAATTGATTTAATTTTGCATTTTTATTTCAAATACTAATTTTGCTGTATATTTATGTACTTTTATGCTGTGGAAGATGTAACCAACGGTGTCGCTGTATTTTGTTTAAATGATGTGAGAGGATATTTGTGCATTACTGGACTATTTTAGAAATTTTGTTCCATTATCCGTTAATATTTGTAATTATTAACCTCGCTGATTGGCTAGAGGATATTTGTGCATTATCGCACTATTTTAGACATTTTATTCCGTTATCCGCGAACACAGGTTTAAAGTTTGTTCTATTCTGGAATTTACTCGATATTTGAATAACAGTGGCTTCTTCAGTTTTACCTGTGAATGTCGTTATTGGTAATTATCAACAATTATTAATATCGGAATGTAAGAATTCTCCTTTGAGACCTTATTTTGGACCCACCGGTGACCGAGCGGTAAACGCTGGTAATTCGGTCCGAGATCCGATTCCTATGAACGGGCTGGTCTCATGGGCGTCCTCGTGGCTTTCCCCATGTTCAACAAGTATACGAGCCAGCCTTCCCTAGAAAGCACTTCACGAAGGCATCGCTCCCCTCTGTGTAGTGCCCAAGGGCGGAGCATGTAAAAAAAGATACCTTATTTGGCCAACCTGCCTTTCCATATCAGAAGTTCATTTATTACCTTTACTCCGATCTTCGCAATCTTAAAAACAATACCTGAATCTGAATTAGAATTCCAATTTTTTTAAAGGCTGATATTTACCATATATGCTTAAACCTTATTAGACATTCGACAAAAACGTAAGTATATATTTTTCTATTACTTTATAAATGCATATTTTTTCTTTTATAAAAAATAATTCATTATTTTCAACGATATCGCATATTTTTAAAGTTTAAAATGTTTTGCTTTGCTTAACGGCATTTTTCAAGATGACAGGCGATTGTAAAAACCGCACTAACAACTGCGTCAAAAAAAGCGTGCGCCTCTTTGCCAAAGTAGCACCATTTTAGTGCCCGAGTTCTAAAGTATAACAAGTAATTAAATATGTATACATCTGAATCTTAATGTTATATTATTATTGTAATTATATCGACAGAAATAATATACTTTAATAAATTACGGTTAATTTTACATGATCTGCAAAAACAAGCCATGAAGTTAATTATAGTTATATTTTATATCAAAACAATACATAATTAGAAACTAAAGATAAAAATTATTAAGAATGACATAGATCGTTTTCAAAGTTTCCAGTATGTATGTTGCATGAAACGCAATCTTATATTTTGAAAGAGAAATTAAAAATCTTTCCGTCAGAACTATCAATATCATTCTTAAAATGGCAGTTTGACATTCCATCTTATTAAATAATTCTATTCTAGCGTAACGTAACAGAACACATACAAAAAATGGGCTAGATAATTTAAACGTTAGAAATTAATACTTTCAGCATTTAAAACTATAGAATGCGAAATATGATCTTACAAAATTAGAATTCACAATTTCATTGTGCAAAATGGCAATTTAACACAATGGAATTGCCATTTTACACAATGAAATTGCCATTTTACGCAATTCTTCATTAAAAGCCATTTCAAAAATCGCATGATTTATATCCTTTAATATACAATGTAGCAAAGATAAAATTGAATGAAGTAAAATAGAAGAAGATATTTTTTTTAGGTAAGCATAGCTTTTTTGAAATACTTTATTTTTACAGCTGTGCTTACGAATAGAAAACTAATCTCATTTAAAAGACAAATGAGAGAATGCTATTCAAGAAATGCTTCGGGCGTTCTCAAACTGGTTCATTTCGTAAGAATTTCTACTACATTTTCAGCGCAATGGAGTAGTTTAATTTAATGAGTTTCTTTCAGATTTATTCTCTTTACAATAAAATGCATTTTCCTCGCGCTTCAAATCGTTGAATAATAGGCATTTGCACAAAGGAATCGTTTTCATAAGAATGGAAACAACAAGGATTTCGGCGGCAAAGGGGGAATAAAATTAAATATTGAACCATTTTAAATAAGCATGTAACATTTTGAAAATAAACTGCCAAAGAATTAAATTTTTCTCTTATCCAAATTGGCGATGTCAGTATTATTTTAAAGTTATTGCTGTGTGTGTTCACGTGCTGAATAAATGATTTTGTAAAACGGTTTGTCGCTTTTATGTTTACTTCGAAGTCAATGCAAGTATTTCTGTAAGAATTAAAATCCTTCATGACTTTTGTCATATTAAAGTATTTAGTTAAAGACATATGAAAGTCAAATGTAGTGGTAACCAAATAGTTCAAAACTTTAAGTAATTCAAACATTACTAAGTCAAAATAAAAAGCTATGAAAAATCGTTTATGTGTATTTTAAGCTAATAATTAATAAAAAAAGTTTTATGATTAGTCAGTTTCTGGCTAAAATTATAAACATGTTTATAGTTTCATCTATTTCAATTTTTTAAATTGTTTCTCAGTAACTATACTACATTAAAAGAAAGAGTTCCATGCAATAATCTTCATGAGACAAACCCATGAATATTGTTGCATAGAAGAGAAAACTACTTTTGTCAAAACAATCCGTGCAACGAACTTAAAATTAAAATTTTTCTCAAAGCAGCAATTTTGAAGTTTCGCGTTTCAGTTGGGAAGATCACAGTTAATTTTAAACATATTTTAAACAGATTTTATCTTATTTCAGGGTCTCCAGCGTACAACGTTTCGGCTGCAGACTTTTCAGTTTAAAAATTATAAAATGTACAATAAAAATGTACAAGGTATATAAATATATCAATAAATGTAAATAATATATACAAGAAATATAAATAATGTTTTTATATTTCATTTTATGCCTTTTAGTCGGTAAAATATGGAAGGCTATTGAAAGAAAATTATTATTTCTGAATGTAGCAAAATGTCTCTTCCTAATCTAATATAAAATTGTACTAAATCCATTTGAATTTCTGCACGATTTAGAAATCCAATATCATAATAAATTAAAATGATGGGCTGTGGAATTCGTCAGTGTTGGAAAATTCAACATTGCTAAAACAGGGAACGATTTTTGGTAAACTGCCAAACTTTGGCAAATTACTTTAGGCATTTAGAAGCATTTTTAAATGATTTTTTGTTTGATTATGTGAAGATCAAAACTCTTTGATGGATAGCTCAACCACTGAAGAGCATGAGGTGGAAGAATTCAATACTAAATCAAAATACATATGTATCAAATTTTGAAAACATTTTTATGGAATATTGTATTATCATCGCAAATAAGTATACCCGAGAAAGTTCAAGAAATAAGGTTAATAGAAAGGATCAAAATTTAATTCCAATATTTGACCTAAACACTGTTGAGCGAAAGTTAAATAAAACCGTATAAAATATTGCCTACGTATAATTAATTGAACACTACTGTTCAAAGAGCGTTGATGATATTGATACAAATTATCGCCCATGTCATTTTATTTACACTAAAAGTGATGTTGCATTAATTTTTTTTTCCTTTCGGAAATGATTTTGAATAGTTATTATAGATTTTTCAATGTTGAATCGAAATGTAACTTTTATTTAAACTTAAAACAAAATTACAAATCGCATATAAAAGTAATAATACACTTCGATCAAACAGAATGGAACTATTTTGTTAATTTATAAAACATTTTATTATAGAATACTTGTATAAAAATCATACAAGTTGCTAAATATTGTGTAATACGTGTTAGTTTTAACTTTCAGGTCCATGAACTATAATGTACAATGATGAAATAAAATTTAACATGAAAATAATGCAGATAAAACTTTTAATATTCTTTTAAAGTAATCAGATTTATAGATAATTTAAAAACCTTTAAGTTGCTGTACTTATATCGCTAAAAGCTTTCATTTTTTATATAATAAAGTTTTACTGTGTACTATTATTGGATTATATAGTAAATAAAATAAACCAATGGAAGGTTATATCAGTTTTGAAAATGTTGAGCTCCAGGAAACTTAATAGTCTCTATCCCTAACATTCTCTACAGAAGCATTCGAACTACAGTGTGATGGACGATAACTCATCACAAGTGGATTTGGTCACCTGGATCTCATGCGCTTTCCCAGTCGATCTTTAAGAGAGGGAAAACTTAACGAATTGTCGCATTTCTAAAGCGTGTTCTTATAATGTAAATGGTTACCAAGTTCAGTTAGCAAACTAGAAGAAGAAAATTGATCAAGATGGGTTTTAAAAAGCTAGTTTACTTTTAATACTTACTTAACCTCAAATGCATGAAGGGCATTTTTAATTAAAGACATTTTCTTAAAATTTCATATACAGTATATATTTCATTGATTTTAGTGAAATTTAAATATCTTATAATGTCTATAATTAAGTTCAAAAGGCTAGTTATATAATGCATAAACTCAGTCGTAAGTAAACGAGATTTCAAACCATGCGTAATTTACTGAACCTCTTTAAACATATATAAGTTTAAAAAATTCGTCGCTCTGAGAGTTAATAAAATAAATGCATGATATGATTGTCATTTGCTATGCAAGAGTAAATAAGATCATACGTTCTTACAATTTGTGAGCTTTAAATGCATTTCGTTTTGTTTCCAATTTGTTTTTTGATTTCTACTTATGAAGTTTTATTAAAAAAACGGCTATTTTAAAGCAAACTTTTTATTTTCTTCATTGTTAGCGGGAAAGTATAATACAAACTTGATTCTAAGTCTGCCTAGCAGCACGTTTTCAGGGATTATCTGCCTAAGAAAAAATGCCTTCGTAAGGGGACCTAATAATTAAAACTTTGCTTATATTTATTCTGTATACAGGAAAATTACGAAAGGCACATACCGTAAGATTTCCGTGGAAATAGAATTCAGTAAGGGCTGTCAAAGATTACTCATCGTATCCGTTCAGTGATAACGGTGTTGCAATAAAGTAGATGTGAATCTACTTTATTGCAACACCATTAATAGTGTAATAAATCATTTCCTGAATTATAAAAGACCAAGGGAAGCAAAGGTATCAAATTTCAATCATGCCATAATTCTTCGATCATGCCTTTCTATTATTCTTATATAAATGAATTGCCATAACTCTTATCTTATATTCGGACACTTTACCTTAAGAGATTTATGTATAAGCTTACACCGTTTTATTTAAAGCATTTTTTATAAGATAGAAGTGTCAGTGGAGGTGGACAAAAATGTAGCTTTTAAATTATATTTCGTACTCTAGTCATATTGAGTTGTACGATTGTGACCAATGGCATTTAACGTTTCATGTCCAGACTGTCAAGTAGACAAGAAACTTCATTTGCTACATATTCTCCAATAACGAAGATTCCTCAGGTATTAAAATTACTTAGTTTCTTTCCGTATATGAGCAGGAGGCTGTCGCTCCGGAAAATGATTTAATGAGCATCGAGACATAAATTTTGGCATTACCGACTCTCCAAGCTCAGTTCGTTCATCATGTTTTGATGAGGATAGTTTAGGTGATGTGCAATGATCAAAACACATTTATGCAACATCTGTAGTATTAGAATGTGAGAAAGGTCTAGAAACTGGGACCTTGAGTACTGTAGAGCTTAACGTAGGCTAACAGTAACGTTTGTGTTGCCATATATGCTCCATCTCTTATCACGGATGTTTGCAACACGTTTAGGTCCACATTGTGAGAGAAAATGAAGTGTGGTTTCTCTCTATCAGAAACTGCCAATGAAAAACCATGCTATAATGGATAAACCTCAATGAGGATCACTGGAATACTCTCTTGATAAGGAACTACTACTGAGGATTTCTGTGATAATGGATAATCGATGAAAATTCTGGAAATCCTTTCTTATGACAATCTACTGCGAGATTTTATGAGACGGTGAATGATCTTTGCTAAGGAAACTGGGATCGTCTCTCGGTGCAGATCTACTGCTGAGAATCCATGAGAAGATTAATGAGCCTCAATGCGGGTACTTTAAATATTCTCTCCAGGATAATCTACTGCAAAGAATATCTGCGATAATAGATGCCTTCTGTAAGGATCCATAGAAGCTTTTGTCTTTTATTAAAATCTGTGCTGTGAATCCCTCGTAAGGAGATATCGGAAATGGGTTTTTTTCTCTCTAACAGTCAGTATCTGCAAATTAGAATGCTGTTATCCACAATCAGATAAATAATCGTAATTTTAATGCACAATATTTTTAGCTATTTCGATATGCATCTCTCCGTTTGCATGATTACTATTGCTCAACAAACAATACTTGAAATAAAACAACATGAAATTATACATTAGGCCGGTATTAAAATGTTTATTTGTTGTCTTCAGTATCTTTGACAGATTTGTTTTACCCTTGTAATGCTGCTTATATATGGAAACGGCTGTCAGATATATTTTAAGTACAACAGGCGAATCTCTAAAAATAAAAATATCGTAATTTTTTAATGCTTCCAAATGTAGTATCATATTCATATCCTGCTTTCTAACCTGCACGCAATCTTTACTCTAGCTGTCCATCAACAAGATTATTATCTTCTGTCCAGGCCAAATGCAAAGGGTCAAAGTCATAAAGAAGTTTTCCAGAACCGAACAGTGAATTGATTTTTTGCTTCGCGACGCAAGAATTCTTTGAAATTATCTAGTATTCGAACTCTGTAATAGAACCTGACAAAGTAATCTATAACGTAACTAAATTTTTATAAATGCGGTTAAATTATTTTCTATAACTTCAAAATTTTAAAGAAAGATGCATTTGGAAGAGTATATTTATTGTTTTTGACAGTGGTGAATGAATATGCTTTCAGAATAAATTTTCAGAATAATGAGTTTTCAGGAGAGACACAGGCATTTTCTGAACGGTTGAAATTTTGCTTTGATGATGATATAACATGTTTACATTTTTTGCATTACTTTACATATTTTACCTTAAAGGTAATCAACACGGTTTGAAAAATTACAACGTCCAGAAGCATAAAAACCATCATTTATTTTAGAAAATATTACAATGCATTGCCAATTTAGAATGTAAAATATACCGAATATTTATGAACCTGTTTCTATGAGTTGAATAAACCTCATACCGTGATAATAAAAGGCCTTAAAATCTATTATTAATTATACAGTGGTATAAATATTTATTAAACTCTGATCAAATGTGTTCACATGTAGTCTAGAAACATCCGATCACATGTAGTATTATTGTTAGATATCTTATTAAAATTTGAAATTTAAGCTTAAATTATTAACAGTAAATTTATTTTTTTCAAATCTCTCTTTAGGTTACCAATATGTGTTTTTAATTTGAAAGGAAAGTAAGATATACCTTTCGCCTTCTATGATAGTTATATATACATATATGTGTACAAATTGCGGGAAGCGCAACTTATGTTTCTGAAATTTCGTCAAATTGATGAATATTATCGCTGAGTAATGTAACATACCGTGATAGGAATACAAAACTACCGGCATTCGAAACATCAAAACTGCTTTGAATTGCAAAGATCTGGTCCTACTATATCTCTGTTACAAAGCAAAAGTGTGGTATTTGATTTAAGTGTAATAATTATTACATTAAATGTTTTTATGTTCATGACATTATGTTGTTAAAGTTTTCATAAAACTAATAACCTACGCAAATTATTAATATTTGCAGCTGTTTCTAGACTTTTCTGGACAGATTTTTTCTCTGCTGATGCGAGAGAGGTAAAAGATATATTTTTTAAGAAAACTTGAAATTGACCGGTTTTGAAACCTGCGAAATTGGTCTAGATTTGTGTTTCTTGCATGAAAAGTCACAGGATTAAGTGAATTCAGTTTAAATGAGTTCTTGCAATCGTTTAGATGATGGACTGAGATGGCCTTCAATAGGCTTAAGATGACCAGAAACATTATTTACAAAGCCCACTATGAGGTATGAAAAACAGTGCTGAATGGCCACATTCCTTACTAGCTATTCCGTTCTGGAAATAGGGGATGTCATGTTTTGACCATCTCAGATATTTTACGATTAATACGAAAACTTTAACGAAGAATAAAAGTTTCATTTTATTTTATTGCATTTTGCCATCTCTCTGGCAACCAGAAAATTCCTTTCTCAAAACATATTTTTGATATATATTATGAGAAATGATCTGGAAGTGGTTTGATACCTTCCAAAAAATTGAACTTCCCTCTATTCAGGAAAATTTTAAATTAACCTAAACAGATGAAAATCTAAGGTGGTAATGTAGTTGTACTCTGTGCCTGTCCAATATTCTTTGAGGATGAGGAGGTAGAATAGTCGGATGTGGCGGATGGCATGATGGAACACAATATGACTGGCTAGCTACAGAAGTTTTGTCTTTAGAATTTGTTTCAAGGCGAGAAAAGTATTTGTTAGAATTAATAATTTGATTAAGCGGAAACAGCTATTAACAAATCATTCTTTTTTAGTCTTAACCGTACACGGAGCATGATTAAGTCCGCATTTGGAGATCACTGAAAGAAATCAATATCCGGTTTCTCTTCAGTTATCCTTATACGTCTAACATCAGTAGACTTAGAAAATACAAAAAAATAATGTACATATTAAACTCGTAAAAATACAATCAGCGGCCATAAATTCAAAATTAAGGAAATAACGTTATAAAAAATCATAAATTACCGTACAAAATGAGAAAAATGTGTGAATGTATTAAAAATGCTTGAAAAAGTAAAAAAAAACACATAAAAACAAAATACAAGCAAAAAATACAACTGTTAACGTAAATTAGAATTTCATGGACTTTCACTTTGTTTAAATCGCTATGCTTATAGTGCGACTGCCTGACTAAATATATACGAATAGTGTGGGCTTTCTTGCAATGTAACTCTCTTTGCCGCGAAACATAAATTCAAGGGATTAGAAGAACATCATCAAAGACAGGACAAAATTAACAAAGAAATCTTCCTATTGAAAATCGACATAAAATCCTGAGCTTTGATTGCCTAAGTAAGTAGTATAGTAGTAGTAGTAAGTAAGTAGCTTAGGAAGCTTAGGAATTTTGTAAATCCAACTATTTTGGAGGCTTATTTTATATGACTCTGCAGAACATAAGGCACATGAAATATAATTTGTTATATTCATGTTCTTATGTTCAAATCTTTAAAAATTATGTGTCAGTAATTCGCGTATAGGATTTTAATTTGTCCTACTTTATTGTAATACTAGCCGCTGCGCGGCCAGCCTTCGTCTGGCTTTTAAGTGTAGCGGAAAAATGCCTAAAGAGAACACCAAACATTAAATTTGAAAACTGCACAGAGTTTTACTCTGCAGAACAATTTTATCGAAAAAGAAACAAAGAACAACGTTAAAAAAATTCAGTTGAAAATGCATTACATATAAAAAGCATACAATGAAATAAGCAATATCCCTTAATACAAATATTAATCATCCTAATAAATAAATTAATCAATTTCCTGCTGCCTTCTCTAGACAAACGTCCAGTATCCAAGAGAAACATTAAATTTAAAAACAGCACAGAATTATCGCCCTCATTTTTCC